>NW_027019299.1:9898222-9971773 GCF_013076305.1 Rhopilema esculentum
ATTATCCCTGATTACGTCAAAAGTATGTTCCTAGACTCAAAACCATTTACACTTCTGCGAGATTACGTCTACTTCTATATTAAATGCTAGATTTCGCTCGCTCTGAAAAAGAGCTTTCCAATATAACATATCAGAATTTAACGATCAGCAATTTTCAGTGATGACTTCATCACTTATTTCAAAGATGGCCGTCGAACAAGCATTTTAAGACAAAAAGCTCTGATTCTAATCAAACGCATTCGCATCGTTTACTAATGTCTCTTAATGCTACAATAATTTATAACTCCCGACTCTGTATAACCCCCGCTCCCTCTTTGAATACCCCCATTCCAAATAAATAAGAAAATAAACCCAGAGGACTGATAGAGGATTACGTACGATATTCGCCTCATAGTCCCACTTACGCCCGAATCCTCGACGAACTAAATCATTAAACTTCACCGTTCATTCTCTTAGTTTCATCAAAGTCAGGCTACTAATAGGTCACGAGCGTCCATACAATAGAGCTCTGCTTGTTACCTGTGATTCATTACTAGCTATTTCGACACAAAATAAATTACGCCCTATCTACCTCTGACATCTCTTGCATTTTCTTCAGAGCAGGAGTTTCATTAGCCACTTTCACATCTGCCCAACACTTTCTGAAAATCGGCTCTTGTTTTTCCGTCTTGACTTCAAAGAAGACGCGCACAGGGGCACGCTGAAGCAAAAAAGATTTCAAGATAGACATCTTTCAGAATATCCTTCCAGCCCACAACTTTAGAAAAAAAGTCTACGATAGTTCTACGCCAACCCAATCCACACCCCCCCCCAACCCCCCCCCCCCCCCCCCCCCCCCCCCCCCCCCCTGTAGGCTATCTCTTGGAATGTGAATTCAGGAAGTAGTTTAAGTTAGTTTCATTTTTGTACATTTTTAGTCTTGTCCACATATCTTTCCTTGACCTGCGAATACATTACCATTTTGACAAACTTCTGAAAATCTTCTTATATCGCCTATCCAACTAAACCACTTCTTCTCCAAAGGCTGTCAAGCAGTTCAAGGTATCGCGGGCTCTTGATGACTTTCTTCAGCAACCTTACCTTTCCTACGTTGCGGAAATAGGATTTAGAATTACACCCAGATAAAGCATGTAAAGCCTGTAGATTAATGCAAACATCCCTTCCGAAATGGGAACCATTTGCGTTTTACATGGAGAAAAGCAAAAGCCCAATGTGTCTTCTTTCAGAAATCAGTCTTATAAAATCAATTTGCTTCTAATTTCGATACAGGAGATCGTGGCATTTAAATCCTTGCAACATGTTTTGGTAATAAACTTCTAAATGACCCCTTGGCCCAGGTTCACCAACTTATACCCAGCTTCAGAAGCAACAAATTTGATAAGGCTGTGCATCCGCGCTTGGTACGTTGGCATCGGTTTGATGGAGCGAACTGCTGCCACTCCGTCTACTATCCAAACGGCAGACTTCGGAGGCGTGTCTTTGATCCATTGCCACTCTTCGAGCAAGAGTCGTTGCAAAGTTACTTTGTCTGACTGACACAAAGTTAAACCAGCTGTAGCGATAGTAATTGAAAAAGGAACGGTTGTCAGGGGATGAGTAAATGCCTCTAGCAGACTTCCTGCCTTCAAAATGAGTAGTTAAAGGCCTGTTTTTGTGTTCCTTGACCACGGTTTTGTGTTCCTTGACCTTTTCCAGATCTGTCTTCAGCTTTGTTTTTATTGATCGGCGTGAAGAATTTAACGCTGCCATTAATCAGGCGATCATTTGTGAAGCGATGCATATTCTCTTCTCCCATGATCGACGCTGCAAGGAGGTCAGTAGAATTTTATTAATCTAATTCTTCACCAGTTAAAGTCGATTTTGCAGGAGCAGCAGAAAGCCAATTGGTTACATAGCTTTGAAGAGTTCTCTAAGGCTATCGTTATGCTTCTGAAGGAGCTTTGTCCCACCTGGAATGCTGTACTTGTGAATTGATGATGACCTTACGAAAAAGTATTGCTTCAGAGCCCCTCTAAACTTGCTATAAATGTGGGACGTAGCAATCCAAGTGTTAACCGCATTAACGTTTGCTGAAGCCAGACCTGTATGGACCTGCAGTCCCTTTAGCTTCTTTATTAAACAGCTCTGTATGTAAATCGCAATGAATTGCAGATAATTTGTTTTGAAATTTCCGCCAAATCCTTATTTATTCCAATCTTGGAATGCTGTAGTTTGCTCACCCTCACCCTGTAATGATTGAAGTGCAATGGAAAAGCAGATGCTAGTATGCACAGTAGCGGGCATAGTTGATGTGATTCAATGCAAATGTAAGCAGAATCATATTTCGCACTGCTTGCAAAAGTAGCTTAGTGTTGCTTTTCTGGAAAGCTGCTACCATGCTCAACAAAGCAGACAAATTGTCCAGCTTAGCGATTTCAAGACACTTTTAAGTTTTTTGACGATTTTCAAGAATCAACAGTTTTTTGCATCAATCTGCCATAACTTATGGGCATTGACTGTGTGTGTTTTTTGGAAAAGACGTTGGTGAACCCATGAGTTGATAAAAGCAACCCATCAGCACCTTGACCTGGCTATACAAGTCAGCATTCGTTCACATATTTTGGTTTATCTTTGCCTTCCCCATTTCATCCGCATGAACAAAAATATTAAATATGTCAAGATCATATCTAAGAAAGAATCAAGGTATATTCCTTGCATACTGGATAGACAGGCACCTTATCAGTGATTGGCAAGTTATCTAGCCCTGTCAGGGGTATTAAACAAAGTAATAAACTATATAATAACTATTCCCTCCTGCCTCCTGGCAATGCCAATGATATAAGCCCTTGGCCTTTGTGCAAGCTCGGTTTCGTACGGACGGCTTCAGGTCCGGTCTTCGGAAACAATTATTTTAGGTTTAATTAATAAAATTAAAAGAATAATAATGAAAAACTGTGGATGGCGAAGAAGGAGCTTCTTCTCTGTTATAAGAAAGTGTCAAGCAAAATCATGCATAATGTCAAATCGCGATAATGCCAAATTGTGCCTAGCAAAATCAGAGTCAGCTCGCTGGTCGACGGCCATTTTGAAAGTGATGACGTCATCACTGAAAATTGCTGACATCGTTAAAATACTGATATGTATATATCATTGGAAAGCTCTTCTTCAGGCGAGCCCGAATCTAGCATTTATATTGAAGTCAGACGTATACTTGAGAAGTTACAATGGTTTTGAGTCTAGGAAACATAACCTTTTTGACGTCATCGGTAACGTGACTTTGATGAATTTTTGAAAATGTTGTAAGGGCTTAAATTATTCGTTATACCATAGTGTTCCATAATCAGCCGAGAAAACAAAGGTTAGGCAATGCGGTCGATGGTTCAGAGGAATGCCCTGCCTACTTGGTTCTCCTTTGAATCTGTAGGGGAGGGGGATTCAGAACGAGAGCATCAAGCACCCCCAAATTCTTTGAACGAGTTCAAGGCTGACTGTGTCGTCATTACGAGGCTAATCCAAAGCATGATAGCAAAATGGTGGATGTAAATACTGCTTTTTGAATTGAAAATTGGAAGTCTTCACAAATTATCAACTGCATGAAGGTAAGGTAGTTGAAGTTGCATGCGTATACTATTTTTTGCACTGATTTGCTGAAGCATTATAAAATTAGGGTTTATTTTAGCGCAGAAATATAATGACTACCCCAAGTGGCTCCTTTTTAGGCACTTTGAAAATCGTCATTATAAAGCATGCAAAACTAATATCTTCAGCCTCAAGACACCAAGGCTGGAATATTGCTTGCAGCTAGGGGTAGCCGATTTCTTCCCACCTTTCAGATCATGGAATATATGCGTTTCTTTGTCATGGATCTTAAAACTCGTGCAGAATCTTAAGCCATATACAAATCATTTCTGTGGACATTTAATTTTGATTTCATATATTTACTCAATGCAACTATCAGGTAACTCTTTTTACAGTATACCTTAAAATCAAATCAAACAAATATCAATTGTCTTTTTGCAACAATTTGAGGTGGATACCTGCCAGACTGGAAGCTTTGTTTCTTGCTCGGCCAAGTTGATTGAAAGTTTGTAACTAAATGCCTGAAATCACACAAATATAAGAAATTTGTATTGTTGATTAATAAGGCGAAATGTTATTAGATAGGGACTTTGCGTAGCCAATATGCAAAAGCTGATGGATGGAAAATTTGAGTGCACAGGCAATATGTTGCGGGTGTGTGACAAAGTTTCCAGTCTAGGATACCTATTTGAATCTGCTAAGAGGCTGCCTATTGATTCTGCTCCTCTGTAACTGAAAAGCTTTTTACAATTTGCCATTTCATCTTTCCTAAATGAAATTTACTTAATTGAAAGCAGATGCTAATAAGCTTTTTCTGCAAACTTGTGAACAAAACTTTTCACCGATTACTCTTCTTTTCTAATTTTCTTTTATTGCCTCAGGTGCTGGATTATTTAAAGAACCTATAATTTGCAAATGGGAAGCTATGGTTTGGTTATATTGCAGAAGAGGATTTTTCAATCTCTCAAGAAAACATGTTATTTGGAAGAGAAGTTTCAAAACTGGTAAGATTCATATGAAGCATATAATTTCGATTTTTAAGATGCCATTTGCTTTTGTAATTTATTTTTTTCCTCAAGATTTTCTTCATATTTGATATTTTTTTCACAAGAGATTTCAAAATAATTTGAATCACTTTACACCAACCAATCATTTTTCAAATCTAGTATGGTGGACCACAGCAAAAATATGAGTGAGTAAAAAAAATCAGCAAGCTGAGTGCAAATAAACTAATTGGGAATTATTTTAACTGAAATATGAACCACCTAATATTTAAATTCCCCTTTTATTCAGTTTTTATATGGTCTTTAGGGACGACTTCTCAAATCTTGCTTCAATGATATTTATCTGTTTTCTTGATTCTGCACATCTATGATTCTTTTTGTTTTTCTTGTTAAAATTGTTTTTTCCTCTTTAATGTAAAATTAATATTTATAATTGTTTTATTTTGTTGTTGCATATCAAGCTTTTATTTCCTAGGAACTGTGTGTCATTGTAATGACAGAATATCATGGAGTCCTCAAGTAGAAATGTATGTCAGGAAAATGGTCAACAGATATGATCTGCTTAGTGAAAAGATGATAAATGTTGGTATTCTACATAGCTTTATCTGAGTAATATCTTCTTTGTTTTGAAAATTTTTTAAGTTTACTTGTATAAACCATTTTATACAATGGTATGTATAAAATGGTTTACCTCTAAATGTAATAGGGGATTTTACCCTGATTAGCAACCAAAGGTGTAAATTTTTGCAGCAAAACTTTTTTCCAAGGGGGTTTCACACCCTCATGCCCCCACAAAGTGATGGACCTTCCCTCCCTACTGCAATTCTTTGTTGATGTGACAGTATGTCTGAAAGGCATTCATCATTATCAAACATTCCTTAATGAATTTCAGCTTAGTGGACAAGGGAAGCTGCAGGCCCCCAAACACACTAATCTTGTAACTGTAATCATTTGTGGGATTTTGTTTTAACTTTTGCCATAGAAGTAATTTCAACAAAAAACATGATCATTTGAATGTTTGATAAATGTTAAATGTTATGACCATCTTTTCATTCACCACAACACATCATTTGTCATTTAGATAGGATCATAAATTTCCTGTCACAGGAATTAGATTGTTCATCCTCTTGATGTGACCACACCTCATGACTTCTTAGTTTGGTCATTTCAGGGACTCAAACCCCAACATTTTGGATCTGTTGTCTGCAACCCAGACCACTGAGCCATCCTCATACCCAAGAATCAGATTGCTCTAAAGTTTTGTCCGGCATGCAAGAAATACTTTTTGCACTGGATTGACTTCTTTTCTCAAATCAAATTGAACCGCTTCAAACCCCCCTCCCCAATTGTTTCCACCTTATTTACTATTACATTGAGCCATTTTGACTCCTTCCCCAGTTGTTCTCCCCCTCCCCTGTTTATTTTGTACTAGAGAGTGCACAGTTTGTGAAGTTAAAGGCTCTAACATTAAGTCCTTATCTTATGTATTTTGATAATTAACTTTGTTTACCATGTCTGGTGGTATGAGTGTCTTGTGTTAATAGATTGTTCAATTAACTGCAGCTACAATATACACCTACACCAAATATAATTGCGTAGCCTAGCATTCTACTTATTTTTATGATTATCTAAAACGTTGCCTTGGTTACTTGCTCTGTGAGTCACTATGGCTTTGGAAGGTTTAGAGAAACATTTTTGCTGCCCATTTTTTGTTTGCCTCATGACCCATTGTTCGTTCATTATTCAAGCTTTGGCTATTAATTTTCTTTCCAGGATCTTGACCAGTCAGAAATCAAGAAAACATCAAAAGCTTTGCAGCAATTAGCTCCTGTGAAGGAGCTGTATCACACTCTCCTTTCTAAACGCAAGGTACCTTGTTATGTTAAATATGAATCATCGCAATATCTTAAAATTATCTTAGTTGTCAATTATAAAAGTAAAAGTGCAGATTCGATATCCTTTGCCAGGCCTTTTCGTAAGAAATAGCCCACGCGAGTGGCCCATCGCTCGCTGCTCTGCGCGAGCGATCGCTCTTATAGTGAAAAATTGTTCAGGACTGTTATAAGGTACCCTTTTGTTTGAGGTAACATCAAATGAAAAAGAACTGTTACGATTATCTGCAATGCACTCAAAGAAGGACTAAATCCGCTTTATAACTGTGCTTCGTCTATAAACTTTACGTACATCACGATGGTCATAAAGACGTTATTGCCGATGATCGCAAAATATTGTACCATACATTTTAAAAAAGGCTCACTGCCCAGAAAATGTCCAAAGTGCTATTGTTGTTAATTACTAAGTACCTAAAGTATTCCTAGACATTCGCTGTGGAATTGATTTTCAAATGCATTTTTTCATTGAGATGTGGTTAAGTCAGCTTACTTATATTTCCTGTTTTTTGATATAACGGCTTTTTATTGTCTATTGTCACTGTCATTGTCACTTTTATTGTCACTTGCTTGGTTCACAAAAGATGACTAGAATTGTGTTTACTGATGAGACTTTTATTCCTCATAATTTATCGTTTTGCGGGAACGATCAAACGCTCGCGTGGTTGGGTTTCTGCGAGTGTTGACGCGATAGCGCGTTGGTGATCGCTCGCGTCAAACGAAAAGGCCTGTTTGCATTAGTTGCTATGACCATCCAAATTTGATGAATGTGCAGTGATATGTTATCTTTTTGTGAAGGAATTGTTGGAGTTGTCATCAGAAATGATTGATGATGAAGAATTCTCGAAACTGGTAACTGAGGAGATCCAAGACTACCGCAATCAGATAAACGATGTGCAGGTTCATATATTTCCTACGTTCTTCCACAATATAAATCACTTGTTTGTATCTAAGTGAACCAGCTGCGAACTTTTTGTAGGGAAATTGAATAATCCTTTGTTGTAATTCCTTATAATTATTGTAGCATATAGTCAATTTCATTTTGTCCCATTTTGCTGGCTCAGTTTAAGAAGGACATTGGAACCTAAGGAGTGTCATTGGGTTATAGGATTGTGTTAAAAGCCTAATAAAATCCAATCACGCTGAGTTAATTTATCTCAGGCTGAAGACAACTAGTCAAATGAGAATCAGACCCAATCAGGCTAAATTTCAATGGAATGAACTTGTTTCTTCAATTGTTGAATTCAAGCACCGCCCCAGGCTCTAATCTCCGACGAGCGTTTCTGAATGGTTCATAGTTTTTGTTCATTATCAAGCTTCAAACCATCTTTACTGCTCTTCCTATTTCAGCAAGATCTTGTTTCTATGTTGTCACCTAAAGATACTGATGACGAAAATAGTGCAATTTTAGAGGTTAGAGCCGGTATGTCCTCTCAAATTTACATAATAAAATTTTTCATATTTATTTCCACAGTAATTTTGTTCATACTTTCAAAGTTGTGTCCCTGGCCGTCTTTTTCATTTTGATATGTTTTGATACATGCACGGTCCTATTTTATCTAACAGCGCCTACTTAAAGATTGTCAGCAGAAAAATTGCTTTGACTTTGCTTTCAGGAATTCAAATCTACAAATCATTAATTGATACTCTTCAATACCCTGTGTCATCCATGAGCACTTGCATGTTGACCACGTGTCAGTGATATGCTTATACTATAGCTGAGGCTGTTTAACGAAAAACAAAACCTTCGATCAAAGCTCTACAATTGGTTTATACGAAATACAAAATTTCAAATTCTTGTTTCTCGTTTGTTATTTTCACCTTTTTTGCAGCCTCTTCTACTCGTTATAGTCTGTTTCGAAATCCATAATTACTTTTCTGTTGCCACACAAGAAGGCTTGTTTTTCATAATCTTTATTACCTATTAACTAAAAATATTTAGAAAAGATGATTAAAGCGACTTTATATGCAGGAACTGGTGGAAAAGAAGCATCTCTTTTTGCAGCGGAAATCTTTGCTATGTATCAAAAGTGAGTGACATTTTCAGTCTTAGGCTTTTGCCTAAAGAGCAAAACATTTGTATTAAACTTTGCCCAACTTGTTTTTTCCGAAATTTTGTCTTGTTCCTTTTATGGGCGTAATTTCTTATATTGCTCAACGATAGTGGTAAGTTTAGCAGAACATCAAATAGAATCTTAAAATTAATGAATCTTTCACGATTATTTAGTTTGAGCTAATTTTGGTTCCAATCCGTATTATTTCATAATATACTTTTCGAATACTGACACTGTCATATTTGAAATATATATTTTGTACAGGTAATAGTATTGGATTCAGTATGGGGATTTTTATCTCAAAAATCCCCATACTTTTATTTGCTTCTATTAAAGCACTGTTTACGAAGCAGTGCTATGTTTTATCGACTCCCGCCGTTTAATTTTCCTCTTTGCATTTCTCTTTGAAGGTTTTCCTCGGGCCAGCGTTGGAACTTTGATGTGTTGAGCCATAGCGTCGGAGAGTCAGAGGGGATTAAGGTAGCAACCTTGGAGATCATTTACAACAACGATTGCCTATTATTGTTCAATGTTATTGATCTAAGTTAAATGATATTTGCCATAACAAAACGTAAGAAGTATGAGGTTTATTAAACTTCTATTAATGCTCAACATCTTCTAGTAACGACGTAAAGAAAACTACGTTATTTTATCTGGTCTTGCCAACCCTTACTTATTCAGACAACATGCACCGCAACAACATATTTTCATCGTTAAATTTGCAAATACGAATAGTTACGGTGGATAAAAACAACTAGAATTTGTGCTAAAGTCATTGTAGCCTGAATTGCTCCAGAAATCGACTAAACAAGATACATAATTCTGGGTTTAGAAAGCATGAGGCATCTGAATTCGGTGCAAATATCTTGATAAAATTTTTTGGAAATCTTACCTAAAGATCTTGCGTAGAGAAATTTGTAACAAAAAGTCTGATGATTGACTGCGTCGAAAAATTTCTGTTTATCATCAATGCCACGTGATGTCTACGCTATACAAAACATCAAGTAGTTTCATTTTGATTCTGTGTTTGAGTATAATTATCAATGTCAGGCTAGAAGACGAGCTTTCTAGAGTCAATTTGCTCAACGTCTAGCCCTACCATTTCATTTAAATACTAGGACTAGTAATGCTGGAGAATCTTTCACTTGACTTATAAGAATAATGATGGCTGACAGTAATTTTTGACAGTAACATTAATTGCTTTACCAGCCCTTAAATTCAGTCAAATGGTGATTTATTTTTTTTGTAGGATGCCTCAGCTAGTATATCAGGTGACAATGTGTTTGGGTCACTAAAAGTAAGTGTTGTATAGTATGTCAGCAGCTTGTTTCTTTATTTCCCTGCTTTCATTTTACCAGATTGTGAAGAAGTGCATAATGCTCTAGGAGTGGTTGGGTTTTATACCCGGGAAATTCAAAATGCAATTACGAACTTAATCATTTGATGGTGTGGTTTACGAAAAGGAATTTACCCCTATATATGCCCTGCTATATTTTGAAAACCGGTTTCATTTGGAAGTTAGACATTTGAAGGGAAACCCTGCATTAAGTCTGATGATAAATCACTCTGTAGGCCATTCAGAGAAATCTTTATTGAAAGTAACATGATAGCTTTTTATTATGTTTTGATCAAGTATGTTAGTTTTGTTTTGTTTTTTTTGCAGTTCGAAATTGGGGTGCATCGCGTGCAAAGAATCCCAGTTACAGAATCTCAGGGTCGAGTTCACACATCAACAATAACTGTAGCTGTTTTACCACAGCCGAGCGAAGTAACTGCTATTTTTTGAATCTTATTTTCTTGAAGATGGTTTCGTTACTAATAGTCTTTAGGCATTCTGAATTGCCAAGAAAGTGCTGTCCCTTGCACGAATAACATCTTATTCGTCGTTGCTGCATATACTCTTGTGTAAGGTTTTCTTCTCTTTTATGTATTACCTTTTGCAACATGCTCGCGGGACATGGTATTTAACTCTGTTCTCTAAATCCTGAGTAGCACCTTCTACATACCCTGCTCCACATTTGCGCATCATCTTTTTGAATAGATTGCAGCATGATTTAAGCTTGTGACCATACTGCAGGAAATCAATTTCTATGACTTTTTTTACTTGGTCTTCAAATTTTTTACTTGATCCAAGGAGTTTTTAGATAACTTCCTCCCCATAGAGAAATCAGAAGTTTGGTATGTAAAGTAGGCGGAAATATTTCTTTAAATCTTCTGATATATAGAACCCAGCTTAGTTTTTTATTAAATAATTATTTCCATGTGTAACAAAGTTTAATAAGAATAATTTTTTTTGGACTGAAGGAATTTTACCGATATATATTTCCACTCTCCTTTAATTCACTGTCTGATGTTTCATACTATACTGTACATCAATTATCGATCGTTTCATCGCACGATGAGTGCCATTCTTTGCTGCTAAAATGTTAACGCTTTTCTAAATCTTGGAATTCATTATGTTTTTGTCTATAAGCTTACAGTAAGTCATTTATTCAGGGTACTCAAAGCTGAATCAGTAAGATCAAGATAAAAAAGAACCTTATTTTATCTTGTTGAGAAACACAACTTTATTTTTACTATTAACTGTTAATCTCGTCTATTTTTCCTTTTTTTATTAAAATCATCTTATTGTCTTTTTCATTGATTGCCTGAATTACATAGCCCCCAGCCCCCTTCCCTGCTTAATTTCCAACTTAGGATCAGAAGATATACTTATTGGAGGTTATTTTTGAATGCTCCGATAATAGCTGTCAAATAAATGTTCCTTATATTTGACCTTCTAGATCGATATTACTGTGAACCAATCAGACCTCAGGATTGAGACATTTCGATCGTCCGGGTAATTTTATTTTGTTCATATCATTTTTCAGATTTGAATACATTCTTTGAAGCATTATCTTAGACTGATGTAATTTCCTATTGAAATCATTTTGAATTTAACGGCAGTCCTGTTTTCCGTTTTGCTGACCTAAGCTCACGTTGCAGATCCCCCGCATAAACATTCCTTTGATTCATCCGATTCATCCGAGATATTTTTAACTCGTGCCCTTGCTCTCTAATTGATTTATTCTGGTTTTTACCCGTATTGGCAGCAGTTTAGCCATTTTAGATATAAATCTACTAAAAATTGTTTGATACTGAAATAGGTACGCAAAATCGATATCAATATGTTTAACTCATGCCCTTGCTCTCTAATTGATTTATTCTGGTTTTTAGCCGTATTGGCAGCAGTTTAGCCTTTCTAGATATAAATCTACTACAAAATTGTTTGATACTGAAATAGAAACGCAAAATAACGTGAAGCAAAATGTTAAAACTATGTGGCAATGATCGAAATTGGGTGATCTGATTTTGAAGCGTCTGTCTGCATTGTACATCCATCTGCTGTTGTTGGCCTTGTGGTTATATCACAATGTTTAAAACCCAAGGTAAAACGTTTCTTGTCCATTGTAGCCCCGGCGGTCAGCACGTGAACAAAACGGACAGTGCTGTCCGAGTAATTCATATTCCTAGCGGATTGACTGTATCATGCCAGGAAGATCGGTCGCAGATAAAGGTAAAAACATTATTATATCTTTGCTTTGCATCTAACCTCATTAGAGGGCAAAATATTATTAAAATTTGCACCATAAATATCACGAATTAATAAATATCATAAATATCACGCTTTTCTCTCCAATTTTCCCTTTCTTTCTTCCCTTTCCTTCAAGTTATCTTAAGTTATTTCACCCCCTTCTATTATTTTCTTCTACTTCACTTTTTTCGTCCATTTGACTTGACCTTTTACTCTTTTACCTTTCTTTATCTCTTCTTTCTCTATTTTTTTCCAAATTTCCTTGTTCTTATAGATTTGCCACAAATTTTTCGACAAGTTATTAAATGCACACGCGCGATTAACTACTGCATTACTAGTGTAATTCATTTTTCTGCATTCCCTACCCAAGATCTTGACTTCTTGGTGTACCCTTGTCAAAATAAAGAGTTTAATGTTTTCCTTGTGAGACCCAATGTTAAGGAGCAGTAAAATTTGTCAAGGAACGTTTGCCTTTGTTCGTGGTGGCTTATTTTTCCTTCCTAGTGTACCAGTCTAAAAGTCTTGAGGTTTTCAACTCTTGCGCAGTTTTCCCGCGATACTGTGTTATCAATACTGATAAAATATGCAATCGATTGTCAAGTTATAGTAATTGCTTATTTATTTCGCATTGGACCATTGTTTAAATGATACAGTGTGTTGCCAATAATATAAATCTAGATTTCGCTCTGCAAATTTTCATTGGAAATGTTATCACCATAGTCATAGAGCAGTATATCCCAGACTGCACTGGGCTCAGCTGTTCCGATCCCCCCCAAACAATTTCATGTTTACTATTAGAAGTAATTTCTTAGAGTAAAAGTTATGTAGCACATTGATATTCAAAAGATAGCTAATTGATAAACGTATAATATAACAATGATAGCTAGTTATCACATCAGTGCTCCATGGGCTTTGACACAGGTTAACATCCATATTTAATTTAACATAAGATTTTGATAAAGCTCTTTTGTTTTGCAAAGAGGGCAGGGGCATGGTCCCCCGCTCCCTTCCTTCGTCAGAGGTCCTGTGTTGCTAGATGACATGAAAAAGAAGACATGCTGTGTTACTTTTATTGTACAAAATGCTTTTGTATTATTTGATATGATAGAAAGGAAGTAAAAGCAAGACAATTGAAAGAAAGTTCGGAGTCATTTAATAATTACAAGCCAAGAAATCTTTCAGTCAAGGGCGTTTCCTCTCCATATTTTCTTTATCTCCTTAAGTTAATTTTTCTGTTTGTTCTTACTTTCCTTTTTTTTGCCCGTCTCTAACCGCAATGTCAGTTTGACTGGTTCTTACTGTTTTGTTCGTAACACGTGCCCCAAACATATAATACTACCTATAACTTGCCCACTGTCCACTGTGACATAAACATGAATTTCATCAGATTTCTTAATTTCTATATAGTATTTGAATTAGATTACCAGTACTCTCACTTCCATTCTGCTAACTTGATTTTAAAAGTATTCTTACCCACATTAATTTTACTTCTTAATATAACATGTCTCCTTTTATTACAAAGCACTCCAGGAACAGTCCCAAGTACACCCTTTCTTCACTCATTCTTTGTTTCACTGCAATTTCTTTGTACCCTATTTTGGTCAAATTCAACATTCTCAAAGTTTACTGATCGTAGGGAACAGCCTGATTTTGGGTGCTAACCATATACATGGTAGAATTATGTCATAGAATTACCTACAATGCTTGCCAAAAGTCTTGGTATACTGTTTTCAAAGGAAAATCCAGACATTCCCCTTCCCCTTTTGAACAATGTTGGTTTGCTAAAAACGATTTAGGAGATTAGGAAGAACGCTTTTTCGGCGACTTTTATGATATTTTTCTAAATCATCGACATTGTTAAGAGGGGATAGGCGCGGAAACCTGAAAAAAGAATTGAAAAATAAAGAAGCACAACGCAAATTGCTGGGTGTTCCAAGCACTTTTGACAATGCTTGCAGTACAAAGGATAATGTGGTAGCCCCTGCAACACACCCCAATTTACGTTGCTGTCTTAGAATACCTACTATTTCATTTCAGAACAAGTTACAAGCTATTACTCTTTTGCGAACGAAGCTCTATGACATCGAAAGACAGAAGGCTGATAAACTTAGAAAAGAAACACGAAAGTTGCAGATTGGCAGCGGAGATAGATCCGAACGGATTCGGACTTATAATTTCCTTCAAGACAGGATAACTGATCACAGAGTGGGCGTGTCCCTGCATGGCGTTCAGGAATTTTTACAAGGTGGCGAAAAACTACTGAGCCTGATCGAAGAGTTAAGGACTACGGAAAAAGTTTTAGCATTTAATAAACTAGTTAATCTAGCTAAGAATATATAATTTTTCAATTGATGTGATTTAAGCTTTGTTAATTCAACAATTAGCTGTTTTCTGCATTCAAATTTTATTTGAAATGTTTGATGTGAAGTTTGGAAAGAGAGTGCTCCATGTATCTGTGCACAAAATTATAATTCCCCAATGGTTCCGTCTACTTTATTCAAAGTTTAACAAAGATACAATTGGACCTTATTTCGCATGCTTTCTTGAAGCGAAGCGAAATCTTTCAGACCATTATTACTGATAAAACTTAGGACACATGCTTTTTAGGGTGAAAGTCCTGCGTCATAGACTGGGGACGAGTAACGTCATCATGACTTTCCTGGTTTTTGTCATTTGGATTTTGTGATTGAAGGATTATTTCTTAAATAAATATGACTGTGTTTTAGGCCTTAAGATGTTTGTTATTTAGAATTTCCAAATATTCCTTTGTTTATATCCCTGTTTTCTTACATTTCCAAGAATTTCTGAGCAATGTTTTATTGTAATCTGCTGGATTGGTTGTTCTGCTTCCATTAACACACTTGGTGAATATAAAGAACATTTGATAATACCTGAAAAGCAAGGCCTACGGCACCGGAAGGCCGGGGTGGCCATGGCCCTCTCCCCACTTGTTTGCGAAGCAAGTAGTGTTAGAGCTGCAGTGAAAGGGGAAAGAAGCTTTGGCCCCCTTCTTTTGCTGGCCTTGCCCCCCCCCCACTTTCAAATTCGTGACGTGGGCCCTGAAAAGTCTTTTCCTCTGTATGGTTATTAAGTTTTGCCTAGTCATAAAGTTCATTCTTAACTAGTTTTATTAAAACTGTTTGGCATCCTACCAAGATCATGGTTTTCCTCAAGAAAGCTTTGTAATTTCTAACGTTCACGAATTGTCGAAGATACCAAACTATTGAAGTTTCCTCCTGTAAAATTTTTACCTACCCTGGGTACCAGACTCAGTAAATTTTACCTCGATAACAAATTTAATTCTTCCCTAAGAAACCGATTTCTGGCAGACTGCTAATTTGTTTCTTACAGTTTAGTTTTGGGTTTTTAATATTGTCAATACGTTTTTTCATTGAAACGAGATTTTAAATTTATTTTGCCAAGAGTATTTGGGACACATGAGGACCTACCTACATTTTTATCGGAAAATAACAGGGGCAGCCGCGTGTCATTCTTCTAAGCTCGAGTCAGAGACAAAAGACCACAATGTTCTTCTTAGCGTCATATCTTGAAAAAACCAAAAGGTCAACATAGCATGCTCATATTGAACGGTTTGAGGAACAGTAAACTGAAGCACATGTTTGGCCTTTTATTTGTGCCATGTTTATATCATGCCTGACTTCCTCTCGGACCACAAAGCATTTGCTCCATTGTCTCTGCGCCTCTCGTGTGTTTCTTGCTATTGTTTCCATGATTGGTCATAAAATAAAAGACCAGGCTCTCCGAAACTGCCACTCCTTCGCGGTGATCGGGGGCAGCGAGAGAAGCCGTTGCAATGTCATCGCTTAAAGTTTTAGAAATCGAGGGAAAGTCTCTTCCAAATCTCGAAAAGAGAGGAAAAAGTGATCCATTTGTTGAAGTCGAATATCTTGGTGAGCTTTCAATAAGCATTTTCAATTTTAATCCTTATTTTTCTATACCTTGACCCCATGGTCTAGAGCAAGAATTACGGGGTGATCCAGTGGGCCTAAGTTGTCATCCAGTGTGAAAATACATTATATTTGCCATTTTGGTCACCACTCGGGTAACTTAGTATTTATTTGATAGAATAGTGATACAGGGGCTAATAAGCACCTATCTCATTTATTATTTATGAGTTCCAAAATCCTGATTTTGAAGTTTGCGACCTTGTTGAAAACACCACCCGTCGGTTTGGTGAATATCATCTACTCCTTTATTAAACGTACATGAAAGTACTTAACCTGATCTGTGTTTTAGATTAGAGAATTTCTTCTCTTACAAATTTGACTTCTTGTTGATTTTAAATTGGAAGTATTTTAGGCCAAATAACGAATGCCTCACTTTAGGCCTAATTTATGTATACCCGTAATCACTAACCAAAAATTGGAGTAGACTATCTTAATTTGTGGTAAAATATTTTGTATCCAGAGTTGGCTTACCGAAAGAAGGGAAGGATGTTTGCATATTGTAGGTTACTGTAAGTCTGTTTTATAGCTAATGTTGATTTCTGCCACGCCTTTCTCCTCGAAACACTGTTAAAGCCTGGAAAAAGCCCTTCGAATTGCCAGGAAGCTATCAAATATCACGTGCACCATTCTTGCATGTTTTGGAGGACATTTGCCGAAAGTAACATTTTTCTATGCAGTTGGAAAAAGTTGAAATTCCTAATTTCTTGTAGAAATACTTTAATTTTTTAACATTCTTTACATTTCACGGGAACGTTTCCAGGCCAACAATCATAAATATGAATGAGCGACTTTCGTGCGGCCAAGTTCCTTCAAGGAAGTTGTGGCTTGTAATTCTCGCGAAATCATTTAAAATTTGGCTTACCGTTATGTGAAGTTTATTTTCGGTTTATTATCCAAGCCACCATGTTACTGACTTGCTGGCGTTCCAGGTCTATGTCTTAAGGTAAATGAAGTATGTTTATCTTTAATGCTCAAGTATGAAAAATATTTGAATACCAAGGATTGAAACCCCCAGTAATAAGTTTTCATCAGTCTTACACCATCATAAGCACCACCATCACTCACTTTTCCTTACCGTAAATCCTCGAATTAGCCCCCTGGGGGCTTATTTATTTTTGATATTTTTGGATGGGGGCTTATACAAGAGGGGGGGGGGGGGCTTATAAAATTATTGTAGACATTAAGAAGACATTATCAGAAAATCCCGTTTATTTAAGTAGGAATTTTTTTTATGAGCATTTAATCAATTACTACCAAAAGTATGAATTTGTTGTGGTAATTCAATAAAACGCCATGGGCAACCTCAAATGGAAAAATTCATAAAATGGAGGGGTCCAATTCAAGAATTTACAGTAGCAGTGGGGGCTTATTTGAGGGGGGGCTTATTGACAATTTGTAGTTCTAGGGTGGGGCTAATTCAAGGGGAGCCCTTTCAGGGGGGGGGGGGCAGTTCGAGGAATTACAGTATGTCAAGATGCTTCCTCTTTCAAATGGTTTCTTTCGCAAAAGATCCTCAAACCACTGCAATGTTTGTCATTAGCCCCAGACTAACAATGAAGTTTCTTTCTATCAACCAGTTTCATGCTGCAAATTTAATCATGATGCCTTTTCTGCTGCTTTACTGTCTACTGTAAATTCTCTTTTAAACCCCCCTCTCAATAAACCCCCCTCTCAATCAAGCCCCCTCTCTTGATGAGGATGACAAATTCAAGCGGTTAACAATGTAAAAGCCTGATTTGATTTTTTTATTTTGCAAGTAACAAAAACTTAGTCTACCACTGAAAATGATTTTATATTCTAAAATATTAATTGAGCCCTATCTTTCAATTTAGCCCTCTCTCTTACAAACCCTCCCTTAAGGTGCTGAAAACAATTAAGCCCCCCCCTCCCGCCCCCCCCCCCCCCCGACCCCCAACCCCCCCCGCCCGATTGGTCTTAAAAGAGAATTTACAGTATTTTATGAACCGGAATGTCATCCTATGCAAAAACTTGGCTTTGTTTAATGAAATTTCATCAAACAACTTACAGCTGTTCTCTTTGCAACTGCAATTTCATGTCCACCTCTTTAGAACCTAAACTTCAGCTTTTGACTTATTTTTTCTCTCATGAGTTTTTTGGCCCAGCAAATTAATTTATAGAAAAGGCAAAACCTGGGTAGGCATAATTCAGTTTACAAGGTGACTTTTCATGATTTCTTGACTGGTTCCATCTTCTTTCTTTATTTGGTGTTAATTATTTTTAATTTATTTAATTTATATTCATTTAGAATTAATTGTGCTGGGATTACGTCAGATATGAATTACAGGCAGGGGAAAGCTACTTTTTCTTGCAGTGCACCAAATGCTAATGACAAGTGTTCTCAAAACGATGAAAACAAAAAGAAACAGGCTTATAATAAACAAATCATAGAAATTGAACATGTGTTATTTACAATGATCATGTTTGGAAACAATGAAGCAATGGTGAAGGAGACCCTTATCACTCATAGGAAACTTGCACACAAATTAGCAGAAAAATAGCAAAAAATACTTTTATGTTTGAGAAAGGAAGAATGCAGCTTGAATAAAAGATAAAATAAGTTCACTCTACACCCATAATTGATCTGGTTATCACAAAAACCACAGAGCATACTACAGATTGAGTGGGTCAAAGCATTTTTTTGGGGGGGGGGGCTAAACATGCCAAAACGCAAGAACAAGGCAACTCCCTGTATGGCTTTATGTACATTTTGGGAATTATTGGGTGGCTAAAGTCTACTCAACCCCCCTTCCTCCTGCTCCCACAGTCTTTGGTTATCAATATAACATAAATAATCTGCCTTCTCAATGTATCTCTATATGCATGCGAAGACCTGTGAAGTCTATCAACTGGTGATGAAGACTGCAACCAGGTGTAATCTCCAACTTCACTGTATGGCCATTAACAAAATGAATTCTTGCGTGAATTTTTAATGCCATTTACCAGGTGAATTTTCAACAAACCATTCTTCTGCTATTATAATTATTGACATTTAGATTCAGGAGATATTACTTAAAATACAAGATTAACGAGGCCTGAAAAAAGTCATTCAGTTTGGAGAGTTGTGCAACTGATAAACTTAAAGTCATTAAATGATCAACTTGACTACAGACATGATTTCATGCTTAGGCCCAATGACTTTGCTGTTGATAGATGCATAATTATCTGAGTTATGTAAATGCTAGTCTTGAGCATCCAGATCCACTTGTAGTGGTATTTTTCTATTCTAATTAAGGAATCTTGCTAGGACAAACTACAAAGGCAACAAAACTGCACACTGTATTTTCCTGAAAGTCCCTATAAACATTCTGCATATCTGTCAATTAATTACATTCTTCATACTCATTCTTTAATTGCACATTTAATGTTGTCCCTTTGAATTAGTGAATTCTCCGAATAATCACCACTTCAGAGAATGCCGCAGAAATTTACTGTTTTGTTTATAAATGTTACTGTACACATACGCAGATTTTTCTCGTTTGTTTTGATAATCGCACCAATCTAGTTTTGTGTTGGTTACTAACTGTTTTCCACTGAACACAAACGATCACGTTGCAGCAATGTTCGCAACGGCTTCACGATGCTTCGTTTACGATTTCCCTTCAACAGTATTAGGTTAAATTCGCACTGACTGTTCTTTTTGCGAAAACCCGATGCATAATTTATGACTTTAGAAATCATCTTCTGTGTAATCTTCTCAATTTCGTCGGTCTTTGTTTCAAGCACAAATCATTGCAGGTAATATATTTGTCATGATGATTTTTTAGCTAGGCAAATATGCTTTGCATTAGCGAGAGACTTCCTGACTTCGTTTTATCATTCATTTGTATTAAGATGTGTTCTATCTAGCAGTAGAACAGCAGTTACGATAACCACATTATCTGGCTCGTTTGTCAGCTGAACATTGGCAAGTGACCAGTAAGATATCATCAATCGTATACCAAGGCGTGATTGGGCACTCTTATAACGTGTGCATTTACACATTTTTTCATCTTCATCGGTTATGCCTTGGTAACTCGCAATACAGAAGTTCTTTTTAGCATGAGCAACGTAGAAGGAGTACTTGTTTAGGTGCATGATTCCGTTATCAAACGCATTAGAAGCGCCACGATTAACCATGTTCAATGAACAGAAGAGTTTGCCGATGTATTTTCGATAGAAATGGAAAGTGGGGACGGATTAACCAAAGCAGAATATAAGGACTGGCGTACGGGGATACTGCGCGTTCGTAACATCGTTGCTCATGATCTTCCAAATATTGAATTATTCGGTCGCATCGACCCATTCATCGAGTTCACTTACTTAGGTTCGTATGTCTTGTTACATATCATTTTCGTCATTTATCGTCGAAGCAGAAAGATCTAGGATTGAGGATTTGCTTTTAGAGGTCAAGAACTTTCCTTGCTAATTAACAGATAACTCTTATCAATTTTACACATTTTAAATCGTTTGAATGAATTAGTGAGTACCAACGCTTTCACTCAGAATTTTTATTTCAAGAAGGCTTTTTAGTTTTATTAAACCGCTATTCAAAATATCCAGTCACTAATGTTTACGTCCATCAAACAATTTGATCGTGTATACGGTCATCAGTTTACTTGGTAAATAGAATTGATTTCTCCGATTATTGATTAAATGCTCAATAATGGCTTGCGAACTATTGGGAAGCGCAGAGGAAAGCGAACTATTGGGAGATTACTGACTTAAGCTTTTGAGGAGAAAAATATATGGCTTTTTGTAATTCGCATATTAACATGGTCCGAATTTTTGTAGCCTCCTAAAGCGTAATTAAGAATAAAAGTTTCTCTGTTTAAGTAAAATCGTGGTGGGTTTCTTATCAATTTGGCTTCATCGTGCGTGGCTATTTCAATGACAGTGTTTATTTTTTTAACTGAAATGATATCCTTTTGCTCGGTCTGGTCAGGTAAGATTTCGTTAACGATTTTGTTTTCACCTGTCTTTTTTGCCACGCTCCGCGTATCTAGTGTTTTCATTTCACCAAAATGGATGAGTCATGTTGCCAAATCGATAGAATTAAGTGTAATTATGTTCCGAGTTGTGCCAATGATTTGGATTTCAATTGATGTTGAGTCAGTGCATTGTGTCACGCCAAATACACTTTCAAAGCAAAAGTAGTAGTCTGTTGTGGAATGATTTACACCCAACGAAGAAATCAAGAAAATTTTTCAACACCAACAAAATCTTTTAAACAGTACAGTATTCACTGTTATTGTTATTCCAGTTCCTGTTTACCATACTCCTTTTTGGAAATGAGTGCGAACCCATTAAATGGAACAATATTCGTTTCTTTCTAGGATCGACCAAGAAGACAGAGACAAAGGATGACACCCTTGATCCAACATATGGCGAGGTAATAACCGTTAGTTTTGTCATAAAGAGCTTGTTATTACCAAAGATCTCTCTCGTTCTATCATAGTAGAAGGACCCCAATCATTTGCTACATCTAAGCAATTGGGAATTAAGGCTACTTAAAACCTACGTCTTCTCGGTAGTAGGATATGGAAGCGAAGCATGGACATACAGCAAAGTAATGAAAGAAAAACTTCATGCTTTTGAAATGTGGTGCTACAGGAGAATTCTGAAAATGAGCTGGACTGAAAGAGTAACCAACAAAAAAGTGTTAGAAACAATTGGACATCAGAGAGTTTTAGTAAACCAAATGATAAAAAGAAAAATTAGGTTTGCTGGTCACGTTATGAGGGGATCATCCGGGTTCTTGACAAGGCTTGTTTTGGAAGTTATGATTGACGGATAAAAGACAGGGGAAGACAAAGAAGAACATGGGGAGACGATGTCAAGGAATGAAGCGGGTGTGAGAGCATTGTGAGAGCTAAAAGATATTCTGAGGATAGGGATAGTTGGAGGGTCATGGTACCTTCCGATAGAAGATGGTACCCGATGATGATGATGATGAAGCGCCATAAACATGCATTCCCATGTTCAAGCTGCTAGACGGTCAAGCTGCAATTTACAAGATTCAGCGTTATATGAATTTGCTTACTCACTGATTTTTTTTTAAAATTGCAGGTTTTCGAATGGGATTTGCAGGGACGGCCTCTGGGTCCTGAAGACTGTATAAATGTGACAGTGAAGGATTATGAGCGCATTGGCAGAAACAGGTGATTTGTCATTCTTTGCTTGCACGTCTAGTCATTCTATGGAAATCCAAATAAGCTAACTAAAGTATTGATTGCCTTTGTCGATGTATTGTCTACGAGTTTTGTTTAAAGTTAAAATTCATATGTTTTCATATTTTTGTTGTTTGATAAAAATGACTTTCTTTATCGAATTGTTCATAACCGACCCCGTTTACACTGTCCCGTGCAAGTTTGGAACCGTGACAAAACTGTCGCGGTTCGCCCTTCCGTTTACACTAGCACTGTGGAACCGTGACGATTTTGCTCTGCTATCCGGAACAGTTTGGACCCTGCTTTGAAAGCGAACGAATTTTGTACCGTCACGGTTCCGTTTTTGAACGGGACAGTGTAAACACCTATCCGAGACGATTTTGTCACGGATTCACAAAGAGGTCTTTTGTATGGCTGTTTAAGGTAATCGAGGCTTTGATTGTGGCGTAACTACGTTGTCAAATTCTGAAGAAAAGGAAATTCTGGAGAAAAGACGACCACAGAAAAGGCTTGTTTTGTTTCCCAGTCCAAGCCTTGATTGGACTTTGCAGCTTTTTAGCCTAAAATAACACTGAAAATTAAAGCCACCTCGTCGTTCGTCCAAGTAAAGTTTTTATCGGCCTTCCACTCCATTTTAGCTCTCAATGAAATTTCGATTGTTGACTTCGGCGGCAAAATAAAAGCCTTGGTTGACTAAATACAGCTTGTTCTAAACAATGTTCTGCCATTAAAATAAGGTTGTACCGGTACAGTGTAAACGGAACGGCTAAACGAAACAATTTGGAACCGCGACAGTGTAAACACTTGCGAACCGTAACGGTACAAAATTGTCCCGGGACAGTGTAAACGGGGTCTCACTATTCGTTTACCAGATATCTAAGATTTCCGAGGGGCAAATCACTGAAAAAATCTCGTACACTGTTTTGGAAGTGATTTACCCCTCGAAGATTTGAACCTCGTTTCCTTTGTGGATTAATTTATGATTGTTTTGTTGTGACAGGCTTATTGGTACTGCGACCATTTCCCTGCGTGATATTACGAGACAAGGAAACAACTCGAAGCAAGTGAATGTTACCCTTGTTGATGGCCAAAAACGTGCAACATCGGTACGTTGCTTTTTTATCTTTATATATTGATATTCTTGTAAAACCGATGGATGTCGTCCTTGAAAAGAAAATTTTTCTATATCATTCTCAATGTGTAGAAAGTTTTATGAGGGCGTTTGCTGAATTTTTCGTTTAAATAATGTTTCAGCCAGATAAAAGTGTGTTTTGGTTTCGTTGGAAATTCCTTGGCGCAAGAAGGTTTGTGAGCCCAAATTATTAGTCTCCTCGGCCGTTATCAACTAAAGTTTTGCTTGCATCTTAGGGCAAAATTTCCATGCGCATCGATTACAACCCTCCAAAGGATGCTGCAGAAAAGCAAACAGGGGGTGCAGATGACAGGCAGCAAAGTGAAATGGGAGGCGAAGAAGGAGGAGAAGAGGGTGTCGAAGGAGAAGAGGGAGAAGGAGCAGCTGAGGGTGAAGCTGAAGCCACTGGAGGGGCTGCAGGAGGCCCTGCAAAGAAACGGAGGTGAGTAACTTAGTAACTGCTTTGGTCATTGACAGAGATCCAGGCAAGATTTACCCAAAACAGTGTTTAGTTTACTTACAATTATCTAAGAGAACTGGTATTTGTGACGTTTTCATTTTCTGAATCATTTACCTTTCAGGAAAAAGAGAAGGCGCGGAAGACAGCACAATCTGCCAGACAAGCCTACTGATTTTCAGGTTCATATTTTCGAATTTTTGTAAGATTGCTTTTTACTGTTTTGGGATAACCTAATTACTGTTCTGTAAGATAGCCTAATCACTACAATAATATGCATAAGATTGATGCCAGAAATTAATGGCGAACAAAACTAGCAAGCGAAAAAGGTTATTTTAAAGAAAAAAGACCATGAAAAGATCATGAAGCGAACGTATAGCTTGTGTATGAGATTTCGTGAGAGGCAAAAAATAACTTTGTGATTCTGATTTCTGTTTGAAACGTTTTGCCAAGAACAAAATGGTATTGTGGGACTATATTTTGGACCAACTCCAATAGAGTTTAACTTTGGACCAATGTTTTTTGCAGGTTCGAATTAAAGTTATTGAGGGAAGACAGCTCGCTGGTGCAAACATTCACCCTGTCGTGAAAGTCACCCTGGGAAAAGAGTCAAAGCAGACAAGAGTGAAAAGTGCCACTAATAGGCCGCATTTTGATGAGGTAATTCATGTAGATGCTATGCAGAATTTCCTCTTCTGAAATCGATAAGAAGGATGCCTTTAGCTCTCGGCAGAGTCGAGGAAAATGTTAAACCCTTCTTTGTCAAAACTTTCATAATGTTTTTAAAACAACATTGGAGACAGTGTGTGGGTTTGGTTAACGTTCTGACGTTACTCGCAGTCTTTGGGCGTACGGTTCCCAGTGTTTTCAGGACTCTAATTCGTTTTAAGTTGCTCGTTGTTTGACAAACCTTCTATATATCAATATCTTCGGTGATTTTCCTATAGCCGTCCATGGTTCTAAATTATATATGTTTAGTATCTATTTCGATTTAATCGTGGTATTTTTCTTCTTTCAGTCATTTTTCTTCAATTTCAACATGAGACCCAATGAGCTGTTCGACCAAATGATAAACTTTGAGGTTAGACAACCTTGGTATATTTTTTATGGCATCGATTCTCATTCATTTCAGGCTATTACTATAATTGAATCAAAACTATTTGATTGTTGTGGTAATATTCGAAACGAAGGCGTTGAAATGTAATACCAAATGCATGCAATGAAATGCATTGAAAGCAACCGCGCTTTAGAAAAAGCAATTAATATTGAAATGAGAATGCAGATTTTTGCATTAGGATCACAAATTTAATTTCATTTTGAACTAAGTATTGTTAATTTAATTACCCATAGAGCTTTTTTTGACTATCCATGAAATCTAGACATGGTATCAACCCAATGCTTTGATGGTGTCGATGTTTTACTACCCAGGTGCTGAATTCCAGAAAGCTCCTTTCTGATGCCATCATCGGAACATTCCAGGTAATTCCGTTAAGAAATATGTTCCAAGCAGCTTGTGTTATAAATATTTAGGTGTTTGATTGTATAAATGTCAATAAAAATTGGTCGATATTTTATAGTAGCAAATGCAAACCATTTATTTGAAATATTCTAGAACCATAAACGGCTGCAGTCTCTAAGATATATATATATTCTATGCTATTATTAATTATTTGGGTAAAAAATATTGTGAGTTTGATAGTTTGTAAGATTTTAAGAGAAGTATGCTGTTAAAATGAAGTATCAATAACGAACAGGGTTTTTCGACTACTTTTTATCAAATTTTTCAAATTTCAGTGCGATGTTGGGCTTGTTTACGACGAAGATAGTAAGTATTTTTGCAATATCATGCCATTATCATTTTTGCAAATATTTGTAATGAGTTAAAATTTAATAAATGTTAATCAGTAATGTTTTGGCGGTACAGAAATTAAAAATGGCTTCCAAAAATGCAAACATACTTGTAACATACTTATGTTTTTCGTCCAACACGCTTCAAGAGTGGAAAATGTCAGAATTTTGATCGAAAACTTTTTAAATGGGTTTATAATGGGTTTGTCTTTTTACACTTTCAAAAGGTGTGTTGAAAATGTCATTCGTACCACTGCAATGTCACAGTGATGTTTTCAGTTGTTCTTCATCGCTATAACTGCTTGCTAGGCCTGTTCGTAATGCAATGTTTTTGTTAAGGTCATGCCCTGGTAAGAAAATGGATTCTTCTCACGGCTCCTGAGGACAAAATGGGTGGTACAAAGGTAATTCTTGTTTAAAATCGTACAGTAGTTTTGTGCTGTTATTTGCAAAGACTTATCGAGTTTCAGTGTTGCATATTTGCTTTTATTGTTTCACCATAAAGGTCCCTACTCTCAATATCTCCAAGAAAGTCTCCAATCATTTGTTTCTGCCATGTTATGGCAACAAGTTTGTTTTTATTTTTTTACGCAACCATGTGGTATTTGTATCCGTTTAAATTTTTGTCGTTATGGTTTTGGCTTATGGTTGACTTCGGCAGGAGGAAGAAGGCGACGCAAAATCTAAGTCAAGAAGCTCAGATGGCAAGCAAGGCGGGGAACCAGCTGTAAATATTTTGTTTTCTAGTTTTTCTATAGCAGTTTGGTGAAAGCCAGAACTGAAGACAACCAATAAACGGTTTTAAATGGATGCTAAATGGCTAAACAACCGCGGTTGGCCGTGGAGAGATAAATTGATAAATGAAAACTTATGGTAAAGAGAAATGGAGAGTCGTTACATTTTAAAGTTGTGGTAAACATTGGCGTGAATCGTATCAGGACATAAACTCAAAAATTGGAATGTACGATAAAGGTTTTGCGAGAGAAATAAAATCAATCTAAAATCTTTAACGATTGATTCGGCAAAATTAAAAGCACGCCTTAATGAGACACTGATTTTGATACTTACCCTAAAAGAAAAATTATGAGATGAGATTGTTTCTAATTGAGACACGCTGTAATCCTTGGCTTCCCTCGGTTAGGGTCATTTCTCGAGACGATACCGAAGGAACTTAAACCTTTGATGGAACTACCAATTTTCTTGTTAATTCCCTGAAATATTTCCACTAAAAAGTCTATTAGATAAAGAAGCTTTAAATTGCATCTCTGCTCAAAGCTTTGTATAAATTGAAATTTTTTAATCTTCAAAACTTACATTAGACCTGGAATGGCTTAATTGGAATGGCCTGGAAGGCTCTATTTAACTATGATAATATATGAATTACGTATGTACCTATATATACTGGGTCAGCGTGTAATATAAAAGGCCTTAGCAGCATTTTATTAGTTTTAGTCATCCGATTTCGGATTAACTGTTAATTATCATTTAATTTTCATTTAAATTTGCTAAGTTTATAATCCTTAATATAATGGTAGTATTTTCGGTTTTCCCGGATGTGGCAGCTATAGAAATTGGCTAATAGATGCAGGTCGGACGCTACGGAGGCTTCCTGAGATGACACACCTGAATTATGTTTTAAAAGAGTTGGTCAATTAATTCACAATAGTTTTTTGTGGAAAATCTTCATTTCCTCTATATAATATTAATGATAAATTTACCTGTAGAGCAGTTTGGCCAAGAAAAATGAAACAACTTGTACTTAAAATGCTTTGTTTTTCAGTTAATATTTTGCGTTTCTGCTGTTAATATAGGCCATGATATTAAAGAGTTTGACCATAAATAAATGTTTTTATATTGAAGTTGCATTTAAACTTGTCTGATCAAAGGTACTCAGTTTAATTTTAAGTATTCCTTTTGAAGATATTACAGTAAAAGCGACTGTAGATCACTTTCATGGATTGCTTCAGCAGAAAAATCTAAATACTTCATGTTAAATTCCTGTAATTCCGCCAACACGAATTTAAGAAATTTATAATTTCTTTTAACGCTTGATATGATATCATGATGAATTTCGTCTATAAATTTGTTAATCAAAAGGCAGTTTATTCGACTCTTGATATTATTTACCTGTTAATATTCAGAATTAATTTTTATTTTAAAATATATTTGAATTTAGTGCAATAGTTGCTTTTGCAGAAATGTTTGATAAACTCAAGGGCTCTGTTATGGTATTTCTAGGGTCAATCGCTATTGCCACTTTTGCGTTAAAGTTCTTCTTTTAAGCCATATAATTATTCTGCTTTTAATTTGTTGATAAATTGATGTAAAATCGAAAAGTTTAAAGAACGTATGTTGTTTATTATTGAATTTAAGCAATTGAATTAAACATTGCCAGTGAATAAATCATTGTAAGTTTAACCGTATAGATTTTCACTCTGATTTTAGAAAATGTGACGTTTCTTGCTTCCATGATCCAAAGATAGCCCCCCCCCCCTTACATGAAACTGAACTAGCCAATCGGCAGTAAGTCTTGCCCCTTCAGACCAACGGCTCAACATAGTGTATCTGAAGGACTTTTATCTGTTTCTTGATACAGTAAATACGATTATTTGCATACATTCATCTGTGCTTAAATGGAATACAGATCTTCTATAAAATTTTACCTCCCACTGCCCTTTTCCGTTAATCAGTATGCAAGAAAACATTACCGTGGTCGCTCTAGAGAATGTCACACTTCATTGATATTTTGATAAAAACCTTTAATCTGAATGCCTTGAAACTAAATAGATTGAAAAAGCTTAATCTATAAAAAGTCACTGTAGACAATGTATGTATAAATTGATGACATGTATAAATTGATTTAAATTATGATTTAATTATTTTAAATTTTCTTAACGACCGACTGCTTTTTGTTATCACAATTTTGTATATCTTTTTAAAATTGATAGCTGTTTAGCTAGCTTGATAGCTTTTTAAATCTTATCAATTCGTTTTCAGTTTGCCTTTTAAAATGGCAATTTCATATTTGTTTTCCAATGCTGTGATTATTTTTCCCATTTATTGTAGTACATGTAAGAAAAACCCTTAAGCTATATTTATTCTAATACTTCCACTGTTTGTTACAGGGTTACTTGAAAATCACGGCTATTGTTCTAGGACCCGGAGACGAAATACCTGTAAGTTAGCTTGCTAATGCACCTGAATTTGTATTAGATATATTTGAAATATTGATTAAGATATTCATGCCTGGTCGTGTAAGTGCAGTGTTATGCGAATCCAGATTCTCTTCATACTGCACCGGATGCTGCCCCGACGCAAGTGTGCTGCTTAGGTGCTTAAGGTTCTCACTTGTGCTTCGTGAACTCATCATTCAAAGATGGCTACATCAAGGGGGCAAGCTTGCCCGAACGTACCCCCGGTAGTGTTTAATTTTTTCTGTTTTTACTGTCAATGATCTCCTTTTGTCATTCTCCTCTCCTCCAAAGTTCTACAGTTTTATTTTCTGTCTCCATGTTAAAGCATTTCGTTTTCTTCTCTAGGATTCCGTCAAGGCTGGTGGAAACGATGACTCTGAAGACATTGAAGGGTGCTCGATCTTCATTTTCTAGTTTAATGTCTCTATAGCTTTTTTAATTACAATTTCGTAAACTTATTTATCTCAAAAATCTTCGTGAAGCTGCGAAGTTCATAAAGATTGAAATGCTGAATTATGATTCATTATTTAAACCGTTTAAATAAGTCTGCCAGGCAAATCTCTGGTACAGAAAAAGGGATAAAGAGGGGGGGGGGGGAATAGTGTAAGCACTTTGGTATTTTGCGAAACTGAAAGCATGGTGCTGCAGCATTCTCATTCTACAGCCTCTTTGTTATTACTTTTGACACAGTGACCTCACAGCAAAGTTTCTTAATATAAATCGTATGAACTTCTTGATTTCAGTAAACAGAGTTTTTTCTGTCTTCTGCCAAATGAGTCTCTTATTGGCTTATTCTTGCTGAATTGCTCAGTCTGAGAATTTGTAACATGGGGAAACCTAGCTTAGAAATCTCCTAGATTTAATCGTTTCTGCCTGAAGATAAGAAATGTTTAAAAAACGAATATTTTCTAGATTTCTGTAAAAATGATGGGTGGCTTGATAATCTCATTTGAATTGTTTAATTTTATCTACCCTGATAGAAATCTTTTGAGACCTGCTGGTGTGACCATGAGGCCGGCAACATTCCTAGTGAAAGTGTACAGAGCAGAAGACATCCCACAAAGTATGAATTTGTATTTACGATTTTACTTCCATTGTTTTTTGAGATACCGAAATTTGCAATAATATTTTCAAGAAGCTTCATAAATTTAGGTTGTTTTTGAAAACTCCTTTGACCTTTTAATTTTGGTTTATTTTCAGTGGACACAGGCTTGTTTGAGGGAGTGAAAAAGATTTTCAAGTCAAGCGATGTATGTTTGTATAGAACACGTTGCGTGTTTTTTCTGTAATGCTACGTTTTCAGCCAACAGGCTTCGTTCTACAAAGTCTTAACAAAGGGCACGTCTAAAGAAGTCTTGTTATTAACTGCAATACGTATCCTCTAGCAGTAGCCATTAGCACTGGTGATCCATTGCCCCAGAAACAAATCCGTGGTGATTTCTTTAATGATCACTTATGTCTGCAATGTAACTGACTTTCTTTTTGGAGATGTCGATACTTGCCTTAGCGACATTTCAACAGCTAATTGTGAAATCAATTGATTGTGTAGTGTTTGCTTTTTTAAAGTATTAATGCGATGATTTTGCATTCGTCTAGGAACAAAAGGAGCTTGTTGACCCCTACGTCAAGTTTAGCTTTGCAGGTCAAAAGGTGAGACTCGTAATAAACTCTCATTCTTTGTTAGAACTAATTTTCATCAAATGTTGGATTTATGCTTTAAACGAATTATTGCTTCGACAATGTTTTGTGCGGCAATGAAATCATCCTCATTGAAATCATCAAAATTATCCAGGAACTTTCTTAGTTTTGATTGAGTTTGCAAGTTTCTTGTTTTTTAGAAAAAATCTCACGTTTTCTCTAAACAGTAATCGCTCTATAAGTAAAATCGTGTTTAGTAGGACATGTTTCATTAGGGTATATCTCAATACCTTTCAGGCAAAAACACAAGTATTTTACAACAATGATCATCCTGAATTCAACCAAGAATTGAGAGTTGCTTTCAAGGTATGTGATTACCACAAATGCTTTAGATAATCAACTTTTTAATGAGCTTTTTCATGCTTCTTATATGTTCAACCAGATTATATCACGGAGAATCTTCAATAAAAATAACGTTGCTAATTGTCTCTGATTTTTTGTTATCACAGTTTTTATAAGACTTTACCCCCCTAGTGTGCTAAATATATGGCTGTTGTGCTCTGTGGGTGGATTTCATTCACCATATCCGTTAATTCCCACTACAAGTCTTTTTGAAATCCATTTTGGTTGAAGATAATCTTTTATCCGAGAAACTACGTCAATTTAGCAATGTGTAGACACAGCTATTACAACGCTGTGATAAAAATTTCCTCTTTATTTACTCCAAGGAATCCAAAAATTAATGTCGTTTTATCAACTGAATCGCTTTGGCGTCTATATTTATTTTTGTGAGAATCATTTTTTCAATTTTTCCTAGTTTCCATCTATGTGCGAGAGGCTGAAACTGCAAATGTTTGATTGGTAATATTTAATTTGCAAATTTAATTTTTGAATCAGGGTAGCTCGTTTATTAGTTTGTATCTGTTTTTGGTATCAATGCTAAAACCAAAAAGACCCTTGCTCATGATGAAGGTCTGAAATTCATATTATGCTAGGACTTAACCAGATTCTTGTCTTGTTTTGAATAGAAATGGTCCATGATAATGATATCTTGTTCATTCTGTCACTTTGTTAATTTGTGGTCTTTATATCCTTTTACCATGGTATCCTGTAAGTGACTGAAAAATTTTGAAAATGACGAGACCTCTATGAAAATAGTGGCAAAGCTTCTCAATGGCGTATAAAATTACAGCATTAATTCTCATTTAAACTTGAAATGTGAAATTTAAAATATTAGATAGCTAGATTTTTGTTTAATGGCTATTTATCTGCAGGGATCGCATCGGCAAGGACGACTGTATCGGAACAGCCTTCATTCCGCTTTCGGCTATTTCTGGACAAGGAGACGACGGTATGGCGGTCTTTCCCTAAAACATTTCTGATCTTGCAACCTCGGAGCTTTCCATAAAACAAAATGAAAAACATCACAAAACGTAGATGTTAATTTGTGAAGCAACTTTGTATCAACATTCACTTAAAATCATTTCATTTTATAATCTGCTTTAATATGATCTAACTGATTATTTTTCAGGATTTCTCCCAAGCTTCGGGCCATGCTTCGTAAATTTCTATGGATCAACAAGAGAATACTCAGATTTGCCGGATGAATACGATGATCTCAATATGGGAATTGTAAGTCTTTTATCTAGGGTTTTTATGGAGCATTTGAATCAAAGTGATTTTTGCCTGCTTTGTAGCTAAAACATCCCTGTCACTTACTTGAAACCTTCTTCTCATTGGACAAAAATCAAGAAGCAGCTCATTGGACAAAAATCGAGTAGATCACAATTTTATTTTTACTGCTCCTATTGTGACAGTTCAAAGAATTGATATAATTTCTGTAGGGTTTATTTTGTAATTTGTCATTGATGTTTATATTGCAAGTAAATCTGCCAAGTTGCAAAATTCAACCCACTCAGTACATTAATATACTTTGCTGTTATAAATGTTTAGGGTGAAGGTTGTGGGTATCGCGGAAGGCTTCTCGTTGAATTAGACACAAGATTTGGAGACCATGCTGATCCTCCAGTTCATGACATCATGTCACAAGAGCTTATTAGAGTGCAGGTAGGTTTAATTTATTGCCAAAATCAATTGCAACCTGCAGTATTTAATCCTCTTTGCCTTTATTGTGAATTTATCTAATTGGTTTAGATGAGATTGGCAAATAAAGTTTAGATGATTTTCCTCCAAAGTTTTAACGTTAAAAAAGATACGGTACACTTCTTTTCATCTCCCTGTTTGAGAAAAAGAGATTTGAATAATTGAGAATATGCCATCAAATTAAAATATAGATGCCCTTGTGTACAATGTTGAGTTGACTGTAAAATATCGGTGAACTTGATTTCCTTTAAGATATTCTGAGCAAACAAGAAAATGAATTTTAGCTGTAGCTTTGCTTCTTCGGTTGTGTAATGAGTTGAAATTGTGGACGGAATGTTTTGTTGATATGAGGCAGTAAACACACGTGTTCTTTGCTCGTGTATTGTTTATCTTGTAATTTGTCATTATTTTATCAGTTTCCTCCGCCAATGCTGCTAAAAACTGACCAATTTTCCAACTGCAGTTTAGTGATATCAGTTTTAATTTTCGTCATTAAATCTTGATCCACTTCTGTGTTTTAGACTTACTTGAGGCGCCGTAAATTCAAGCTGTATGCAAGCTTCATATCCGCGACTATGCTCCCTGAAATGGACGGCCCCGTTGAATTTGAAGTCAGCATAGGTATGTCCTCTTTCTGGGCTTAATGTCTGCTTCTTGCCACTGAGTCACAGACGATGGTATGCATCATCATATGACGTCATCATGACGTTATTCGCTGTTTTAGAATGGCAGATGAACTTCGAACATATATTTCTTTAACTTAGAGCTTTCATTTATATTAACTGCTATCTTGCGATATCATAAAATGATTTTGTGTTGCAGGCAACTATGGCAACAAACTCGATACATCTGTTCCACCAATGTCATCTTCCACCCCTCCAACCAATGCTGTTTTCGATGGTGCAAATTACTATTACCTGCCATGGAATGACAGCAAACCATGCTGCGTTGTTGACAGTCATTGGGAAGACATTCATTTCAGATTGGACCCATTGAATCAGTTGTACAAAGTTATCGAAAGATTGGTAGGTAGTTTTGTGTTTGGACATCACCTGTCTTTTTTCTTGTCTGTCCTTCATTGCCTTAACTCTAGACTTATCTTAACTGATATGATTGCAGGTAACCCTAGACTTATCGTACCTTAAGGGTGTATGTTATATTGATTTTGACAGGAAGCGAACATGAAAAAGGTCGACATTGGAATCAATGCTAAGGCCCTGCCTGCAGAAACAGCGGCCCTTTTGATTCGCCTGCTTGATTCTCTCATTGCAGATTGCAGGTTAGTTCACAGTTGCAATATCCTAGATCCTTCAGACTGAAACCGAAAACCTATCCTGGAAAGTTTTATGACAATATCCGAAAAGTTATATGCCGATATCCGCACAAATAATGCACACAACCCAAGAAAATGTAGGCTTCTTGTTCTGCTTGAGTCGCATCACAGTGAATATACTGAATTCTTCGAATTCTGTAGTGCAAAAAATCATTATGTTGAAAATCAAACGTTGACGTTCCCTTACTTCAAATCAGTATTGATGAATATAATAACAATAATAGATATATTTATACAGGGTAAAACCTTTTCAGTGCCAAAGACACTGTGATCAATGAGGGCCCTGTTCTAGATAAAAGTATTTACATGGTTAAAAATGAAAAGTAATCACAAGTTAAAAATGAAAAGTTAAAAATGAAAGTAATAAAGGGTAAAAAAGTGGATCTGAAGTGAACTAGTTGCTGAGGAAATATTCTTTATGAGGAAATGAACTAAATGTTTTTAGTTTCTTCCAACTTTTTGTTCGCGAAATCTAACACGAACAGTTAAGGAATAGGCAGGGTCTAACACGAACTATGATTAGAATGCTTATCTTTCTTCTACCTTTAAGTACCGTTTATTGTTTGCTTAGAACTTCTTCCCATGTTTGCTATTCTGTCAATAATAAACTTGGGTTTTTTTGCCAGCAAGCCACTGCCTGCCTTTGATGCGACAGTGAATGGTGTCAATGAATTGGATTTGAAGCTGCAAGAAATCCGAAATGCCGAATTGCAGCAAATTGTAGCCGAAGCGAGGAATTTGAGAGAGCAAGCAACTGATGTGCATGAAGCAATGGAAGAGATTAATAGCTATTTGAACAGGCTTCATGACCTTTGCACTGAGGTCAGTATGTGCACTGACTACGTATACTATTAGGTCCAGACGTAAGGTTCTAGGCGACCGTACTCTTTTTCGTCGCCACTCTCCTTCCTTACTTGAACTACAGATTGTTATATGATTTGTTTTATACGCAGATTTTTCCCATTTGATTTGGATATATGTTTGTTTTTAGCCCCAAAATTCCATGCCTGATATTGTGATCTGGATGATCTCAGGCAGCAGTCGCATTGCATACCATCGCATACCAACGAACGAGGTGCTGTTTTCTCCAAATGCCGATTCTAAAGGACGAAACTGTGCCAAGATCCAAACATTTGAGCTGAAAGTAAGTCAAGTCTTGACTCAACCCTTACCCCTTCAGTTTTTAATTTGTATGTTGTCAAGCTTGCGAGTAATTCGGTAGCTGTAAATTTTATGCTATGCTTGGGTTGCCTAATGAGGTGAGATAAATAGCAAGAAACCATAGTATATTACCTATCCTTGCCTTGCCTGTTCTTGCTATAAGCACCACTTAAATGTGTTATTTCAAATTCTCTTAGTACCCTGGAAAGAAAGGCCGTGACATTGAAAGCCACCCGGAAATTCCTGCGCAGTTGAGGGTAATTATCTGGTTCGGACTTGAGAAAGACCAAGAGAACTGGACCAAAACCGAAATCCCTGAGGCAGAGTACACTGTTTTTGCAGAAACATACGAAAACCAGATGAGTATTCCGATTGTTGGCTGGACTGCTAAAGGTCTCCCGAGACCAGCTTTTTCGGACTCAAGGGGAGAGGTAAAGCTGGCGTTTGAAAAATTCAACCCCCCAGAGGGCTGGAGTTGGGATAATGAATGGTTCATTGATCCAGAGCTCAGGTAATTATTACTTTCCGTGTATAGTTCACGAAAATAGTTTTAGAAGTGAAGTTACATTTTTGCATAAATGGGACCCTTCAAGTCTTCGCTAATTTGCAAAGTTAAAGGGAAAAAGGGATACAATTTAATGTGTGGTATAGGCCAACTGACAGCAGCTGTTTTAATTTTCATTTATGGTCACAATGTTTGCTAATTTATTTGCTGATGTGATTTTTTATGATTTTTATGAAGCTTGTCGTTTGAAGCCGATTCGGGACACAAAAAATTCTTGGAGGACGCTTTTGAGAACGAATCAAGAGTTCCCGGCGGAAACTACGGCCCTGCTTCAGTTCACTACACAGATGTTGTGAGTATTCCGCTACGTTTTTAATCACCAAGTGCAAAAATTTGTTTTCAAAGGCGTGAAATGTCATTTTTTTTCTGATTCTAATAATCATTGATTGGTGATCTTCCCTGTTGAATTCATTTACGAGATTGCATTCATCTTAGGTTTAGGTTCCATCAAATACACGTAAATTTAAAAAGAAAATACAATAATTTAAATGTGGTTTTACTTCCCGTTTACACGACGACGATATACCTATTGAATGGAATGCGATAATCGTCAAGGCCTTTTTGTTTGGGATCTTTTGCAAAGGTTTTGGGTGTGAAAACGCGTATAGACTTTTTGGTTGGTTTTCTAGAGGAAAAATTGCTGTATTATGAAAATGTCCCCACGTGGACGATTTATCGATTTATTCCTTTTTTCATGCTTTGTTGTGTAGGTGGTGGGATAGCATTTGATCCTGCATCGTAAATCACGTTTTTATTGGATATCACAACGCGCACGTGTTTATAAATCATGCATATATTTTCCTTTTAGCGCGGTGACGCAATAAACCACAGGGATGAGATCCAAGCCCCCGAAGGCTGGGTTTGGGAAGACGACTGGAAGGTAGATGTGAACAGGGCTGTTGACGAAGAAGGCTGGGAGTACTGTGTCGAAGCAACGTTGGGCATGGGATGGGGCCCGGCTGAGAAGACATACCACATGTGCAGGAGACGTAGATGGATCAGAAGTAGGGTGCTGATGAAGGACCCCAAGAAAGAAGCAAAACAGGTAGGTTTCAATGGCTCAAAATGTTCTAAAGTTCATTATAAACTGTTAAAGAAATTAAGATAACCGTTTATTAAAGAAATGCTCTGTCTCAATTTCCGCTCGTTCTCAGATTCTTTAAGTTAAGCTGCCACTCATGTCGTCATTTGCTAAGCTGTTGCGCATAGCTGTTGCGCATAGCAGTCCTCTAGATTACAAATGATTTCGCCAAATTGCTTTTGAGACATGTGTGTGTTTTATTGTCTTATCGAGAACGCATATCTTTTAGCAATACCCCTTCCAGTGTTTTTATGACCCCTACCCCCCCAATGCAATCCCGATGCTTTGAATATAAAATCGTCAATTTCAGATTTTTCTATGAAGACAGGTGCCTTTCAGTTTATCAGCTGGGTTGGGAAGGGTTGACCTATAATATGCAAAGTCAATGTCGATAAAATAGTTAAAATATATTAAGTAAACAATTAAAATAGATAAGTTATATATAGATTTGAAGTTGTTTAAAGTTATCAGATATTTTGTCATATAGAATGAAAAAAGGATATATTCGCGAAATGAGCCTAAAGAATATTGAAGAAAGTTTCTTGTTCTTCTCCGATTCAGGCTAAAGAGGAACAAATGGCCGCCGAGGGCTGGGAGTATGCGCCAGTGTTTGGGATGAAGTTTCATGCTAAAGAACGCAAAATGGACATGGTTCGACGCCGTAGATGGCATCGCAAGATGGTCAACGAAAGCCCTGGAGCGCCGCCAATTTTCAGAATTGAAAAGAAAGACGTAAGGCCGAAGTACTTTTTAACGCCTGTGCCAAAAATATAGATTTATATAGAAACCATCATAGCAATACTGTATCTTAAATCTGTATTTATGTATTTAAAGAAAAAATTGGGTGCTCTAGATTTCTTGAGAGATTAGTCTGGTTTTAGTTTTTTTCATTCTTTAATCTATTATTAATCTACACGTTATAAGATTTTTAAAAATGGTATTTTATTTTTTAGAAAGAAAAGCCACCAGTTCTACTGTCACCAAGGATGTTCCTCTCATTTAAGAGTAAGTAATATAACTACTTTGGGAGACATCGCGTCACTTGGAGAAGTGGGAAAATGCATCTAAAATTCTTTTAAACCTCAAACAGTTTAAAAATTCATCATAAAAAAGTTGGTCAGTCACAGCATGGTTTGCAAAACAGAGATGCCAGCAGCTGTGTTATTTATTTTTTGGCAACTTCAATTCATACTTAATTCGTAATTGTTAATCATTTTGTACACCGTATTGACGGTTGCGACGCGTAAGAATTACAAGAGTCACGATTTTTACTGCTTTTACGTCATAGTTTTCTAGCCTCTGTATGCAACGAATAGAACTTGTGATGCACCGTTTATGTTTGTTACGTTGCTTGCTGCCAAAAAGGTATTTATACCGAATGCTGTTTTACAGACCCTCACAAGTACCAACTCAGAGCATACATCTATCAAGCACGTGATGTGATGGCCAAAGACAACGAGGGAGTCTCAGGTGTGTTTTCAGCGCAAACTTAGCATTTATCTGAAAACGTGTTGATCTTTGTTTTTAAAAAGGGTTAGCTCTTTCATATCTGCAAGGGTCCTGCCGTCTTTGAAAAACCTCTTTTAGGAATGCCCTAGTTTTCCTCAATGTGTGAGACGTTTTGTAATATATGGGAAATTATTGTTTCTGAAACCGATCTTTGTACCATTGCTATAGTATATAATATACCCTGTGAGTTGAGCAATTTTTGTTCCTCGTATCTTCTCTGCCATTCTTATGCCTCAGTATGAACATTCAAATGGTATCGTGTGTTGATGAATACGTTGAAGCGTACATGAAAATCGTACCATACCATTTTGATCTCCAGTTTACATTTTGCTGAGACTTATCCATTAGCCTCGTTTTCGCTACTGCCTCACCTTTAAGATGCTACAACAGAAAGATTTACAGTATGTTACTAGCGACTGCTATTAGCGATTGACATGTAACGTAATATTTTCTTTACTTAGATCCCTATGCAAAGATCTCCTTTGAAAACCATTGTCAGATAACCAGAGTTATAAAGCAGACTGTATGTCCGGAATGGGATCAAACGCTTATATTTGAAGACATTCAGTTGTTTGGTGTTCCGTCTATGCTTGCTGAGTGTGCACCTGTTTGCAACATCGAACTTTTCGATAAGGATCAAGTGGTAAGTTGTTGGTGTTTATACTGCTGATATAATACTGGAAATCCTGAAAAAAATGCTCCAGGAAGCGAACAATTCTCTAGCTCTTGATCTTGCTTGTGAGACTGAAATGAGAAAAGCAAACGGTTTTGTTGTGCAGAAATTTGAAAAACAAAGCAAGAGTCCAGGACACTTTTTAGAAATCTTTTTGAGCAAAATTACACGGTTAATGTTAGATAGGAGATGTGTGTTTATTGTTTTACATTTTTTATCTATTTGTTTTGAATAGTCTTAGTGATAGTCGCGGCTCACAAGACTGCAGAAGTTCCCTGTCTTTCCCAAAACTGTCATTAGTGTGCCTCGGTAACTTTTTCAGCATAGTAGTGGATTTCCGGAGCTAATTTTATCTGCATCTTTTTATCGATGCCTAGGGCAAAGACGAGTATCTTGGACGGTGCAGCGTGCAACCCTTGGTAAAGCTCAAAGGTCCAAAGCCCCCTGGGCCAAAACTTTTGTGGTATCCAATAATGTGCGGAGACAAAGTTGCAGGAGAGCTTCTAGCAGCATTTGAACTGTTTCTGGTGAGTTGCTTGCTCTTTCGTTCGTGAATTCTCTTCTACTTCATATGAATGTATTCTATCGAAGAAATCATGCGGGAATTCAACACGTCCAACAATTCAATTTGCTATGATGATATTCAGTTTTTTTGTTTTACTGGATTTTGAGAATAAAGATGTTGATCAAGATCTTAGTCACGAATAAAGTTCTGAATGTCAATTTTGTCAAGTGTCTCCAATCTACTAGCTAATCTTAATAAAGATAACTTTTCCGGTCTGTTGCCTTCTGCTCGCATTAAGCGTGAAACTTAGAAGTGCAACTGAGAACCGTTAATGTAGCCAGAGAACAAGCAATTTTTCAAGTGTTTGATTTTACCTTAGGATGAAGGAGCCGACATGCCATTTTCGCCGCCAAAGACAGACGATCGCTTCATAGTTCCAAACGGGATCAGGCCGGTCATGGTCCGCACTGGTATCGAGGTTAGTATGGCAATGAGGTTGAAGTTGAATTATTGATATTGTTCGAAGAACGGATCCCCTTCTTAATCATGTTGCTTGAATGGTTGCTAAGATGCTATTATCATATGATATTTTATTATCTATGTTCGTTTTGTTGCGTCTATAGCGAGATATCAAGTTCTACGTTATCCATTATTCTAGCTACTGTGGATAAAACTTGCACAGATATAAACATTTCTTGTCAACGCTATCTGAATGAACCCTGATATTTCTAGATGTTTCAGCAAACCTTTCTAGCACAATGCATTTTCTCTCTTAGATTCTTTGCTGGGGTGTTCGAAACATGAAGAAATACCAACTCGCAAATGTATCATCACCAAATATTCAGTTCGAAGTTGGAGGAAAAATAGAGACGACAAAAATGATAAAGAACGCCTCTAAAAATCCTAACTTTGATGTGCCCACTTACTTTCTTGATGTGGTAAGGAACTTCTTAAAAGACGTTTATTTGTATAACCTAGTTTGCAATTGCAACTCTTTTAGTGTGGAATGTTGGTATAGAAGAAAACATCAAAGGTCATTAAGGTATATTTATCTCCAGGCATTATTCTTGTTTTGGCCTTTTTCTTATCATCTTCTGGAAAGCCTGTGTGGTTTTAGACTTTCCGTCATGTCAGTCGTAAATGGTTTCATATATAACTTATTCCAAAAACGAATAGCAGGTTGTGTTTTTATCTGCCCATTTCGCTAAACCAATCTAATCGAGAGATTTGACTAAACACTGTTAAAATCGTAAACCATCAGTGTTATTTAAATATATTCGTTGTAAAAATTAATGAACATGGAACACTAAGTGTTGTTGTAATCTAACAATATTTCAAAAGTAGACTCCATTAGATGATGTTTACCCTGAAATGCTTGACTATCGTTTTGCAGTATTTGCCCAAGGACGAGCTTTATTCGCCCCCGCTGAACATTCGAGTTATGGATAACAGGTCTTTTGGACGAAAACCAACAGTAGGACTTCATGTTGTCAAGTCATTGGCCGAATTCGCTGTTCCAGCTTTAGATGCACCTGGAGGCCAGGAAGAAACGCAAGGTTTTTTGCTGTTTGCTTCATGCATTGCAAACGACGTCCAAATGACTTAAAATCTCTATTTTTGTTTCTTGAAGGCTACTCACTTTATTGCTAGGCTACTGGCTAGACCCTCCAACCTCACTTTACCCACCTGATTTGGCACAATTTCTTTTTCACCAGCTTCGCCCATGGTTAAATGCTTACTCTTCTCTTCCGCTTAATGAGCCCTCTTTATGTTACCAATCATCAGTTATGTAAAAGATCTCCCTTCAGTGTTATTACTAAAAGCTTACAGGGATGCCATATCTATTAAGGAGGTGCCACATTTGTTCAGGTGTTCTCTGAATAAGTCTTGATCGTAATGGTTATAAACCAGTTGCGTATCAAATAAACCCAATTTTACTTAAAGTAGTCGTTTGCTGTCATGATGTCAGGATTTGCTATGGTTATCGTGTTTTCTTTGCACATGTAAAATAATTAACCTCGTCTTCTGCCTGACCTCGGTTCTTAAAAGTGTTTATTTGAAGTATTTGTTGTGTAATAATCTGATATAATTCTTGGTCTTATTGCAGCCTTTGAACAAGCACCTGAACGTAAAGGTACATATGCATGTTTAGATTTCGGCCTTTTTTCCTACAAATACTAAGTATCTCATAACAACTTACACTTTGTGTAAGGGGAAGCTTTTATGATTGAATTGATTCTCATTATAATTTTTACATTATGGTGAAGAAAAAAATGATTTTCACTTAGATCTGGTGGCGTTCTACTTATTATATGCTCATTTTTTCAGGAAGTGACGTTTCTGTTGACATCGAAGAGAAAAAGAAGAAAAGGGTATGATTGTTTAAATTTTTGCGGGCAAATATTCAGTTATAAATTTTGAAAATTTAAAAGTATTTTGCGCACATTCAATGCTAGACAATCAACAAGGCACTTTTCTACAAAATACTGTTACTGCCCGTGTGATTGAAACAAAGTGAGAAGCAGTTTACAAGAGAAATTTCAACCGATGTTCAACACGGGCTGAGTTTCGACTCGGTATACGGTTGAGACCTTATGGTTTTGTTTGATAATCTACACGGATAACGCTCAACATGCCATTTTAAGTCAAGATGGCATGTTGACTTAAACTCAACATGGCATCTTATGTTACGCAAGCTCAACATGTCAGTTCGTTTACTTTTGCTCTGATGAAGCCCCGTATGCCGGGGCGAAATATTAGCCATCACTGATTTGTGTGTTTGTTGTTGTTTATTCTCGTCGCGTTGCGGTGTTCCTTATACACTACTATGCCATCTCAACACGGGCTGAGACTTTGACGTGGGCCAATATTCTGATGTAAGCGTCAGAAACATTCAGCTCAAGGTGTGTTGTAGTAAAGCGCTGAATAGTAGGGCATCTGTTATCGAATTTGGATAATTATGCGTTACATTGAGGGTGAACTGCTATCGAGTCCAGTTGAGGTTTGTCGTGTACGACGGGTTGAAATCTCAGCCCGTGTTGAAGTTTTTAATGTAAATTGCCTCTAATTAGACCAGCAGTGACTCAAGCTCTATTTGTGAAGCTGGTTGATTCAACTTTAAAATATTATATAAAGCAGAAACAAACCCGTTCACATAAAATCCTTTCCAGGTAGCTTTAGGATTAATTTTCACGTTTTAAACTGGTGTTTAGTGATCGTGTAGCCCTAAACCATAACCTTTGACATAAACTTTAATGACTTCATTTATTTAAAGCTTTGTTTCTTGTGAATTTTACATCCTTTATACAGGAGTGCGGGCATTGACCATTTCAGCATTTCTAGCCAATATGAAAAAATTAACAATTTCTTGTCAATATCTGCTTCCATTTGTTGCTAATTGCTTTACTTTTCCAGAGACCAATAAAGAAAGTGATTAAAGTTCTGGGACGTGGAGTGCCAAGGAAACTCAAATTAAAAAAGGCTAAACGTGCAGAAACGCCGTTGTTAAAAGGGCCTAGGCGCAGTATTATCAATCTATTCGTAAGAACAAACAATTAAAACTTAAATTATTCTTATGTTCTATAAAGAAAGATTCGGTTCTTAAAAACAAAGTTACTTTGTATATCGTTTAATAGACCTGGATAAATTTTCATACCTCAGTTAAAATTGAAAGTGTTTAAGTTGGTAAATCCCGAATTTTAATAATTATAACTTTTTGCTTTAAACAACGATCTTGCTGCCAGCTGCATTAACATCACATGACAATATTGTTTCGCCATTCTATGTTTGAAGACAAACGTAAAAATTGTGTCAACAGATACTAACCTGAAACCTTTAATTTTTGTAGCTGATTAATTCGAACAGTTATACTCTAATGTCATCCTAACCACAAAATGTTGATTATTTTAAGAATATTTGAAATTTAAATTTAAACGGTTTTGATGTAAATTTTTATTTGATATTTTGTTTAGTATTTGACTTTATAAAATATTTTTAAATTATTTGACATCTTTCTTAAATATTTCAGTTTTAGCTCCTAAATTCAGTTAACATGTAATTTCAAGCAAAGAATAAGCAACTAAAAACAAATCTTAAAAGGAAATTACCATTACAGCGAGGTGTATTGAAGTGCCATAATATTTGCTTTGCCCCGCTTTTTTACAGGAATTGTCAACAGATGAGGGGATAGATTGGTGGTCCAAATATTATGCATCCAGTGGCGATTTGGCAAAGGCTGGAATCTATCTTGAGAAAGGTTATGACAAAATGATGGTAGGTGGAGCAGGTTCTCTGCGTTCTTTTACAAAATTTTTGCGCGAGCGAAGCGAATGCTTATTATTATGAAGCACCCGAGTTTCGTTCCTTGTCCGCGCATATTTTATTGTTATTGATTGCTATTTTCCGCTGGTCAAAAGGTTTGCAATAGAAAGTTGCATAATATAACAAAAGAAATCACATTGTGCTCACATGATTTGTTTGTCTAATTGAGCCAATGAATAAGGTGAAATTAAGGCTATCTAGAGCAAACAAGGAGATAGGACATGCAGAGGAGAGAAGGTGTGTAGCAAAATTTATTTATGTATTTCATCTTTGAAATACCAGATCCTGAAAACAAACTTTTACTTGGCGGAAGTTGCCTTGCTTGCGGACCTAATTGCCCTCTCGAGTGAAAAGATTTCGAGAGGTCGTTAAGCGTGTTAGGCTTTGTGAGCGAAGTTGTTAACCGCCACCTTTTTGTGCGAAGAAGCAATTAGGTGCGGAATCCTGAAGTTTCTGAGTGCTTCGATTTCCTTTGCAAGAAAACTTTGCTTCTTCACAGCTCGGTTCTCCGTTTTGGTTGGAATTTTTGATTCGAGGTTTTGGGAATCGAAACAGCTCGCTCGCGACACCTTTCTACCAAAAACTCGAGACCGTACGAGAAAAAGTTATGATTGTCATGGTTTCGCCCTGTACATCACTGTGCAGTGTACTTTTCGACTGCCATTGGTCCAAAATTCGATCGTTTACGGAATATGGAAGGACCGAAAAATACTAGAAGCTGAAATAAGAGCCGCAATAAGTAAAATGAAAAAAAAGCCGCAGGCCCAGATAATATCGTGATAGAAGTGATAGAAGCTCTGGAAGACTTTGCATTCAACGTCTAACAACTATTGCAAATATCATCTACGACACTGGGGAAATTCCTGAAGACCTTCTGAAATCTGTATTTATCGCACTACCTAAAAAACCAGGAGCAATGGAATGCGAATTACATCGTACCATCAGTCTAATGAAAAAACAAACGTTATGAAAATACTTCTACGCGTTATAATGCAAAGAGCAAGAAGATCCATTAGAAGAGAAAGTGAGAAAAGGGTGTTAACGATAAACGTAAAGAAAACGGAATGTATGTGATCTTGGTAGCATTGTGTTGCAAAAGGATTCCGCGCAATAACTAACTGTTTGTTACTTCTAGTTTAAGTCTATTCACTTGTTGTTCGAGGTTATATGACTGTCAGCAAATCAAGTTTAACCAATAGGAACAAAGAATTGCCTTTGAGCATGTATTGCTGACATTACATTACGTTAAAAGCTTTCCTTTTTATTTAGATCTACCGAAAAGAACTGGAAGAAATCGAAGAGTATGGCGGCTTCACCGATTTTGTCAGTACGTTTCATTTTAAGCGAGGAAAAGATGATGATGACGAAGACGAACCGACATGTGGTGAACTCAAGGTTTGCTTTTCGCGAAATTCACCTTAAATTTTGTAATTTATAAAATCTTGATTCTGGTATTACGAATTCAGCCTTTGAAGGACCTTGAAATCGTCTATTGGCATACCTTTGTCGTTAATACTAACTAATCTACAATTAGCCTGCTAGAAAACAATTAACAGTCAGCTACTTTAATTTTGAATTTTAATTTGATTTTAATTTTCAATTTTGCAAACGTTTATCGTTTTAGGGGCAAATAAAAGTTTACCCGCTTCCTGCAGATCCAGGTCTTCCTCTGCCACCAAAATATTTTAAGACCCTTCCAATGAGCACCGTCACGGAATGCATTGTTCGTGTTTATATAATCAAGGTACGTGCAAAGAATTTTGATCCACTATCTAAGATAAAGAGTTGGAGCCAATAAGAAACTCTAGTTGAAACTTCCACGGCACTCGCATTGAAATTATTTGGTCAGATGGTTCGGCAGTGACAGCACGTTTTGGAATTTGTACCTTTTTGAATTGATTTAGTTCCAATTGTTGCACTTCCTCCTGAAGGCCTATGCGAGATGCAAATGTAGATTTAAGTGCACTTAGCATAAGAATTCTGGAAACTAATCCAAGGTACACAAACCCACATCCGTTATTAACTAAAATTCAAAAGTCGGTTAGAAAAAATATGGCAGAACCCAGAGTTTACTTTTGGCAGTCTGCGATTTTAAAAAAACGGCAATTCCTTGGCAGTTTGCCTTTATAATGGTTAACAATTAGAGTGCTCTTCACAGCCCATCATGCAACTTTTTACCTCATTTTGTGCTTATCTTCTATCTATCTGAATAAAATCTTATCTCTTGCAAACTTTTCATTTCAGGCAATTGAATTGCAACCACAAGATTCTGGTGGCAAGGTATTGTTATAATTTAATATAATTTATGAACATAAAAAGGAGGTTTGTAATAAAACGGCTTTCGCTGCATCAAGACAAATATACACTTTCCTTTTCTTTATCTGAAGATGCTGAAATTGGCCAGTTTTTGAAGTCTGGGATAGGTTGGGCAATCATAGAGGGGGAGGGGAGGGGGTAATTCTCTGAAGGACCCAATTTAACTCCTACGTGTAATTTTTCGCAGCCAGAGGCTTAAAATCTGGCAAGAATTTGTATGTGTAACCGGATGATCATTTCTTATTTCTCATTTCATTTCATTTCATTTCTCACAAATAGTGGTCTTGTTTTATTAAAGCAGACTTTGCAAGAGGACTATAGCATTTTCTAATATCTATTCATGCTTATGTTTATGCTTTTTATACTTCTGTAATTTTTAATTTTTTCACTTTTTATATGTTATAATAATATATGTTTACTAAATATATTTTATATGTTTACTCATTTATCCAATTAAATTCTTGTTTGTGTTCGTGCATTTACATAGCTGTTTCCTCATTGTTTGAATTTACAATAGTACACACGTTCCCTTTAGTCAGCTAAAGATAAAACCATTCGTTCTTATTGACGGCTTTTTCAACAGGCTGATCCATACGTAGTAGTTGAACTTGGAAAGAAGAAAGTTAGCGACAAAGATAACTACTGTCCTAATACGGTTGATCCAATTTTTGGAAGGTAAATGAATTTGTTGCAAAATTACTTCTCTGTCCTCTGCTTATATTGATTTTTGTGCTATTTGCACTTTTTCAAACATTACTAAACTGATTTCTAGATTTAACATTGGCAAAGTTGCATCCGCTGCAAAATGAAAACTGCAAAATTCGTTGCTTGTCGCATTTTTGATTTTTCAAAATCATATTTTCTATATGTCAGGGATGTTTGTTAATCAAGTTACAGTCGTTATTACTTATTGTCCAAGTTGTTGTTGTATCGGAGTCGTCGTATTTGCAACAATTTCACTTCCTTTTTTTTGCATGAAAAAACAGCATCCTCGAATCAGAGGTGGAAAATTTTTTTTTCTTTCTGGGAACCTAAGAATCTGGCTCAAAACTTTCTGAAAGATTTAGGGGGTAGACAAATAAACTTTCTGTTTGTGCCTATATCTCTTAGTTGATGTATAAAAGAGGGCAAATTTAATTTTGAGAAGTATGATACTTCTCTTTTGAATGTTCAATTTGTTTTTATTTCAATGCTTAATTTGTTTTTTTCTCAAAGTATTTCTATAGAAGGTTAAATTGAATGCATAAAATTGTCAGGCAATCAACTTCTTAACATAATCAGTGTCATTTAACATCGGAGATCTTGACTATTGTTCAAAAACAGTCATTCTCAACATATTAGATATGCCTTTACTTAATGCATAAATGAACATAAGAAAGAAATCATTCTTAGCTAGAAATTGATTCATTCAATCAATCATGATGGAAAACCAAAATCAAAAGGAAAATCCATGCAATAATCTCCAAACATAGTTTCAGAAGAGTAAGGGGCAAAATCATTTGAATTGTATGGTGCATTTTATGACTTAGCCTAATCTTTTGACAAGTGAGAAGCAATATGTGGTTAAAATGGAGTCCTAGCATGCAACAGATTAATGTAACCAAGCATATTAACTTATGATCAATGCTGCTCACACCATGGTGTCAGAAATATTTTCTGTGAAAGTAGATTCCAGTCCCTATATTAATCTCAGTCTTAATCATGGTTTGTCTTAAAAGCTCAGCTGCTAAAAAAATTCTGATCGTGAGTGGCTGAGATTTCTGTGAGATGGTGAATGTAAATAATGTGCACAAAGAATTTATTTCCAATGGAAAGAGACTAATTCCCACATTCCTTTGGCAGCTCAAATTTAGCTGCTCACAGACGAGTTAAAATAATATTTTCAACTAATTTGACTTAACCTATGTCACCAAATTTTTATATTTACTTTAACACTTCAAAAAATTTCTGTGAAACTTTCTGCCAACATTTTCATCTAGAAACATTTCTGGGAACTACGTTCCCAGGTTCCGATACTTTTTCCACCTCTGCCTCGAATAACCTACTGACATGATTAACGTAATTGTTTTAGGATGTTCGAAATCGAGGCATCAATCCCAATAGCAAAGGACCTAAAGATTAAGATCATGGATTATGATCTCATAGGCAGAGACGACCTCATTGGTGAAACAGTTGTTGATTTGGAGAACAGATACCTCACAAAATACAGAGCAACTTGCGGCCTTCCACAAAGCTACCATTCGTAAGTTGTTACCTTTTCGGTAAGGTAGTGATTTTACCAGAAAATAAGTAATATTTCAAATAAAGCTAGATCTGATTATGTGTCAGCAGTTTTGAAGCATGTCAAACAATTTTGCCTCCCGTTGTCTTTTGCTCAGCATCACGTGACATTGTCGTTGACTTTCGGAAGTTTTTGCAGCCCAGATGTAGAAACATCACCATTCGTGTTGTTTAAGTTTTTTTATTTGAGGTGTAGTTTAAAATCATTTAAAATTGTGTTATATACCCGAGTCTTTTATGTATTAAGATTTTGCAAATGTTTCCTTTAGGTCAGGAACATTCCAGTGGCGTGACGTCAAAAGTCCGAAAGAGCATTTAGAGAGGTGGTGTGAGCGACATAGCGTTGCCAAACCCCAGTACCTTAGCAACACACAGCTTGTACTTGACAGCAAAATTTACAAACTAGAGGACTTCGGTGCGTCAGTATAATAATTTTCCTGTCCATTGATAATCAAGGCTTGTTTGACCTGTGCGCACTGCAGTAAATTTATGTGAATGAGTATGGCCGTCCCATTGATATCTAGTATAAATGCAATTCTGCATATTTCACATCAAAATGTGATAAGAGCTGCAGTCTTCGAGATGTATCGGACACAAAGAACTATGGTCCTAGAAAGTGCTTCAGCTACCATTTGCGTTTGATGGCGAAAGAATGATTTTGTTGATTTGCATCTTTATGAATTCGGATAAATGATAAAAAAATTTCCATCCCGAAGCTAAATCGAAATTTCACTTTTAAAGTTCTTTGGAAAAGTATATCATTTCCTCTTAGCAAATATTGGCAATAAACACCCCCCCTCCCCTATATGCTTAGGGTATATATTAGGGTAGAAAAAGCATCCCTATATTCCCTTTATTTACGTTTCTTTATCAAGTCCTCCAATGTTCATGTAACTACTCGTTTTGCCTATAAACATGCCTTATTATTTATGAATATTTTTCTTCCAGAGGAAGGCATGACTGCCCATCCTCATTTAGGCCCAGCAGAACAAAGGCTCGCCCTGCACGTCCTTAATATGCAGAACCTCGTGCCAGAACATATTGAAACAAGGTCAATCTACAACCCCTTACAGCCAACCATCGAACAAGTATGATCTTGCTTGCTGTTTGTACGAATCACTCTTTATTCACAAAAACCTGACAATCGCAAACTGGTTTGGCTCGTGCGTTTGTCGGCTTTTGCTTTTACCCGTGTTCCGTCTGCTTCATATTATCCCGAATTGTTTAGAAAATTTTTACTTTTTTTTTGAAACTGAGTAAGAATGGGCAGGCCGGAAAACCGAAATTGAATCAACCAGAGAGCACCGTTTACTTAAGCGCAAGAAAAGTAGTGAAAGGCAGGAAATTTTTGTTTCCAAATTATTATAGTAAGCCTATATGTTATTTAAAGGGGTTGTGTCACGGTTTTGTAAACGAACCAAATACATGGGACATAGTGCGTTTTTAGCTTGACTTGCACATCGGGATAATGGCGGATGGTGTTCCGGTGAATCGACAAGCTCGATAAATTGTATTTTCTGAGCGTATTCAACGAACATGGATTGGACACTTGCTGTATTTCAGCATATTTACCTACTATCGAATTAAAAAGTGTATGTTAATTTGGTCTAGGCTACGGGAATGAAGCTTCATTCAATCATGGCGAAGATATTCCGTTTCTCTTTGTGAATTTAAATGGGATTAGACACTCTAAAACAAAATGATTACTCCAAATTTGTCCTGCAGACTTTAATAATGTTTTTCGCTCATAATTTACATTAGTAAAGAAGGGCTTTTAGTGTCATTTCGGGCAATTTCCATAAACAGCTCCTTGCGGTATCCTAACCGTAAAAGTGGCCTTTGTTTTTTGTATTGCCATCTTTTATCCAAAGAAATACGGTGATAAGACTGAAGAAAGAACCATCCAAAAATGCAAAAGCTTCGAACGATGACAAGGATACAAAAAACTCTTTTATTCCATATTGGTTTTCCTATTAAACGCAGGGTGTTTCACCCAAACAACTTTTGCAAATTGGCGTGTTGCCACGCGAGATGTCTCTTGTGACACAGCCCTTTTAAGGTAAATTATATTTTTTAGCACAAAGTATGAAGGCTTTGGTCAATTGTGTTTTCAAGGCTTTATCATCTTGAATTTTTGTGTTCAGGGTCAAGTTGAGATGTGGGTCGACATTTTCCCCAAGTTCCTCGGTGCACCTGGACCAGCTGTTAACATTGCTCCAAGACAACCAAAGAAGTGGGTATCAAGCATTTTTATCCGAACATGTAAATTGCATGTAAATGTCCTCCTACTGCTTCTTCAGTATTATTTTTTTGGCACAGACAAAGTTATGGTAACAGAATCAGTATGTAAAAGGCATTGACAATGTGTAACTCGTGATAGCCGTAAAACGTGAGAAGTGGTCTTCTAGATGTGTGTTTAAGAGCGCTAACCAGGTTTGTAGAAGGGTATCTAGGGGGCAAGAGAAAGAAGGCAAGGGTGTGTTTCACTCGGAATCAAAGGGAAGAGTGGTAGTAGTCGACCATGAAACTTCTTTAAAGGGTAAATGTTTCATTAGCATTTGGCTACAACAAAAACAACGTTTGGAGTTCCAGTGTTTTGTGGTCTATACTGCTATTAAAATTCATCCACGATCCCGTGCTTTGTACTGAGCACAAAAGGTTATTGTATTACGTTAAATAATCAGGTTCATGACACACATCCCTTATGAGAAAAGAAGTCAAATTATCATCTTCAGAAAACCCCTTGGTTCATTGTTTTTTAAGTTTGAGAAAGTTCTGGCTTATAAATTTGATGAAGAGTTTCTCTGTTATATAACCAAAAACATCTCATTTGGCTGCAAAAAGATATGAATTTTCAGATTTTAGTAGAAAAAACTTACAATTTGCCAAGCTTTGAGGATCATTTTTTCGTAGGGTAATAGCAGGGTATTAGAAGGGTAATAGCAGGGTATTAGAAGGGAGAATTTGCCGCCACTTTGAACTGAAGTGGTTTTCCTTGGTCATGTTTTTTATTTTCTTTAACAGCTTCGAACTGCGAATGATTCTTTGGAATACGGCTGATGTGATTATGGACGAGACATCCATTACTGGTGAGCAAATGAGTGACATTTATGTCAAGAGTTGGATGGAAGGAATTGATGACGTGCAGAAAACTGACATCCATTACAGGTCCCTCAATGGAGAAGGCAACTTCAATTGGAGAAAGGTTTTCCCATTCTTGTATATGCCAGCTGAGAAAGTCATGATTGTGAAAGAGAAGGTAAGGCATCATGCGTGCTATGGCATTGTGTGAAGTTTTTTGTGTCAATGTACATCATTATTGATTGCCCTTATTTAAGACTGCCATCATTGTAGTTGAATTATACTCAGTTTGTTATAAAATCATCCATAGAAACACTTCTGGAGTTTGGATGAAACTGAAGAGCGTCTTCCACCATCTCTTATTGTGCAAGTTTGGGATAACGACAAGTTTTCAAGTGATGACTTCCTTGGTGAGTTTATTTCTTCAATAAGGGTAAAATTGAAGACGTATATCTTGGTAACCAACCTATGTGGAAAACCTGCCAAACCTTTGATTTGACAGCTTTGGTTATGATTGCGATGACACCCTGTTTTGTTCCTATGTCGTTAGAATTTTAAACTTTATTTTCATTGAAGCAGAGCCAGGCCAAAAAAATTGAAAGCAGTTATTTTCCGATGCGACTTCCCTTTTATATTTCCATGAGCCTTGGCAGATTTCTTTTTCGCCTGACTTTGCTCAAAATCTGCTTGTCAAAACTGCATTATATAACCACATACATACTTTCGTTTAGGAACTATCACCTTAACACTGGATCACATGCCAAAGCCAGCCAAGTCTTCAGAGAAGTGCAGTCTCCAACAAATACCAAGGATAGATGCCCAGGCTGGTTCCAACTCCCTGGAGTTCGTCGATCTGTTCCAAATGAAGAGGTGCAATGGCTGGTGGCCAGTGTTTGTCGAAGAAGGGGACACGAGAACACTAACAGGCAAGGTTGAGATGACTTTGGAGATTCTTGCAGAAGACGAAGCAGCTTTGAAGCCAGCCGGAAAGGGACGAGACGACCCTAACCAGAACCCAAAATTGGATGAACCAAAGTGAGATACTTTTTGCTTTAGAATCTGTTCTCAACGTTTATCTTCTACCCTAATGTAAGTGTCTGCTTGTTTAAGCCTTCGTTTTAAGATCAATCGGTGTCCATCACCACCAATCATAATCGACCAATTCATCAGCCGTAGTCAATCAGAATCAATTAGTTAATCAATAGCTCCAATCAGTAAATAACTACAGTCTACACCATTATCGTTATCAACAGTTTATATAATCAACATCTTCATCGCTAATCTTCATAATCTTCATAAAAGCTATCATCGTCTTCGTAATCGTCATTGAAATCATTAGCATTGTTGTTGAGATAATCTCCTATATCCATCCCATCATCTCATCATAATGATCGTCAGTTAGAATCACTTACCATAAACTCATCGATGTGCAAACCCAGAAAACTGTTTTTTTCTCGTGTTACCTATTTAATGGCCGTTAAATCAAGCAACGTGTTTAGCTTACTGAACTGTTCCTTTATAGTCGCCCTGCAACCTCATTCTTTTGGTTCTCATCGCCGTGGAAGACACTGAAGTTCATCTTGTGGCGCCGTTACAAGTGGTACATCATTGGGTTCTTGATCTTTATCATCCTCCTGCTGTTCGTCGTGCTGTTGCTGTATTCGATGCCCGTGAGTTATTTTCAATTAATTTTTAAGATTCTTGCAGCTTTTTTTCCAATTTCGTCCAAGGCCCTGAAATTCCCTCTAGTTCTTCTGAAATTCCCTATATTTCTTCTGAGGCCCTGATTTTTGGTCAAAATGGGAAGAGTTCTTTTGTCAAAATGGGAAAAGTTCTTTTGTCAAACCTAACAAAGAAAGGGGAAAATAATTTGAAATATCTGAGATGAGATGAAAACCTAGCATCGTGTATTTCGAAGTTGGAATAAAGTAGCACAATCTTTACCATCTCTTGCCTCCTTTTATCATAGACCATGGGGAAATATTGAAGGCGCGATTACATTTATCTATATCATTCATTCATCCAAAACTGTTTGAAATAGTTGTTTCTTAAGATGTGTTCTGAAAACCTTTGCTTTTTCTTCGTAGGGATACACTGTTAAGAAGATCTTTAGGGTCTGAGGGGTGACACAAGAATATTTGAGAAACATTTTATTTCATGAATTATATTTGGACAAGCAATTTTTCTCGTAAGCTTATTTGAATTAATAACTATTTCAAGACATATTGGAGATTTGCACTTTGATGGCCGGTACTGCTTCGGTGATGTTGTCTTTAGGTATTGGATCTAAAAGTTTTGCGGACTTCATATCAGTAGCGCTTGCTAAACCAAATTGATTTACGTCATTAATTGATACGAGTCATTTCAATTCACAATGTTTATTTGGTGTTGTTTTTCCTGAGAATGCCAAAATTTCTAACGTTTTAAATTCGCTATCAGGGTAACTTGAAGCTCTTAAATTGGCTGTTTACATATGTGGTTTTAAGACACTGTTTGCCATTTAGATGTGGTTTTCAGAAGAACCTGATTAGCCACGCTTCAAATGGAGCCACTTTGAGTAAGAAATTATTCAAGTTTGTTGGTTTAAAAAAGCTATTTAGAAGTTGATACCGGTCTATCTTTTGTATCTCTATTTTAATTTTGTCAATTTTTGCTAACATCTTTGCATAACAGTATTGGAATTCTACATTTGTTTCTTTCGTCTATGTCTGCTGGGAGAGCTTTCTGTTTTTTGGAAACCATGAAAGAGTTGAGAACACTAAGGTGCAACGTCAGTTAATTCATTTTGTATAATATATTGTTCTACAACTGCACCTGTTGAAAAAATTAATTTTTTCTAAAACCTGTTTTTTTTCTAAAAAACAATATTTCATTAATTTAAAACTAATAATAAGATATCTCGGTTAATAAGATATTATTGTAAAAATAATAACAAGAGGAAGTAAGAAAAAAGAATTTTCAAAACAAGATCGTCCCGAAATCCTTCAATTGCTCCTTGAAATTTTGCAGTGCTGAGGCTGTTTTGGTATCTATATCAAGCTTACTGCACGTTGCAAACGATTTTTGCCAATTAGTCGTTCTCGTTGACGGGGTTGTTGTCACGCAGGACATCACGTGTAGGGTTGGAAGACAAAAAAACGGAGCCCACTGCCTGGTTTTTTTTAGGTTCCTCGCATGTCTAAAAGCAAGTAGAATATAGAGTCGTGTAAGTTCTCTATTTGATCTTGGTAGGAGGCAATCGGGCGAGTTTACTGTTTACGTAACTAGGATCCAAAGACTTAAGTGCTGGTGCATGAAAAGAGCTATTTGTCACGACCCTGATGTTTCCCACAGCCGATAAGGCTACACACGGATATACCATAAAGAACTACATTATTTAGATGCGTTTCGACAATGCCACGTTACCTGTTACTTAGAACATAGGGTTTGGCGCATAGCTTTGCAGATTTTAAAGTGTCAACGCCCGTGAGACTTTTAAGTATCAAAGTACTTTAGACCAAATCAATGGCACGAGACTTGCTAAGGATTGGACTTAAAATTATCATGATAACGGGTAACATTGTTCATAATAGTTAATAAAGTTTGTTGCCCGGTTACTCAAGTAATATCACCTCGATAAAGAGTTCGTCAAGTAAATTACGTTATCTGCGTACTTGTATATCAAAAAGTCTTCACAACTTTCCGATCCTCTCGCAACTGTCCAATTGGCATTAAGTCCTTCAAAAAGTTTCTCCTCATAGTTGTGTTTAATCACACCTAAATGATTCTATTTAGTCAATGTTGTTTGCCAGTTAAGAATCACCATATGTCCGGCTTAAGAAGAGCTTACCGCTCTAAACAAAGTCTTCATAATTGTTATCCAAGACAAAAACAACTATAAACCTGCTTGCTTTTTCAATAAAGCAAATGAATTCTCTAACTTTGTCATTTAATTTTGTTTATGAAATACGCCAGGATATGAGTTGACCGGGCAGGTTGTTGTATTGTAATACGAAGAAGATGCGCTTTGCAGTTTGTGATTTCAAAATGTCGAATCATTCCAGTCCTGAAACAGATAATTCTCCGATGAAACTTGATCTAAAACATATCGAGAGGCCAACGTACATAAGCCAGGATGAAATTCAGTTGAAAGTAAGGAAAATTTCTCTTAAAAAGGAAGCCAACAACTGGACGCATAAGGAGATTGTTCGAAAATCGTTGTCTGATGCTGAGTGTGAAGAGGATATGGTCGAGTTAGTGCGGGAAGAATTGTATCTGCGGAAAGGCTCGCAAATATCCTTGCACGGCGTTTCGCATCTAGCTTATGCTAAAGACACTTCAAAAAGGATTTCATGGCTGCTGGTGATATCTATATTCTGGGCTTTTCTGACTTACATGCTTGTAAGTGTCTTCGTAAGTTATGCTGCTCATGATGTGTACACGGTGAGAGAAAAGGTGCAAGTCAACGAAATGGTTTTTCCTGCAATATCCTTTTGTAGCACTCCAAAGCTGGATGAAATTTTCCTAAGATACAATGTATCATATCAAAATCATAATGATGTGACCGCATTGCCAGTTTTGCATCGATTTGTTGGTGATTACATCAGTAACAGAAGCACAAAAAATCGACTGTCAGTTTTGAAAACAATGTTCGTAGAGGGCATCGGTGCCTGCCAGTTCGGAAACAAACCGTGCAGTTTCGAGAGGGATTTTAAAGCGATCTCAGAGTTTCATTTTGATGGAGTCTGTTTTACGTTCAATCCATCAGGCACCTTTTCACAACAAGGCGAAGGAAGTAAATTTGGTCTTTCAGTTATTGTTTTTGTCAATAATACGGAGGAAACTGTTGACATGGCAGTGAGGCCAGGACTTTCATTAGTGATAAATTCACATGATGTGTTCCCGTTTCCTTTGATAAACGGAATATTAGTTTCGCCTGGAGAACTTACATTGATAAGACTTCAAAAACAGCGAATGACAAGGCTACCCGCCCCGTTTCCGCGTAAGTGTGCTGACAATGGTCCCATCTTGTTCCCAGGGAAATATACTCCAAACAACTGTAAACAATCTTGCTATATCCAGAAGGCACTAGACGCCTGCGAAGCGTCTGTTTTCCCAGTGAATAAGGAAAAACAAAATTGCTTTTATTCTAAACTAGTAGAAGAAAATCTAGCTCACCATCCGCATGCATGTGCTTGCCCTTTGCCTTGCAAAGAAGACCGGTTCATTCCTTTGGCCACACAGTCTGACTGGCCAAATGAAGCAGATTTGCCTTATCTTAAAAAGCTGTTCGCAACTGCAATCGGCAAAAATTCTTCCACCTTATCTAATGAATATGTAAAAAAGAATTTTCTGCGTGTCAACATATTTTTCCACGAACTAGCTTACGAGAAAGTCGATGATGTGGCGGTGTGGACACAGCAAAAGCTCGTGAGTGACATTGGTGGCCAAATGGGAATATGGGTGGGAGCCTCGTTGTTCACAGTCATGGAAATGATGGCTTACATGGCATCCAAAATAAAATCATTTCTTTACTTATTGTGTCACAGGAGCTAGCATAATGAAAAATTGCCGGCAATGACGTAGATCATTTACTTACAATTATTCTAGTAGCTTTTGTCTTTGCTCAAGCAAGGATAAAATGCTAGATGTATCTTTAAGATCTTAACAATGTAAACTTTAGTTAAAGATACATAACAGAAAACAGCCGACATAGCAACAGCTGATGTTGTTTTTTTCTTTTACACCAATGATAATCTGGTAGCCTGGTAGTAATTTTTAGTGGCACTTTGGCCAAAATGGGATGGCACGCAGACATAAATTTGCTTTCACATTTGCTAAGCACTAAGAAAGCATCTGATGCCTATTTGCAGAGCAGTATCACACGGTGTCTAGTTTTCTAGGCGTTGATTGTCCGCAAACACAAATGGGCTCACAAAGAGTTGAAGTAGATCAACTGCTAGCAAAAGTGAAGCTGTTATTTCTAGTACAGCAACAGTAAAAAGCCCAAAACCAAAAGAACGTTTGGTAGATGCTATAGAATCTATTTAAAAAGATACATAACCAGGTGTAAGAACTCGTTCCTATGTGATTTCTAATAGAAAGAACACTCTTGTAGAAATTATCGAGATTGTCATCGAAATCACAAACAACATTTGTTTATTTAAAACAACATATGTGTATTTTCCAAAATAATCTTTTCATTAGTGTGATAGTAGGATATTTATCTAAGTATTGATTCATATCCAATCGTCAATGATTATCTGATATTTTGTAATGGGTAGCAAAGTATAAGAAATAACATGGCCCTCCTTTGGTTGCAAACGCTGTGTACAAATTGCTGTGACCAATGCTGAGAAGAATATCCTACCATTCTGCAACACATAAATAATCGGTTTTTGCCAAACTTAATGAGCCTTACTATAAGTTTAAGAGTAACAATAATTATCATAGGGGGTAAATAGGTTTTTAATTGGTTAAGCAAGATATGCTAACGAAAGGTAGCAAAATGTAACTAAACAAGCCTTTAAACCTGCAAAAAAATGAACTTTTCATGGAAAAGCACAACCTAAATACTGTTTCACTGATTTCCGTATGGTCCCCAAAAGTAACTAGTATCTTTTTACAACATCAATGAAATATGGACTTGTTGAAGTCTCTCTTTTGGCCTTCTTGAAGGGCCATAAAAAAGAGAAGAAAGAGAGAGAGAGAAAAGATATCCTTTCTCTTTTCTAACTTCTTTTCTTTCATTTTTCACTTTCTCAAGCTTTTCTAGGTCGCACTTTCTTTTCCTCTCTCTTGTAAGAGGACTGATATAAAGACTTTGATATAAAATGGTAAACTGTCTTTATATTCTCTTTAACTTGTTGCTCCCCTATTCGGCGGGGTTTGGGCTTGGCATACTCCTTTGCAAAAGAGCTTTTTGCAAAATATTTTTCTATCGATCTTCAGTTGCCCCCCCCCCCCACTTTCCAGCTTGCATTTAACCCCGTCTATTACTAAACAAAAGACTTTTGATAGCCCATCTCTTGTAGTAGGATTAGTGTGTCAGTGCGTTCCACCATTGATAATTTCACTGTACTGTCCAATGCCATCTATTGTCTTTGTACGGCCGTGGGAAATTTATGTTTTGAATTAATTCTTTACGAAAATTTTTTTAGCAAGTTGGACTGAGCAGAAAATTGGAGTTCGCACTAGCGAATTAAATTTTTTATTTTATTGTTTTTTTTTATTGAAAGAATGACCTTATCGTCGAGATCACTTGCATACCAGAACAATTCACTTCAATGACAGATTTACCTCACATTGACTTTGCAAACAAGATCACAAAGACAAAGAAAGGATGGTTGCAGGCAGAGGCAGGATAAGGTATATCAAAGTCTTTTGTATTTCATTACACAATATTTCGAATCATTTGCAAATATTTATTTAAGGCGAAAATAGTATTATCAATAGTGGATTGATTATAAGTGATACACAAAGGGTTCAACCTAGGCCATTTCGAAACTAATGTTTTAGGCCAAGAAGAAAAAGATGAGAGAGGCATGAAAAACAAAGGTCAAGATACATTTTGGTTTTCAAACATATTTAGATACTGCGAATACTAATTTGTTGTGTCAATGATTGCTCATTCAATTTTCGTTATTGATAACATGGCAAATTAAACCACTTTTGGAAAATTCACGTTTGTAATGACAAAGGAGCATGAAATAATACCATATCATACTGATTTGCATGCCTAATATTTGTAGAGTTATTACTTAATTGTTGATCAAAGTAAGAGCAAGTTCATATGGAGAAAAATCAAAAGCATTTTTCCAGTCCCATACACCTATTCGACTTATGACCTTTTTTGAAAAAATTATTCAAATTCTTTTGTACAAAATTTTTCACCTCAAATCTGGATTTGGAGCAATGATTTTAGTCTACTTGGAAGTTTTCGTTATGGTCTTGCTCACGATATTGATTTTATGACAACATAAAGATAAAAAGCTCATAAGGGATTTGACTGTGATTGGCAACTAGGAGGGTAAAGTTTCACCTGGAATGATTTTTGCAGTCAAACTTCATTTTACTGTAAAATCTAAAATACAAGCCCAAACAATATGAAAAATTGTATCAGGCTTAAAATTATGGTGATAAAACTGAGCTTAAAAAGTCATATAATTAAGTTTGGAGAAATTTCCAAAACATGGCTGTAATTGGAATTGGTGAATTTAGGTGTGATCCTGCCTCGTACGTCTTTTCTCATACAAAATAGCATGAGCATTCGCACAAGAAAACATTCAACCAGCTAGCCAATATCTTGCTTGAGCACTACCAAGATCTGGCCTAGGGATGGAAATATTTTCCTAAACAGATTTTCTCTACAAAGAAGGGAACTAATTTCATTTGCAAAAGCACAATCTGCAATGATCATTAAAAATGGCTTATTATAGTTTTCTGGTCATGGCAGGAAAACACCTGCATATGAAAGGTTTATAATTATTTTTCCAGCTAGCCAAAATTCCCCATTGAGAGGAGAAAGACAGAGAAATCTTTCTCCATATGATTACAATAATTGATCAACCAACAGTGAAAAAAATTGAGCTTGATTTTATCTACTTAAAAGTATGGAAATCAAGCTCAATAAAGGAAAAGTATGTAGTGACCATTTTCCAACCTAATCAAGTCATCTTCCTAACAGTGAGTCATTGCGCTATTCAGCCATCCTATACTGCATTTCAGACAGTCTGAAATCAATTTTGGTTAATCCGCAGAAATTTACTGCCATTGTTTGGATCGTCACCTGGATAATTTGCCATGCCTGCAAAGGCTCACTGTTAACAATGAGTCTTTAATATTTTCCATTGTTTATGTATCCACAGCAATCTAAACAAGAACACTTTGGTGGTGTCACTTCATTTTATGTGTATACATCTACTGTAATTAGTCAGTCAGTAAATTCATCAGGACGCAACAGTCACACAGCATCATCTCCTACGGGAATGTAGGAATTCATATAAAATCAACCAGCGTATGGGAAACAGCACCATTATATGCAAATTATTCAGTTTTTGAAGAAAGAGTCCAACTTTCTTGACTACCGAAACTGATTTCTTGACTCAAATTTCGACAAACAAAGCATGATCTCACAAGGATGATATTTCTAATCAAAGCACACATCTAATCAAGAGCTTCTATTTCAACTAGATTTCAATGAAAAAATGTGACCATCCCAAGTGAAGAGATATTTTGAAATATGGATAGAAAAGGCAAGCCCCCAAACTTACAACTTGGTGACAAAGTGAGTCAAAAATTGGATGTTAAACCAAAGCCTTTTAAACAAGGGATTCATTTTCGAAGGCAGAAGAATAGAGAATGGGAAGATTTTAAAGAATGGAAGGCAGTGTCACATTCAGTATCAATATTGTTTAATGGTAAGACATATTTATTAATGCTTTTTAAGTCTTATTGATTGGTATTTTTATTAATTTTTTTGTTAAGTTAACATTTTTCAGTGTCTCATTCTTCACATGTGGTAGTTGCAAAAACTCAGATAAAAATTATTGAGTTATTTTTATCATAATTTTGCAATTGAAAGATTGATTCAGCTCATAAAGCCACAACACCTGCAACAATTTTTGGAGCACTCCTAGCAAAAGCACTGTTTTGTGAAATTTAAGTTGAAAGTCATCAAGCATTGCACAAGTTTAGTCTCCTGCAGGGTAACTTGGAATGTAAAGCATTGCTAAAATGACTTTTTAAGATTTTATTTTCGTTTCTGAGAGTTGTAAGAATTTTGACATTACACATTTCAAAGTTGAAAAACAAAGTTGCCATGAAAATTTCCATTCCCGTGATAATTGCCAGACAGCATATCACTGCATATCACTTTTTGCAAACAGTTATCTGGGATTTCTGGGATTTTTCTCGAAAAAATAGACAATTTGATTTTTGCTAAAAGGTGTACGAGATTTGCATGGAGTGATATTCTCCGCAAAGGAGCTATTATGTGCGAATAATATTTACAAGTCATTACATGATGCTCAAAGAAAAGAACGATCGAATGATTATGATTAATAAGAGTAACAAATAAATCGATAAATGCAGGGAAATAGAGAATAAATCTATTAATAAGGAGAATACAGAGATAAAGAGAAATGATAAAGAGAGGAAGAAACAAACAGTAAAATTTATAAAATAGTTATTGAGAACCAAACTGGCACCATTGACGTAATGATTTTCGGTCATTTGGGTGTGATTGTAAAATAATGAAGGTAGATGAACGGTTCAGAAAGTGTGGTGCCTGCAGAAATTGTGAGTATTAACTTTGTGCCTGCAAGCGCCGCCAGCACACTTGCGAAGATTGAAATAGATCTGTTGAGCCCTGTTCTTATTAGCCCATTTTTTACAAGAGTAGCACCTGATAAGAAATCATAGTTATGCTAACGAAAGGCGGTAAGATGTGGCTAAATAAGCATTTTATACCGCAAAATTTTTATGGAAAAGCACAAACATAATTTCTGTTTTACGGATTTCCGTGCGGTTTCCAAAAGTAACTAGTAACTTTTTACAACATCAATAAAATACGGATTTGTTGCAAGTTTTTTTATTTGGCTCTCTTGAAGGGCCGAGAAAGATAGAAGAAAGAGAAAATAGTTAATCTTGTTTGGTATAGTTTTTTGTAGATTGGTGACGCTATTTTTCTATGCTTTTTGAGCTCTGTTGACAATGTTAGCTTATCGTGTGTGAATAAAATGCTGACTATCTGTCATTGTCATGGAATAGCTTGGGTTGACTCGTTTTCTGCAGGGAAAAAGCTCAGCACACATGAATTCGAGAAGGTTTATACAATTGTGTCAAGTTGGGCAAATGCAGAAATGGAAAGTGGTGACCCAATGTATGATCTCTATCAAGAATCTATCTTGAAACGTGGCATGATTATCCTTAGAGAAGACATAAAAGAGAAGCATGGCAAAACATTGTTGAATAAACTGGCTGATGTATGGGTTAGGTTTTATGGTGGCCTTCTGCCAATGTTGCAGATTATTTTCAATATGATGACAACACGAGGCCTAAACATTAGGCAGATGACGTTGCAGAATTTCAGAGATGTTGTCTTGTTAAAGACAGAGGCTAAAGAAGCAATATTTGCATATCCAGGAGATGTTCCCCCACCTGTTAAGCAAATGCTGCTGGTTCTTATGGTATGTGGTAGTTTCAATATGCTGTCTTACAACGTTAGTCTAGAGATGGTGTCGTAGAAATTGAGCACTGCAGTCTTAATATAGGCTTCTTCTTGCTGCATTTTTTTATCACACCCAGTTTATTTTCTTCTATTGTAGCCGTTCTTCCAAAACCGATTTTACTTTGCCTAGATTTTTTGTGAGTTTAATAAATTGGAGAACCATCCTTTTTATAGAACTTCCCTATGTTTACAACATATAATGTCGGGTTTCCGTCCAAAAAATTGCTTATCAAAATTCCTAAAATTAGGAAGCTATATTGCTAAGAATAATATTTCAGTTGCTTGTTGATCGAATTAGTTTTGTTGCAGAGTGTGCATGACAGCCCGCACCCAAGTGAAAACTACTTGAAACTGGAGCAAATGGCGTCAAGAGTTATAGTCCCATTACTAGGAGCAAAGATTCTCTATCAAGGAGAAAATGTGTTCGCCAAAGGGAGCCCGGACCCTCCAGACGGTCACCAGGGCAAGGCAACAAAGAACAGTAGCGGCGAAAGCCCGCACGGACCATCAACAAGGAAGTTACACCGGCCATTTAGCATGGTTGATCCGAGCCCGAGTGAAAAAGATCCGGACTTTGATGACCTGATCCAGTTCCGGCAGCAACAGCGGCACAGGTATAGTTACGGGGGAAGGCTAAGTGCAGTCGAGGAGGGGCAGCAGAGCTTGGCATCATCTTTTGGAAGCCTTATTGATGACTAGCTGGGTGTCTGCAACGCTCTAAATCATCTGATATTAGCAGATCTATCCAAGGTCGCGATCGGTATAAGGAATTGACCCTTGCAGCTCGCGTTCTTTCATTTCAGTACGTCATCGTCAAAGCATTTTTTAGGTTTTTGACTTTGATTTCCTCATAGCTCTTTGAATTACTTTTAAGGGTTACCACAAATGACATACGCCACTGCGAACAGCTAGAAACCGTTCTTATTTTCTCTTTGACCTGGACACTACCAAAACGACATTTTGAAAATAACCAGAATTCCAATTAATGTTCTTCTAAGGGTTAATTAAAAAGATTTCACTAGTTTGGATAAAGCTTATTTTTGGCAACAAGTTAAACATTTTTTCCACCATAAGGTAAGCTTCCCCTCCCCTAATGCGAGTCTCGTGCAATTTAAGCACCCAGTTGCAACTGCTGATTGGACAGAAAGCCCTTGATGGCTTAGGCAACACTTCAGTATTGGGTAAGACTGAGCAACAGTTGATCGTCAATCTGTGCTATGTTATATTAATATATGAATGAGAGAGACATCGTCGTTAATTATGATGTATAAAACAACTATTTTATAATCCTTATTGAGATTACATCCAACAATACCTTAAAATGTTCCTCTTGAATTATTTTAGATTAAAATGCCATTTGTTATACACACTTTTGAAAAAAATTTAGTTACAATAAAAAACAGTCAACTCTTTAAACTGATTCACTAACCAACTCATTTAATAATTAAGTTCTGATGGAAGTGAGGACTAGACTTAGCCATCTTATATCTAAATTTGCGTTTCAAAACTAATTTATTAATGAGGAACGATAATTAATTATAAAGATTAACTGTAATTATGTTATAGAGTCTTTTATTTTTCAAGGAAACGACAGTTTTTGTAATCAAAATCACAAAAATTGTTTTAATTAACATTCTGAAGCGGAGCAAAAGGCAAAGTCAACAGATGGGTTGAATGACTATGTTGGCCTCTTGGGAATCAGTTGTACACATTTTTGTCCAAATGTGGCATTTTCAGAAAGATTCTCGGCATCTACTGCGACAAATATTAGACAATTATTTAAGATCATTTGCTGCAATGAAAAACCGGAAACAAACACACACAGATCTATTGGCTTGTAGTAGCCTGTTTTGACTTGTAGTAGCCAGATGCCGCGATACCCTTTCGTCAGTTGCCGCGATAGTCCTAAGTGCCCAGTTGCATCCTCCAATTTCTGACCCCTTTTTACGTCACTAGGTATTCAACTGTAGCATTCATTATTAAAAGGCAAGGCCGGTCGGTTCGGTACACCTCTACTACCTTTTTCTCGGGGTTGATTTCACTTACAGTTTTCTAATACCACTTTGCAGAAGCATCTAAACCCTCTAACCGAGCAAGACCTCTGTTTTATAGAATACCCCTCGCCTTTGTCGGCTATAAACATATAAATAAAGTGTGTAAGAAGAACATTATATTATGAAATGAGAGATGCGTTTTAATATATAAATACATATAGTTGTATGTGACAGAGTAACTGCAATTTACTGTAGAAACGAAGATGCAAAATAGATGGTTTTTTATTTGTATTATGAAGCAATGCTTTATTGGTAAACCTGGAAACAGGAGTGAGCAATCTGTGAGTTGTGTCAAAATTGATGATATTTTAATTTCAGTTTTTTCTGTCTGGTTCTGCTTTATCATTCAAGCATACTTGAGCTGATATGATCGATGGCAAAGTTAAATCGATAAAGGCTATTTGGATTTTGGAAACCAATATTAGGATTAACACTATCAGAAAAGCCAGAAGAAAGGAGATATTCAACGTTTACAAATAGGATCGTTATACGAACTTTTATAACTTAGATTCCGTTGTATAGTACGACTGCAGGATTTACAAGGTTATATGAAAACATTAAAGATGAATGCACTACTCAACAGACAACTGTAATCGAAGTTTAGGATGAAAGACTAAAAACTTCAGCATTTTTACAAATATGAAAAGAAATGAACGTTAAATACAGTAAAAGTGGAGAATAACACCGCGTTTCAAGAAACAAAGATAAGCGTTGCATGCAAAGCACTTGCATCTCATACTACAAGGTATTGGTATAAGAAGGCATTGGTATTACAATGCATTGGTATTATATGCTACAAAACGAGGTTTCGGTAACGAACTTAGTCGTAGCAAAGAATAGGTTCTCTGTTTTCAATCGTGCTGTCCTCGATTAAGCACAAATCAATCAGTTTCAAGAATATCCAATTTATGCATACAAAATGTATGAAAAGGTTACATTTACAAAAATTAAAGCAAAAAACTAACTAAAGTAAATACAAGCCCTAATATCTTTTGAAGCGCTTTTTCCATATACCTACACACCTTAAAGGGCATATGTCACATTAACAGTTGGCTAATAAAACAAAAGCGTTTGGAGTGGAATTCCATTGTTTCGTGACTTTTCCTTTCTTTATCTTGAATTTTTACTTCCATGCTTTGTGCTAAACAAAAGAGATGATTGTATTGCATTAGCCAATCATGTTCACGACACATGCCCTTTAACCTCTCCGAATCGTTTTCTGTTCCTGAGTATGATGAATCTCTAAGTATTCATCTTTAAGTACGATGAAGAAAACGCTTGTTATAATGAGCGCACTTGGTGAGGCCATTTCACGAGCACATTAAGAACAGTCCAAGAACGTTTTTTAAGGTTTTCATGATCAATTATCATCACACTTAATAAGTTTCATCGGTGCCAGAAATGTGAAATTCTACATCTTCAAATTTTAATGCAAAGAAAAGAGCTTAGCTCGAATCATCAAGATATTATACCATCTTGCAGGAAACAGTTGCAATAAGTATCACCTCGTCGTAAAAGGATTCGGTGACTAAACATTCACCACGCTAACAATAATTCAAGGTTTTATGGTTACATATTAGTCCATTCGTCTAACAAGCCATGTTGGTGGCCACTGGACTGGACCACAGGATCATGATAAAAACGTTGCTTTAATCAAATGACGTCACCAAGTTGTCATAATGTCGCAAGAAGTTATGGGTATTTCTACCTCCAACACACAAAAGCATAGAAGTGGGAACGGAAAATTGTATTAAAGAAAGAAAAAAGGTTGATTGTCCTAAGTATAAAAAAACTTTACTGCCTATGCTACTAAAGTAGCAGCCAAAAAGGCTTTCGTAATAATACAAGTCTATGACCATATAATGGTGGCCAAAAGAATACCTCTTCATATATATATATATACATTGGTGCCTTTCCGGTTGAAGTACAAACGAAGATTCAGTCGATAACCACAAACGCCTTCAGAAACGCAGCGAATCATCAAACTATTGCATTGATGCTGCCAATAAACAATAGCGGAATCATTGAAGGGTTCATCACCGTTTACTGTTGATTGTTGAGCACCACTTTTCAATATGATACATTAGAGAACCGCTTCTAAACATATAAATATACATCTGCAAATCTTCTAGACGCTACTTTGTTATCAAACATCACTCTCAAAGACAATTCTCTGGTGTGTTGTGGAATGTACGGAACTCGGAATATGGCCGATGCTCTTCCAAAGCCTTTTCTTCGTACAGCCAGCTTTTTCGTTACCCTGTAACAGCAGAAATATATTTCATTATAGTAGCTAGTACAATAGAATGAAAAAACGTCAAGAATGGGAGAGCTTAAGAACGAAGTTTTCGAGAAGAAAATCACTTGTAACAAGCGTCAGTTTAGGGAACGGGGTAATGGGGATCCCCCGTAGTGTAGTTGCGTCGTGGTCTGGACTAAACCTCTCAACAGACTTAACATGAAAACTCTTTTTCGTCTGCTTATACTCAAATGTTTTCGGAAAATTGGCCTCTTTCATCCTCTCTAGAATTTGATCGCCCAAATACTACTTATCTCTAAATGGCTCTTTCTTACAAGGGTAGGCATGGGAAAGTGGGTCCCCTTCTGAGAGGAAATAGGTTTTTTCAGAGAAGTCATCTTCTTACGCGTAACGTAAGCTTACAATTGTATATTGAGTGAAGAGCAGCCCGTATAAAAGTGTCTTTTGACAAAATACCGTCTTTGGTACCTCTCTCGGACTCTCCCGGATTCCTTCTGATGCTGCATTGCCAGAACATATGAACTTCCCTCGTGCCTGATAGAATGCATCTCTTCTTGTCATACTTTATGCAAACTTAGCATTCTATGTGCATTGCTTCACGAAGCATTCTATGTGCATTGCTTCACGATTTGTACTTACCTCGTGGAAATTTAACAAGAAGAAAGATGCAAAAAACTTAATATTTTGATTAAAAAGTCTCACCTCAAGTTTTCCTTCAGCCATCGTTTTTGTCTTTGTTTCTAGTGATCTCAACTCGGCCTCCATCTTTGATATCTTTTCTTCAACTTCCTTGAGTTTCAAATCCTTCAATTCAAGCTCCTTCCTTAACTTGATATTCTCGTCGGATCCTTCTCGTACCTTTGAACTACCGTCTGATGACTCTGGACATTCCTCGACTTTCCCAATAATATGATCGGTTAAATTACGTTCACTTTCTAGGACGCAGATATCAACACCACTGTCTCTTGTGTGAACACACTTTGGACCAGCTTTAGATTTTAAATCACCACTTCTCATTACGGATCCATGGTCTACATTGTTATGATCGAAAAAATCATCGCAACTAGTTGTAATACCTTGTTTGGTTTCCTCAATTTGTACACCTTTTTTATCCATCTGACCAATAATATTACCCATTGGATGTTTATTATTATTTATCAAAACTTCCTCTTTACTTAGTTGTTTAGCTTCACTTCCTTTATACTCGTCTTTAGATTCAAAGCCCTTTCTTCCTTCACCACCGTGTAAATGGCTCATTTCAATGTCCTGGATGCATCCAATCTCTTTATAATCTGCCTCATCATAGCTGCACTCTGAGAATAGAAATCTTAGGCGATCCAAAACCTCTTCTCTCGTAGCCTTTTGATTGTCAGTTTTGGTGGTGTCTTGGAGAAGCATTGCATTGACTTGAAGCAGCTGAAATTGGTAAATAATTTAATAAACCAAAACGCAATTTCAATCCATGGTCATTCGTAATAAGCAATGGAGAAAACCCTATAATAACTTTCAAGAAAAAACAGTTCAAACTTACATTGAATCTTTTTTGCATATGGTAGCTCTCTACAATTGATTAATGCAGAGAGTGTGTGTGGGGGAGGGGGGGAGGTGTCTACACTCCCAGATAACCCAACCATACTATGGCATAAAAAGCCCGCTCAGAACACACTTTATCACAAAATCTTCGACTGCCCAGCAATTGGGCAGCCCAATTAGTTAAAAATAAATATTTGCTTTGCTGAACCTCTGTATGCTGTTGAAAAGCATTGGCTACCTTTAATTAACTTGTATTCATTGTTGTTTGTTCATTGGCACGTTGCAGGGTTCTTTATTTTCCACACAAAAAATAATACACCTACCCTATCATTTTCTTCAGTTAAAACTCCAATTAGTTCATTGGCCTGCACTAACAATTCTTGAGTGACTTTCAGCTGTTCAGTTGTATTGATTTTATCTATGTTCCAGTCGTCTTCAAACAAATCAGAGTGTCTTTTCTTTGCCAAATTCCACTCTCCACTTGCCCTTTTGGAGTTTTTACGTGTTAATGAGCACTGATTTCTTTGTTGGACAAAATCCTTGTGTGTGAATTCCTTTTTGATAGTGTTTTTTTCTTTAAAAATATCATCTTCTGATGATGTTTGTGTTGACACATCCATAACCAACCCTGCAAACTATTTCAAAATAGAAAATATCACTAAAAACCACAGCAATTCTATAGGAAAAGGATTTATCTAGCTTATTAACAGACTGGTTGACTGAAACAATAAGTAGGTGATAAGAGTAATTACAATGATATTATTCTCAGAAATTGAGGTCCTGATAACTGAAAAAGCTTTTTTATCTGGAAAATATGGTAGATAAACATTTTGATATTTCAAGCTTATGTTTTGCTGACTTCAATGCTCCCTAATTTCCAATATGTTTCTGTTATGTTTTGCTATAAGCATTCATTTCTGTGGATAATCTCTGCCATAGCTAAACATGATAGACTTGTGTAAGAAAAATAATATTGAATATTCACCACTGAGCACCAATACCTAATGAACAAATTCTTGGGACAGGGTGTCCTTCTTATCACTCTGCAGTAAAGTTTGGGTGTATGTATATTTGTATTATTGCACTCTATTGTTACAAATTTGTTAGATGTTCTAAACAGGGGCAGATCCAGAGCAAACTTGAAGGAGGGGCAGTTGGTTGTGGGGGCGCTGAAAAATTTTCGAAAATTGATAACGAGAGTATGCTGTATACAACAATTTCAGATCCATTTTAGAAATAAATAACATAACTTTGATGTAATCCTTGAAGCAAATTAACCTATCGGTCTCAGAAACTTTTTCACCTGATTCTCATTCTTCGCACCATTTCCAAAAAGGGGCACCAGACTTGCTTCAACTCATCAAGGGAGAGGCAACTGCCCCCAGTTGCCCCCCTTAAATCTGCCACTGGTTCTAAACCCTTTATGAAAAACCTTCATGGGCAACTTAAAAGGGAAGTGTGTTTCTATTGATTTAGGATAGAATAAGCAAAGTAGTGAGAAAATTATAGATTTTTCTATAAATGGAATGAATGTTTCTCACTGGCATGGAGATACTGTAAGATAAAACAACTGGAAAAAAATTATATACAATTTAAATCTGTTAGAAAAATGGTAAGACAAAAAAACATCAATTAGTATTCCTTTCATACAAGAGCTGTTTGTGGCTTTAACAGTAAATTGCTAACAGGAAAAGAACATGGTAATACACGGACAAGAAAAATGAAAAAATAAAATGCAATGGACAAATGGTCAAAATTTTTAAAAAAGCAAATGGTATCAAAGGTTGAAGCCTTCAGATAAGCAAAGAAATATTTTTCTATTTGCAACATTGGAAATTTAAAGAAAGAACACTGGAGAGAAAGCATAATGATACCTGTGAACTGAAATCTTCTCTTTCAACTTCCTTTTTTTCAGTCAATTCTAGTGAAATTTCTTTTGATTCCACCTCAGTGAATGAATTTTGTAACAATTGGTCTTTGCTTTTTTCATCACTAGAAAGCACTTTGAAAGCATCAATTTCTGATTTTAAAGAAACACACTCTTCCTCTTTAGCTTTTAATTGATACTCTAACTTGGTTACTTGCCCTAGCAGCCTAGCAACTTGAGATATTGATGTGTCTTCTTCTTTGTTTCTCATTGCCTTCTGCAAATTCTTGATTTCCATTTCAAGATCTTCTTTGAATGAAACTAATTCAGACAAAGCTTCTGGTCCAAAGATGCTCTAAAAATGAAAAACTCAATTACAAACAATAATAGAAGCATACTCGTTGAAACTAGAAAGCATGTGTTTGCCTTTGATTACATCTGCTAGTGAGGTATGTATTGGCAGGGCATCAGAAGCATTTTACAGTTGAAGAGGCACAGTTGGAGAGGCATCGTTGGAGAGGCACAATTGGAGGAGCATTGGTAGGATAAGTCACTATATCTTAAAAATAGACACCATTGCAATGGTTTACAAAGGGCAATTCTATAAAGAGGGGGTTTTCTAAAAATAAGGGAAAGTGACCCCTGGTGCTCCCTGGTTCTGTCATCCTTTTATCATAATGCCCATCACAATGTCTTGCTCCATAAAAGCAAATTTCAGGGCATCCCATCTTTTTGCCAAACAATTACGATTTTCAAAATCTTTGTTATGGTGTTTTTCCTTGGCACCCCCCCCCCCCTTTCCAACCTTCCAACCTATGTCAGAGCCCATGAATTTAATTACTCTACTATCTATGAACCCGACTCTTTTTCCATTACAAAAGAACCAAGAGCTTTGATCTTTTATTGACCTGTACAAAATCTTTGGGATAGGATTTTCCAGGTCTGAAAAAAACCTTTTCTCCACTAAGTGCCAGTCCTAAATACCATGATAAGTTAACTCTTCCCTAGACAGATAACAAATAAAAATAAAAATACTCAATACTGATGATTTGTAAATTCAAATGATATATCTTTTACCTAAGGGGGTGCTCTCTCCTCGATTAGTCCACCTACTTTGAAGGTTCCCCCCACCCCTAAAGAAATTCCCCTAGATACAGAAATCCTATGTACCCTACTAAAATTTGTCATTAATTTCTTACCTTTAAATCTGTTGTAATTTGTCATTCTAGTTAGTTGTCTGTACTTAAGATAGACTTTTTGCTGTAGTTGAATTTTAAAATCTAACTGAACTGAACTGATTTAGACTTCTCTCAATGGCTGCCTTTTTGCCAACCTGATTAATTACTAATAAAGCAGCCGGGGATTCAAAACCAAAAACGCTTAAAAAATAAAAGAGTTTTAAAAGCTTAGAAGTTGCTGCCAGTGAAATGATCAGCTTATTTCAAACATTTGCTACCTACACGAAGCACAACAAAACCAACCTCGGTGGACATGGCTGCTTTCCTCGAATGCTGTAGTTCCTCTTTGAGTTTCTTGTTCTGTTTTAATACGGATTCAAACATTTGATTTGTTGGACCAGCGGTGTTTTGCAATGCTTCTTTTGCGGTCATATCTTTTTCCAGAAGGGAGTATTTACACTGCAACCTCGCAAGTTCAACTTCCAAACTTTCTTTCTCAGCGCAAACTGTTTCCAACTCATCTCTGGTGCCACGAAGCAATGAAGACAGCGTATCGACTCCGGCTATTCTAATTTTAAGGCTTCGGTTCTCTTCTTGCAGGGAGCAAATTAAATTATCACCAATACTAGGGAAGGCTGTGCCATTTTCCATCCTTTCGACTGAACGCTTCGTTTCGCTTCCCTCCATTTACGCAACCTTGTAACTTACTTTCACCGATAGAAGCTGAATTGAAAAGAGATAATTGTTTCCACGTGAAACCGTTAAACAACAACTGTTCTATATTGTTTTGTATTATCTCAGGATACGACTACAATTAAAGACGCCATTATTGATGGTAATCTCCTATAATAGCACCGATCACCCTGACAACGCAGAGGGGCAGATGAGAGATACGGATGGTTTACTTTTCATGTTGCAGGTACAAATTTGATAGAATCAATATTTCATATTTCTTGATTGAATTTAGCTTATAAATGGGCGAAAGACTGACTCATTCCAGTTTGTTCTCCAGGTGGCTGAAGACCCAAAAAGCAGTAGCGGAGCCACGGGGGGCAGGGGCGAAACTATCAGGGGATGTGGGGGGTGTGACACCCCCCCCAATCCAAAAAATAGTCGATTTCGCAGGGCAATCGAAGATTTCGCAGGGCGCCAAGAAGAGCTTATTGCCACGCAGAAATTCCACCTCTGAAGTTCGTAAAGAGCCGTTTAGGAATTTTGAAATATCGTATTTGTTATGAACCTCCCTTCCTGACATTGCATTTTAGAGAACGGAACAGGTATGTAAGGAAAAGCTCCGTTATTTGCAAAGCGAAAGCATTTCTTACCGAAAGTCATAGCCAATGGATGCAATGATTGATGCATATGTTTATGAGGGCAAGGTTGAGTCATGCAAATTAATTTAAGTTGTAAATTATTTTCATGACAAGCACGGCGTCACTGGGGGGGGGGAATAAGGGGCTGAAGTCCCTCACTTTGGTCAAGATAGGAATTTTTTTATCATTTTTTCTATTACTTTTTAACAGTGCATGAACTAAAAAACATAATAAATCGTTAAGATACCAATTTTGTTTCATCTAATTGCTAACTTTTTCACGTATATTTTTATTATTTTTCTCTTATTTGCATTAATTCAGTAAATCATTTTCTGTATCATTGCAATGTTTTAATTTTGGATGTGTAAACATGGCCTTCTTGATACAAGAAACTGCACATTTCTGTTCAGGAAAAAAAATTCTCCCAATCAAAACAAGATCTTCCACTGTCATTCACAACTACGTGCAATCTGAAACGAAAGGTTGCCGTTTCTTTCCTTCCCCAACGTCTAACACTAGAGTTTTAGCATGACATCCCCCTCTCTATTTTTCCCAATAAACAATAATATTTTCAATAAACAATCAGTTCTTTTAGCACAATAGTATTTTGCTAAATTTTTGTCTGAAAGGTGCTTTTTAGCCCTTTTACAAGGTATAATTTCAAAAAATTTCTTCACGTCGGACCCAACCATGGTGGGTCCTCCTACCTCACTAAACTCGACTCTTA
>NW_027019299.1:9971873-9990761 GCF_013076305.1 Rhopilema esculentum
CCCCCCAATCCAAAAAATAGTCGATTTCGCAGGGCAATCGAAGATTTCGCAGGGCGCTAAGAAGAGCTTTGTTGCCACGCAGAAACGACTCCTCTGAAGTTCGTAAAGGGCCGTTCACGAATTTTGAAATGAAAATATTATATTTGTTATAAACATCCCTTCCTGACATTGCATTTTAGAGAACGAAACAGGCATGTCAGGAAAAGCTCCGTTATTAGCAAAGCGAAAGCATTCCTTACCGAAAGTCATAGCCAATAGATGCAATGATTGATGCATATGTTTATGAGGGCAAGATTGAGTCCATATAAATTAATTTAAGTTGTAAATTATTTTCATGACAAGCACGGCGTCACTGGGGAGGAATAAGGGGCTGAAGTCCCTCACTTTGGTCAAGATAGGAATTTTTTATCATTTTTTCTATTACTTTTTAACAGTGCATGAACTAAAAAACATAATAAATCGTTAGGATACCGATTTTGTTTCATCTAATTGCTAACTTTTTCACGTATATTTTTATTATTTTTCTTTTATTTGCATTAATTCAGTAAATCATTTTTTGTATCATTGCAATGTTTTAATTTTGGATGTGTAAACATGGCCTTCTTGATACAAGAAACTGCACATTTCTTTTCAGGAAAAAAAAATTCTCCCAATCAAAACAACATCTTCCTCTGTCATTCACAACTACGTGCAATCTGAAACGAAAGGTTGCCGTTTCTTTCCTTCCCCAACGTCTAACACTAGAGTTTGAGCATGACATCCCCCTCCCTATTTTTCCCAATAAACAATAATATTTTCAATAAACAATCAGTTCTTTTAGCACAATAGTATTTTGCTATAATTTTTGTCTGAAAGATGCTTTTTAGCCCTTTTTACAAGGTATAATTTCAAAAAATTTCTTCACGTCGGACCCAACCATGGTGGGTCCTCCTACCTCACTAAACTCGACTCTTAGCCCCACTGGGTTAAATTTCGTTGCGCTGTCTACATCATGTACCCACCCCCCCCCGCAATTAGCTGTTTATTAGCTTAATTTTGCAAACCAACATTAAACGAAGTGAATATAAAAAAACAATTTACGCTCACGTAGAGAAATATAAATTTCATAGGCAATGAAGTTTCAAGTTTGTTTTTATTGCTTAGAAGTTTGTCCTTGGTAAAGACCAGTGTACACTGGTAAAGCTTTCACTAGTAACCTATAGACAAACCGTTGGTACGAGGTCTGCAGGGCACCACTCAGTTTTGCAGGGCAGAAACCCTTTTCAGCCCCCCAAAACTATTGGCCAAGTTACGCCCCTTACGCGGGGTGGGGGGGGGTCTCAGCAGAATCGATTTTGTATTTCTTCTAAATTCAATAAGAAAATGTTGGGGGAGGGGTAATATTTTGACACCGTGCTTTTTGTGATGTAATCCTATGATTTTCATACTGTCAATTTTCAAACAAAGTTTGTCATGGGCGTTCTCATCAGATAAATTTGGCGTTCCATGTTGGTAAAAGGGCGTTTTCTGGTGGTTAAAAGGGCGTGGCTTAAATTGTTTGGTTTGTCCCCCCAGGGCTTAGTGGCTGGCGCCGCCATTGCCAACAAGTGCTTTCCTGATACAAATCTCTTGAGAATATCATTCTAAGAATTATCAATTATCAATCCCGAAGGCCGCAGAACCCCTGCATTGTCTTCCCCCAATATTAACCTCTGATATTGGTAAACCTCTGATAACCCTTCGATGAGAAAATCGCCTCCCTCAACTTTCGATGGTTTTACTCTTTATTTTTTTTCGGTTTAGTCAAAGTTAGCTGAAAATGTTGCCGAGAATCAACATACTTCACAGATCGCCGTCAGTAAAAGACTGTGCAGTGGACACATCGAATAACCGGACACCTCTAAACAAAACGGACACCTCTAAACAATGGACACCTCCAAACAACTTATACCTCCGAACAAAAGATACCTTCAAAGAATGGACGCCTTTAAAACAATGGACAACATCGAATGGCGGACACAAACGACGAATATCTTCAACAATGGACACCTCCAATCAATGGGCAACTTTAAACAACGGACGCCTTAAAACAACGGACACCTTAAAACAACGGACACATCAAGCCAAGGTACCCTCTATATGGAAGGTTCACTGCAAAAATTCGTTTAGTTTTGTCATTTAGCTGTCAAGTCACTAAATGTAACTTTATGTTTAATTCAATGAAATGAAGTTTAGCAAATACTTTTCAAAAATTTAAGCTCATTTGAGCGTGTGAAAAAATTGATGTTTCATACTTGATAGTTAATTTCTGGTATATTCACCGGTCTTCGCAAAAGACAATTCGGAAGAAGACAAGCAAACTAAAGTCTAGTCAGAGGTATTCTTCACCAATGTTAGCTAATTTAAAAAAAACATGTTCTAGAGCTACCAAAAGCAGAGTGAATGCACTAAAAACCTCTTCCAAGGACGTGAAATTCTAATTTACGTACAATTCTAAGAGCAAGAAAAATTTCAGCAATAACGAGAAGGAAATCGAACAAAGCAGGTATCACTTGACCCATCTGACTACGAGTAACAAGGTATGGGTAGCATAGCAGGGCCAACATTTACAGGTCCGGTAATTTTGCTAGTATTAGTTGCGATTGGGTGCAGAGAATAAGGGTGGGGTCTCACTAAATGTTAGGCAGTAAGTTTATGTCTTGGTTTCACACGGAGACACTATTCTCGGGAATATCAGTTAGAATAACCGACAATGTATGCAAGGATAGAACAATTAATTAGCGTTGAGTATTTCGCTGTACGAGACTTGTTGTGAGTGGACACCGAAGTTAAGCTAGTGTTCCCGCATCCTGCTCACGAATATACTATACTTTATTAACAGATTTCTTAAAGTACGTGCTTAATACGATCTCCGTTCTATTGCATGTGAAACAGCAACGTGTACTCACTTGTACAAAAAACCTGTCGTTGAATACTTTTATTTTTTTTTCCAACACGATATCTAAAAGATTTAAACAAGATCCAGCAACAAAACTTCAGATACACACACCCCTACATACGCCATTCAGTTTATTCATTTAAGATGTGTCTGCTTGTGTATATGTTTTAATGAAGGGCGTAACCAAAAGGCTACCTAGCGTTTAGAGACTTTGCGCTTGTTATATGCGGAACGGACAAATCGCAGGATTGCATTGCTCTTTTCTTTTGCCAGCATTTGCTCAATAGTGACAATGTCCTCTCCTCGTTTGATATGCATTAACAATTCGGCTACTTGTTCGTCTGAAATCTTCATATCCTCTCTTTCTATCAGCTCAACGACCTACAAACAAACACAGCGGATTCTATATCCTGGAACAAATGCAAACGAACCTTGGGATAAGCGATAAAGAGAATTGTCAAGAAAAGAGGGAATGTCTTGTTTAGCAAGAAGTTATCAATCGAGACACGGCCTTTAAATATACCCTCCCATTGTTACTGTTCGCTTAAGTGCAAGCGACAATGGCTTCAAATAGCTTTACAAGTTAATGGGTTTAAACTCAGTTGTCCCATGGAGAGACAAAATGATTACATCATGAACGTCCATTGATAGAATCTTTAAACTCTAAGCTAAAAGACCTCTTTGAAATAGGTATAAATTTAGGCACCCCAATTCAACCCATTCTGCAGTTTCGTATTCCAAGGAGTTTCGCACTCATAAAATTTCGTGAACCTAGGAAAAATTGCGTCTCAAGTAACCGAGTTTGAGTTGCAAAATTTCAACGTTTTCTTACAACATTGATTGTGGGAAGTCACAAGCACTGTCTTCCCACAATCATAGTTGTAAAGGAGAACGATGTAAAAGTTTTCTCGTAATTTTCAATGAAAAAATATGCAAAAAAATTTCCCGTTAAACTATACAGTAGACTCCTGATATAGTCACACCCAATGTTGCTTAAAAACTTGCGACTGTAAACGGAGCTAAATTGAATGGTTTTACATAATGGGTTGAAATGTTAAGTGACTGCAAACGGTAGTGTGACTTTTAGCGAAGTGACTAAAAGGGGAGTCGACTGTAAAGTTGAAATATCGATACGAATTTCTCACCCTTTTCAGTTCATCAAGGTCAAGAGTTCCATCATTGTCAATGTCAAGGACTTGGCACAATTGAAGGGCCTTTTCTTCTGTGAGCCCATCGTTCTTTCGCAACGCTACTAGCAATTCTTGCGTTGTGATCTTGCCATCTCTGTCGATGAAGGAAACAAAACCTGGTATTACAACGGCCTAAAAACATTTATGGCACAGCTGTGCAAGATAGTTCATAGATGCAACACAAAGAGCAAAACGATTGTTTTTATTTCCTCAGTACAGTGCAATTTACTTGCTTATTTGAATTATCACATTTCAGAATTTACTCATATTTTAAAAATTAAAATTGAAAATGAAAAGGGTGAGATCAAATGTTGTTACCAAACATTTAAAAGATGTTGAATATGTATTGGGGAATCTGAAAAGTTCTACGGTAACAAGTAAAAGCTTAAATAATTAAGAATAGCAGCAGTTCCTCAAGCTGAAAAGATGTCTAAAAGATGTTCATCAAATGAAGTGTATTGAGAATCAACGTTGTAAAATGAAATGCTTTAAATGAAAGAGGCCAGTTGAATAGCGTAGGACAGCCAAATTGCCGTCATCAGTTAATGAAATGACACCTATTGTACATTCATAGTCATATCTCCACTTCACCATCTCACGTGACCTAGCATGGCGTACTTGAATCTGACGAGCACCATCTTACTCAGACCTACGAACAACTGCCAGTTACAATAAAATCAAAGCGAAATTCTATGACACGCATTCCTACCTGTCAGCATCAATCTCTGGCACCACTTCTTTGGAATCGTCTTCCAACTCATCGAGACCTTCATGGATTGCTTCAATCATGTCATCAAGGCGCTTGCCAAGTCTCGAGCCTGCAGCCGATTCCGATATGTCTTCTTCCAGTGCTTCTTTTGCAAGTTCCTTCAAGCCCTATCCAAGAAAAAAATAGGTTATTGATGCTTTTGTGTTTCAGGCATGCACAGTGAGCCAGAATGCCATGTTGACACACATTTGGGCATATTTTTGCACAAAATAAAGATATGATAACTGATAAGGACTTGTTGAAAACGTAAATGCGAAGAGGATTTAGCAAAATAGGCACATATGAATTTTGAGGTTTAGCACCAACAAATCAAAATTTACAAACTTTATTGATATTGATTCTAGATCATATGCAACGCATTGACCACCAGTTCAAACTGAATAAATCCTTTGCGGAATGGAATGACGTTTGTGGTACATTTTCATTTGAAATGGTACCCGAAAGGTAAGAAGCCTATTACATTAATAAACAGAAATGCAAAACACCCATGAAAGCAAGAAACAACACACATACCTCCTGGTAGTCTTTTCTTTCTTCTTTTAAAATATTCAGTTCATCGCGATCGCTTGACAGGGTTCCCTTCAAATTTACCAAAGTGTCCTGGAATAACGCTGCCTTGTCCTAGATAAGATAAAAAACCTTATTTCAGTCAGAACATTAAAACTAGATGTTTATATATCTTCAAAGTTTCGATCGACAGCTCGAAACTAATCAGTTCATATAAGCTATTTTTGGTACAGTTCAACTCGCAGATGAAGCAATGAAAAACTATCTTGTGCAATCGCTACAAGCCTTAATAACAGAAACAGAATGAGAATTGAAAAACACATTTCAGTTGAAAAGTATACTTCTTTAGCTATTTACCTTTAATTCTTCAGCCAAAACTCTTTCCTTCTGCAAATAAAAAGTATAATTTCATTAAAAAGAGACACTTTTTAGAACAACTACAAGAATCAAATGAAGAGGGACATCATTTCTGTCATCAATGGAAATGCAAGATAAAATGATGTAGATTGAATTAACCTGAACTGACAAACAGTAGCCCATGATCATATTAAGCGTGAAACTCGAGATGCAACTTAGAACCGTCCATCATAGCATTATGGACATCATAGTATACACCAAAGCATTAATCTAAATTGACTTACAACAAGATATCAGACATACGATTCTCAATAAAAAATCTTTGCATCACTTTATCTGTCATGATAAGTGTAAGTGAGAGAGCTGTGCGAAGGCAGTAAAAAAACAAAGGAATGCTCAGTTAACAAGCTATTGCCACCCTTACTTCTTTCTTCTGTTTTTCATTTTCAAGCTGCTCACGTTCAAGTCTTATCTTTTCTTCCTCATCTGTCAAAATGTCGATACGAGTTCTCCTGTTGACCTGTTCACCCTCAATGTTTCCAATTTTGATTTCCATTTCATCAACCTACGATGAAAAACTCTTGACTGAGCTCTTGAGCCCTTGACAAATGCTGATCTGGGGAAGATTCTCTTCACTTAAAAAGACAGCGATTTGAAAGACGTGATTAAAATAGAGGACAGAGAAAGTTTGTCGAAAAAAACAAAAATAATTGGCACTTTGGTTAATCATAATTAATTCTGATTGACCTGTCTAGCAACTCTCATTATCACAGAGATAGGGAAAAGATGTCTATAAGTTGTAACGCTGTGTTTTATACAGAATATGGTGGAAAAAATAATTCAGAGTGGAGGATATTCAGGGAAAAGATGTTCTGAGCCTCAGAATTCTCAAATTTTTGCTTTTATCAAAGACATTTTTAAGTTTTGTACCACCAAAAGATTGTTAGTGAAGGATATATTTCCTTGCCAGGCTGCTATAATTTTTCATTTAGTTCGAAGCTTTGCACGAAGCTTTACAAACCCATTAACAAGGTAAGAGCTTAAAACGCGTCTAAATATCAGCAAACATTGACCAAAAACAAGACCAAAACTACGTATAGTGAAATAAAAAAGAAAAACTTTGAGGAAGTCAAAGTACATACCACTCTTTCGGGAAGCTGTGACAGGGTAACTTTAAGTTGATCGGTGCTTGTCAGATGGTCAGAAATGTATAACAATCTTGAGAGAAGCAGCAAAGTTGCTGGAACCTCTTCATTCAAACTCAGTTCTAGCCACTACAGAAAAGATCAAGTTGCTTTGAATGTCAAATTTTTAGAAACATCACAAAAGTCATAGACAGATTAGTCTACTATATTTACAAAAGTACAATAATCTTTTATAATCTTCAATGGTTCATACTCAGACCAGAAACGTAGTTATTTCAATACGCTCAATTTCGACTCTGACGGCATCCGGTCCTAAACCCAAATCCTATAATATCCAACCCTAACCTATATAATTTTACTAGGCTTTCCACAGTAACAAAGTAAGTACTAACTCTTTCTCAATGCCATTAGATGACTCTGTCCACGGTATTATAAAGGCCTCGTTTAATAATCCACCTTAAAGGGGTAATATTGAATTATGATTCCAAAAGCACATGTAATTAACAGATGTCACCTGCTTGAGCTGTGATTTCAGTCTTTCGACAGGCACCCCCACTCCACGCATACCTCGGCTAACACAGGCCTGTTGCAGCTCTGCCGTGCTCAGTTTATCGAGCCCTTCTTTACGAATCAACTGTAAACGAAGTTATTCATTTATTCATTTATTCGTGATTATCAAAAGTCATATTAAGAATAGAACAATATCATATAAGAATAGATATCAAGAAGGAACGAGGTAGATGTCACTATAAGTCTAACTTCTAAATTCCATCTTAGGCGCTATTAATCATGGCAGAGCCTAAGATAACAAAACAAAAACTTATTTAACTGTGATTTCATGTTAACAAACCATCGGATTGAATGTAGCACTGCTAATTGCGGTAAATCCAATCCTTCCGAATTAATAACATCTATTCTAAAACCAGTTAATTAATACAGTTTTCAAAAGTTTCAAGGCATCTATCAGAGGATCAGCTGACACTTTTCAAGCTGTTGCATTGAATTAGTTGAATCAAAAAATGAGTCTATTCAAATGAAGCCTAAATTTGTACGCTGCTTGATTAAAGATGTTGTGTCGGATAAAAAGTATATGGGGTATGTTTCAGCTATATCTTGTCATTTTCAAAAAAATTTTAATATGAAAAGCTTATGTTTTTGCAGTATTTAAACAAACAAATCATAAGGCTCCTTTAACAGTTATCAAGAGGGATCATACATTTACAGAGTAAAAGGGGTTTCAAATGGCAAAAAGTTGGATTTGAAGTACCTTGTCATCCGCTTTTAGTTCTTGTAGCTTCATCTTCAGCGTAAATCTCAAATAGTTGCTAGTACCAACAGCAGACATCATCAAAAGACGACACAATGCTTTTAACTGTGGATGAGTCAAATTCTCAAGTGTTATCTCGTCCTCAAAAAGTTTCGAGTATCTGATTATTTCATCATTTGATGGCTGCTCTCCTTCAGATCTTATCTAAAACAAATAGAACATGATATATTCAGCTACCAAATCAAGGCACAAATCTGAAAACGTTATGTAACCAAGAAACAAATCTGATGTTGTTATAGAATAAAAGGCTTTTTCTAAATAAGTTTGAATGCTTCAACTTACCCGTTGAACAAAGTTTGCAAACTCCTTCAGTCTCTTTTCTGATTTTTTTGTCTTTGTACTTACTTCCAATTCTTCAATTGTATCTTGCAAAAACTGAGCCATTGAAAGTTTCAACTTCAAGGACTTTTTGCGAGCTTCCTCCTAACATAAAAAAACCACAAATTCTAATGAAAAAGTCTAAATTTGTAACAGCTATCACAACAATGAAGCTTGTAAAAAAGTTGCATTTTCATCAGAAATAAAGGAAAGAAAGAAGGAAAGGAGGAATGAAGGAAGGAAGGAGGTGTTTAAAAAAACAACCACAACCTTTTTCTATGGATACACAAAAGGAACAAGTTGAAGAAAATTACAAACACTAAACTGAGCATACCTTTTTAGACTTGTCCTCGAATGTACTTGGGAGCATGTTTGGAAATAATTTGATAGCTACAGGGAGCAAGAACTCCATAAAAGGAATTATCAAAAACACCATGAATGGTACTAGGCGCAAAAGATCAGCAACAGTTCGACGAAACTAGAATGAAATGTAAACATTTGTCATAAGGTTGTTCAAAATTTTGAATTTACATTATTATCCGCTGCTAGATCAGTGATATATGAGTGGTTCTATATCAATTTTGTGCTAGTCTTTTTTGCCTTTTGATAGCTCAAAATGGTCAAAAATAACTTTCTGTTGCTTTTGTTTACATACAAATAAAATGCCACATAGTTTTTCTATTTTGTTGCCTATAGGTTCACAGAAAATACATAATAAACCACAAAATTGTATATGCAATAATGTTTAACAACAAAATAAAGCTGAGTCTCATGACTGTACCTAAAATATACAAATGCAAAATGCCAGCAATATATGCAATGATGCATTACATTCACAACACAGGCATCTTAATCTAAGAACAGGCCACATAATTCTAGAGTCTAGACCATATCTCTTTAACTTTGGATCCTTATGAATACTTCATGTTGTAGTTTACAAAAATATTCAGAAAAGGTTTGTTAAATATTCAAAAAAGTTTTGCTTTATTTGTTTAAAACACTGTACTTCCTTGATTAAATGCCCACTCAAATAAGAACCTCCCACAAATAGGCAGCCCCTAAAGAAGCCAAAGTTCCAAATAAGGGCCTCTTGCAGAGCTTACAAAACAATAAATTTTTTATTGCTTTTTCTTTAAGTTGGATTGTATTAAATTTTTTTTGGAAAAACAGCTGAGACCACCATTATTACACTTACTTCAATGAAAGTATGAAAAGTAGCCCCCTTCTCCTGCACATTCAACGCAAAAACTTTGAATTAATGCAGAAAAAGTAAACTTTGATCTTTCATTCAAATTTCTTTACAGTAATGTCCATGTGTTGGCATCTCTTTTTGGCTATCAGTTCCTTGTGCAAAATTTCTTGCAGATTTTTCTATGGATTTCTACTAATTTGGAAATACCACCCTCTTTAAAAAGGCGCCCCACTCAAATTGGCGCCCCACTCAAATAGGCGCCTCCCCAAATAGTGCTGTAACTAAAAATGTATATAAGCATAATAATTTAAATGAATCTGCCTTATTATTAATTTACTGTTAAAGAAGTCAAATCATTGATTGTCATGTGAAATTATTCAAAACATATAGTGACTAAAAATACCCACCTGCCTCCTCTCTCTTCTAAGCAGTACTTCCCCATTCAACACTCGCCACAAAAGCTTTGCAGCAACTCTTGTATCTAAATATAATAACTTAAATCCATCATAATAGTGCATCACTTCTTTCATAATTTTGTCCTTGATTGATAATTTCTCCCGGACATCTAAGGCGTCTTTGGGCTTTTCTGGTTTGTAAATAAATGCTTCTTGCAGTTTCTCTTCAATTAGTTGCATCTTTTCTTGATTTGTTTGACGTTTTTTTCTCTGATGCTCTATATACTCTTCAACTTTTGACTTATCATCTAGCATTATTTTTCTTTCATCAATTATTTCATTAAGTAAAGCACTTGTATGAAAACTAGCATGTACAACTCTGAATTCAGATAAAGGTTGATGAAACATTGTGCAGTTTGTTGTTAAAAAGCTGCTATTTCTTGATGAGAGATTCTGCCTCAGGAAGCCCAGTCTTTTGGGCATATATCTGTAAATAAAGAAATCTTATTGTGAGCTTAATGTTTCAAGATAAAGTAAAGTATATTTCTTAAAGCATATAGCCTAGTGATAGGTTAGCAGTAAGATTGTTCCTTTTTCTCAACTACACCTGCATTAAAAAAGGATAGGGAGATTTTTAAAACTCCAAGATCTCTTTAGGCAGCAAGTCTTATGCCCCAGTAACACAAGTTCACATCCGTACACATCCCCATTTCAATTGTCTGAATATTCTTCAAACCAGGATTAAAATCAAACTAGCTTGAATTAATTAACCTTGACAAGAATATTCAAACAACTGGAAGATGATGCAAATGAATTATTCTTTGAAAAATTCTTCATCAGAATACAAGGAATGTTAAAAGAATGAATTGTTGTGCTTAAATAGTAATCTTGCAGAATATCATTCTTGTAACAGGGCCTTTAAAGGACTTCTTTTAAGAAAAACAGGTAATTCCACAAGGTTTTTCTCAAACTTTCAAGGGGTTTTCTTATGGTTAGTATGCATACATAATACACTACACTAAATACACTAAATATCCAGTTCTGTTCAGCTTAGCACCAGTGGCGGATCCAGACTACCGCCATTACCGCTCGAGCGGTAGTCAGATTATTCAAAAAATTATAGAAACAAGGATCATTTTCATGTTTATCCTACTACTTTAATTAAACCTTATTTAATTATTGAAAATATTTGATCGCGCTGCAAACCAAGCCTTTTTTCCTAGGAACATGCCTGAAATTTCCACAGAAACAGAAATATTTTTTAATCCTTATCGCTATGGAAATTGCGTGCCAATTGCCGAGCCACATGTTTGCAAATAGAACGATGGTGAAATCATGGCTTGCTAGCTAGGGGGGTTGAGTCGGTGTAGAGCGGATTTGAGCTGCACTGAGCGGTAGTCAGCCTGCCTAAACCAATCGAATCAAAAGAAATCACAGCCAACCTGGGGGGATGCATACAAATTTTGTTGACAACCAATGAACAACCGAATTGACTACCGCTCAGATGGGGGATTGAGTAGTACTGCCGCTCAACACGACTCAAACGTTACAGAAAGATGGGGGGATGCCTGCATATTCTGCAAGTGGGCAAACTGTAACTTCAAAGCCGATGTGACCCATTATTTTGTACAATACACAACTATTCGTAGGAATATATTTCATAAGAATATTAAGACTCGAATATTCTAAAATTTAAGAAGGCATCAGGATTAAAAGTCAGGCCCACAATGTTCGCCAAAAGTATGATTCTTTGTTTAACAAAAGTTGCTCTCAATAACTGCAAATTTTATCTGGCTTTTTAAACTTATAATTACCAACAGGTCTGATTTTCATAAGTAATTGTGCGACTAAATGCGAGTTTCAGGCAACACTTCAAAATTCTGCCAAATGTATCTTTTTTTCTAATTCTATGGTGTTCCTCGGCTAAATGCCGTAAATTTTTTCAGAATATCCATCCATATCGAGTAAGATTATTTATTTCTTCTCAATCTTGTTGTAAGGATACATAATTTCAGTAAAGCACCACTTGTCTCTTGAAAATGTTCTACATAAGAAATTATAGAAAGAATAATCATTTTAGAAAACCGGTTGTGATCAAAAAATGGGTGTGGTCGGTCTTAAGGGTGTGGTCAACCCTCTATCTCATTTCGGCGGTAGTCAGATTTTTGGCTGGATCCGCCACTGAGCACAGTTGCATTTTCTGAATTTTATTATTTCAAAACCCTACAAACCAACCAAGAAGTCTCAGAGGATGACAGAACAATAACTTTAACAAAAAGATTATACAAATTTTGTGGATAAATAATATAAATCACAGCACAAGATTGCATAACATTTTGAGGAATGTTGTTTCAGGAAAATATCCAGTGTATCTAAGAGACCAGTGTATCTAAAGGATTTGCTACATTGGAAGGTAGATTGACATGTGACAGGAAAATTTCCATTTTCTATTGCAAAAATCTACTTTCATCTTGAAACCTATGTATAATAAAAAGTGTTATATCATAAAAGCACTCTACACAGAAGAATTCATCTTGACATGCTCCTTATCAATTATTTCTTAGTCTATTTTACATTCCAATGACCAATCCTTATGCTTACTGTTTCATTAAAGAACTTCGCAGGTATTAAAGACTGATAGTTAACTTTTTCTACATGTTAAGCAAGCTTATTAGCATTTAATAATTTTCTGCTTCAATAAACCACTTTTTGTAGGTGTTTGAAATTGCAGATTCAAAGAAAATGATTTTAATTAACCAACAGATAAAAAATTACTTGACTCCTAAGATTAGATCATTTTTATAATGAAAAAAGTGGAGGCCCAAGACAGAGAACCTATTTACACTGTCCCATGCAAGGTTGGAATCAGGGTTGCAAGATGCTTGGAATCGTTGGAGGCCAAATATTTTACGCGTGACGGCCAAATTCGGCCAGCTAAACAAAATATACAAAAAAGCTACATTTTGGCTAAGTCTTTAGAGTAATAGTGTAATCAAAATTGGCTTTGCTTGTTACAAAAGCTCCAATTTGCTTTCAATTTCAATTTTCTGTTATCTTTTACTTTGTTTCTTGCTCCGTTATTTGCAATTTTGAGATTGTTCTAACAAAATATTGATTATTTTCTGTGCAAAAAATGTTGTTTTATTTGTATTTTTGTGGCTTTCGACATGCGGCTAAAATTCGGCCAACTTTTAATTTTTTGGCCAAATCAATTTTGGATGGCCAACAGCTTTGAAAAACGGCCAGAATAGAGGAATTTGGCCGTCAAAACGCCCTGGTTGGAATCATGACAAAAGTGTCACAGTTCACTCTTCCGTTTACACTATCACTGTGAAACTGAGACAATTTTGCTCTGTTATCCGGAACGTTTTTGTTCCTGCTATGAAAGCAAACAAATTTTGTACCATCACGGTTCCGTTTTTGGAATGGGACAGTGTAAACACCTATCCAAGACAATATTGTCACGGATTCACAATGAGGTCTTTTGTACGGCTGTTTCAGGTAATTGAGGCTTAGATTTTAGACAAGGGAATTGTCAAGGTAGCTGTTGAAAATCCACATTTTCAAATTCCTTATTGCCATGTTAAAACAAGTGGCAGCGATTGCTGGGCTGGAAATATAGCGGCCTTTTACAATGGTTACCACCATCTTCAGCTACGCTGTTTAACTTCTGAGGATATGGAAAAATTCTGAAGAAAATATGACGACTTTGAAGATTTTGGACAGTTTTGTCTCCTTACTTATTCTTTATTGTCTCCCAGTCCAAGCCTTGTTGTTGCAGTGGAACTTGTTGTGGTGCATAACAAGTTCCAAGGCAATGACCTTAGTTGTGGATTGACAGATACATTTGATGAGCCATGTCCATACTTTTTATCATCCAATGGCTATATTAAAACGTGGTTTATTGAAAAAGGAGCACAACAACGAAACTGACGACAAAATAAGTTCCAAGAAACTGCGCATCTCCAAGAAGCTGTGCAAATTTTTAAATATCAACTTCTCAAAAATGTCACTGAAAACAGTTTAAAAACATACTTACTCATTCTTCATATCATTTGAAATCTTTATTTGCCGTTTTTTCGCCTCATCTACAAACAATATGAAAACGTCAATTTCTAATTCTTCAACTCTCATGCCATAAAAAACTATGCATCAACAGTTGTGGAAGGTAAAAGTTGAAATTGTATGGGCGCCTGACATTTGAGTTGGAAATTGACAATGAAGCAAGAATAAAACATTTCCTTACCTAAATAGGATGAGCTTTGTCTACATATCAAAACAGGAAACCTGCGTGTGATGAGGCTCTTGTCATTTAACAGTAATGGCCTAAGTGATTGTTGACGCTGATGCATTATAGGCCAGCTGATTGAGCTGTCGTGCCATACTCTAAATAGCTGTGCTCTTATTTGTGCCATGTTATGATGGATGATGTTCAAAAGATACACTCTAACTAGCCATTGGTAGCATAGCAGTTCTAAAAACGTTTTATCAGAACAGCATATTATCACGCGCCTCCACCATCCTCCACCTCTTGCTTCGCCAACTGCCTTATGACCTTGCCTCCTGTGCCTTGCCTGTCATGGATTGCATCATCTCCTTCGCAGGAATTCCAAAAGAAGCAAAGAAATAAGAATATTGAGGCTCACGATTGCTAAAATTTAAGAACATTTTAAAAATAATGCAGGCTCAAGCTTCAAGACTTAAATTTTTATTCATCATAGTTTTCTCGCAAAGCAAAACTACTGTCATTTTCACGCAGTAGATATGTTTTAATATACACTCATCCGCCATGTGAATAAAATGAACTCTATAGTGTGACTCAGTGACTAGATTTTTTATTTTAATAGCATATTTACTGTTTTGTTTTGTCATTGTTTATAAAGCAGTATATACCAAGAATGTGAATTCACATTCTTGGTGTACACAAGGTGTATACACCAAGAATGTGAATTTACACCAAGAATAATTAAGAATAACCTTAGGCAAAGAACCGAATTTTTTCTAAGAATATCGAGGCTCGGCAAGAAATTAAATATTCTGATAAGTGTGTAACTCATTTTACCAAAAATTTGCCCTGAAGGAGTGTCGTTTGGTTCTCAAAAGAAACTCTTCACCCAGTGGCTAGAAAGAGTCGCTATGCAATAACTGTTGAGTCAGGGCCTAAAATAAGAAATTTTTACAGATCCACATTTTCTATAAAAATTGGGCGTGGTACTTTGCTGGGATTGGCATCATGGGTGTGGAAAATATACATAGAAACTGCCATCATAGTGCAAATAGCATGTCTTAATTGGGCAAATTCTTAAATGAATAAAGTATAAGTAGCAAAAGCTGATTCTTTACAACATATAGATTGGGTTAAAGGGCCTCTCCAGCCAAAATTTGCAATTGCCTTTTATTGGCTAATCTAAAGGAGGTGAACCTGCTGATCACGAATTCGTTATTTGTTTTTCGACATTTTGTACAGTTTGTGAGATATAAGCTCTTGCATTTCGATAATTGAATTGAATTAACCGACAAAATATTTTCGGTTTGGTGACACTGTGACGCAATTTTGACGTCACAGTGTATTTCGTTAGTCTCGCCTCAAACCGAATCGAACGTCGGCGATTCGCAAATTGAACACTGCAATTGTTGGTGCTCTCAGTTCTGTTCCACCGGCTTTTAGTTTGAGCATTTCAGATATCAATTCTGAAGCCTTTAGTTGTTCATCGTTTCTGGAAAACAACTTGAAGTGTCAATTTCGATTAATTATACGCGAGGGAAGAGCTGGAACAGGAAGCCGTAGCTTTGTAGGCCTACACAGGTGATCAAAACAAAGTCGTCACACAGCATGGACACATTCCGACCCGCAAACTTAGAATAATTGTAAACATTTAATATTTTTCGATCCTAAAAAGCACCTGCTGTAGATTTAGATGCAGTTATCAACGCGTGACCATGACTCCTTCACGATTCGGTGGAAGATATAAGAAATTCATGACGAACGAGAGCCGCACACTGTGACGTCAGAATGTCACAAAACTGATTCGGCTTTTGTCGTTTTTTTCTCGGAAAGGTGCAACTTTAAAGCCTTATAACTTCTAAACTAATTGAAACTTTGCAAAAACGACAACTTTGCCATAATACACGCACCAGATGCTAACTTTTTAGTCAATAAAAAAAAAATTTTTTTTGGCTGGAGAGGCCCTTTAAAAAGAAAATTAGCTACATATTGCGATGTCTCAATATGTGAGCAAAAAGTTATCGAAAAGAAACTCTTTTACATGGTTTGTTAAGATCTCTGTCAAAGTTATTTTTTTCTTTCACCTTCAAAAACTCCCTTAAATCAGCCTTGCTTCCCAGACTTTGGTATTTTTTGGTTTTTTGGAACCATATCTTTGCAGCTTTTCTCGGGACTCGAAACTTGCGAGATCAAGCATATTAATTGCAATATTTATCTATTTGATAAGATTTCTGGAGCTATGCTGCTTTCCCCACCTGCTTCTATCTTGTTGTAGGTGGGAATCAGCCTCTCAGCATCGACAGAATTAGGGATTACTGCGATGTCCGGGACAAAAGCTGGGTGAAGCTTTCTCAAGTCTCTTCTACTTATGGAAAGTTCTTAACTGCATTCAGCCCATCAAATTCTTTGCCATCAAATCTGTTCTTCAAAAAGTTTTGATACTTATGAAACAAAAACCTCGTTAAAGATGGCAAATAAACTCTTCTCTCACTGATGTACACATTGTGCTTGTTTCTTCTTATTCTCTTTTCGCCCAGTTTGAAAGCATGATCTTTACCCCCATCTTGTTCGTAATGCAGAAACCACGCACCAGATCTCAATTTTGGAATTACGCCAAATTCGTCATAAGATTGTGCTAGATTTGCAAAAATTATGCTAGATTTCAAATCCTCATTTATGGAATTATGGAAGAAAAAATTATGCTTCATTTTGGCAGTTTCTCAAAACCGCTTGGCCGTCATATATTAATTTGGCCGAAAAATTTGGCTGAATTCTGGCAGCATGTTACAAAAAACAACAAAAATGCAAAGGAAATGAAAATTTTTGCACAGATAATATTCAAAAAATTTTATAATAATTTCAAAATTGCAAATGATGAATGATGAAACAAAGCAAAAGATAACAGACAGTTTTTGATCAAAGCAAGTGAAAACTTTTTCAACCTACAAAGCAAATGTTGATAACGGTATCACTCCCAATAATTAGCAAAAATTTAGCTTTTTTGTATACTGCGTTTAGCTGGCTGAGTTTGGATGCCAACCATAAAGTATGTGGCTGCCAACCATTCAGAACAACTGAAAAAATCCTGCAGGTGGAAAGTCACAATTTACTCCCAAAATGAAACCACAAATGCTGGTGTAAAATGTTTGCATTTGGTAACGATAGACAATGGATCCATGAAAACAATGATTCTTTTAAATAATATCAGAATTATGCTAGAGTTATGCTAGATTCCAAATTATGCTAGATTTTATGCTAAATGACGATTTTTGGCAAATATTATTCTAATATTACAGTAGATCAGGTCACACTGGCACCAGCTCACAAGAGAGTGGTTGGAACGGGACCAGGAGGCTTGCCCCTTAATTTTTTGCGGCCACGACCATTTAAGATATCGGAAAACGCTCCTTTCAGAAAATTTTTGCTTCTTTCTGTCCCTATTCATAAACATAACCATTTAGGGAAGATTTCAATTAACATAAAAATACAAAACCGAGTTAGATAAATTACAAATAAAGCACCATCACACAAGAACAGACCACACAAGATAAAGCACCATCAAAAAGAACAAAAACGTGTTCCCAGCAGAACTGCTACTAATGCGTTCGTTAGCGTAAACTTTCAAAACATTTTCTAACCTATTGTTGCAAAAAAGTTGGGGAGGACTATAGTCCCTGTCTTGCAACATTCCCAATTGAATGTTCCTCCCAGCTACCACCGAGAGGCTTATCATCATTCAGCTACTGTAGCCTTGAGAGGAATTTTTCCAATGCTTTACCAATTTAAAACACCTTAGACGAATTGCTTTATAACTTTTTCTGACATCTACTGAAAGATATCACATAAAAACCCCAAAATACATTGCGGGCAGGAAATCATAATCTCGGTCTTGGTCTTAAGGCTCAGTGTCTTTTTTGAGGCAAGTCATAAAAGCAAACTAAATTGAGATGATGTCGTGAAGTTAAAGCTGTATACAGAGTTCATCTTACTTCAAAATAGCACACAACATTATCATAAAGCGCAATTGATTTTTCTCCGCATGACTGAAGCTTCGAGCTCTGAAGTTTCTTAATTCTTCTTTATTGTCCATTGCTTATTTCTTATCGCAATTTTCTTACAAAAAATGAGTGCAATACATAAGGCTGGGATTGGGCATTCGTTGCGAATTGGAAAAATATTGCCATTTCTTTCTTAGGCATTTCTTTATGCTGCACTTTTAAGAAAACGCATTATTTACAAATCCACACTTTCTACAATTACAGGTCCACAATTTTAATTTACAACTCCACAAAGTGAGTCAGATCCACGCTTATTTTAGGCCCTGTTGCTCTTCATCACAGCAAGTCTTCATGTTAATTATCCTGCATATTAAAATTTGCAGGTACCCTAGAAAATTTCGTTTAAGGCTTATCTTCACAGGAATTCTAGGCTCAATTGGAGAAATTTGGCCATCAAACCATGGATCTAAATTGCCTTTATGTTTATGAAGAATGTGTACACTGGGTTGTCAAAAAGGCCAAATTGCAACTCTGGCCACTTTTGATAT
>NW_027019299.1:9990861-10010538 GCF_013076305.1 Rhopilema esculentum
TATATAGGCCTGACGATTCTGACGATTCGCTCTGACGATTCGCAACGGAAACCGCTGTACAAAGTATCATCAATAACTTTTAGTTTAAAAGAGATATTAAGTTTATTTTTGTTTTAACAACATATTTAAAGATTGTTCAAGAGGAATTTAGCATTTGGAAACTGAAAATTTCGTAAGATGTTTTAGTAAAGACTTGGTAAAATTTGACAATTTTCTGACATTAATCGAAAACTGTGTATCGAAGTATCAAAAATAACTTTTCGCAAAATCACCACAGGATCTTCAATCGAAATTTAATGGAAAGGCAACTCGATATTCTAGAGGAATTTGCACGTTTCGACTCAAAACCTAGAGTTTTCCAGTAAAAATATGCCCTCTGAAAAACTTGCGAAATTGAGCTTTTCAAGAAAATCGAGGGTCAGTGTATCATAAATAGCTTTTCCCCATTGACAAAAATCAGCCGGATTTTTACGTTTTTCTAGCATCCCAGCAACATTTAAGAGGAATTTTGCATCTACAAGCATATTGCCACCGAGAAAGTTGGGGAAATTTCCACTTGAAGTTTGGCACTAGAACAGCCATCTTGAAAATAGGCCATTTTTTAAGGACCGGCAAGTCGTCAGTTTTGGCCAAAAAACCGGCCGTAAACAGGATTTTTCAGAGTTTGACTGTTATTTGATAACTGATCTTCATAAAAATCGATTTTTATCTGCATTATTTGCACCCTGTCTTAAACGGGGGCCATGGGTAGAAGGCGCAAACTTTGCAATGTTTTCTTATGAAAACCACCTCATGACTTTTATCTAATATTTTCCCTTTGAAGCATTATTCAATGATTTATTAACAAACTGGTTAACATATGATCACTGTTTGTCACTTTAACTGTTATTTCAAATACGTTTTGCAGGCAACAAAGCTTTTTCGAGACATTCCAAAAGTTTGAAATTCTTACCTTAGTTCATCTACTTCCTGTCTAAGGGATCGTGCGCTGCGAGGGGCTGTCTGACGATTCGAGCGAAAACCGCTCATCGGTGTATCAAAAATAACTTTTCTCAGAATCATCACACGATCTTCAATCGACATTCATTTGAAAGGCAACTCAATTTTCTAGAGGAATTTACAGGTTTCGACCACAAATCTACAGTTTTCCCGTGAAAAAATGCCCTCTGAAAAAATTGCAAAACTCGTGTTATTTTAAAGAAAATGGAGTCCGTCTGACGACTCGAACGAAAACCGCTCATCGGTGTATCAAAAATAACTTTTCTCAGAATCATCACACGATCTTCAATCGACATTCATTTGAAAGGCAACTCAATTTTCTAGAGGAATTTACAGGTTTCGACCTCAAATCTACAGTTTTCCCGTGCAAAAATGCCCTCTGAAAAAATTGCAAAACTCGTGTTATTTTGAAGAAAATGGAGTCCGTCTGACGATTCGAACGAAAACCGCTCATCGGTGTATCAAAAATAACTTTTCTCAGAATCATCACACGATCTTCAATCGACATTCATTTGAAAGGCAACTCAATTTTCTAGAGGAATTTACAGGTTTCGACCACAAATCTACAGTTTTCCCGTGAAAAAATGCCCACTGAGTCCTCCATTTTCTTTAAAATAACACGAGTTTTGCAACTTTTTCAGAGGGCATTTTTTCACGGGAAAACTGTAGATTTGAGGTCGAAACCTGTAAATTCCTCTAGAAAATTGAGTTGCCTTTCAAATGAATGTCGATTGAAGATCGTGTGATGATTCTGAGAAAAGTTATTTTTGATACACCGATGAGCGGTTTTCGCTCAAATCGTCAGACAGCCCCTCGCAGCGCACGATCCCTTAGACAGGAAGTAGATGAACTAAGGTAAGAATTTCAAACTTTTGGAATGTCTCGAAAAAGCTTTGTTGCCTGCAAAACGTATTTGAAATAACAGTTAAAGTGACAAACAGTGATCATATGTTAACCAGTTTGTTAATAAATCATTGAATAATGCTTCAAAGGGAAAATATTAGATAAAAGTCATGAGGTGGTTTTCATAAGAAAACATTGCAAAGTTTGCGCCTTCTACCCATGGCCCCCGTTTAAGACAGGGTGCAAATAATGCAGATAAAAATCGATTTTTATGAAGATCAGTTATCAAATAACAGTCAAACTCTGAAAAATCCTGTTTACGGCTGGTTTTTTGGCCAAAACTGACGACTTGCCGGTCCTTAAAAAATGGCCTATTTTCAAGATGGCTGTTCTAGTGCCAAACTTTAAGTGGAAATTTCCCCAACTTTCTCGGTGGCAATATGCTTGTAGATGCAAAATTCCTCTTAAATGTTGCTGGGATGCTAGAAAAACGTAAAAATCCGGCTGATTTTTGTCAATGGGAAAAAGCTATTTTTGATACACTGACCCTCGATTTTCTTGAAAAGCTCAATTTCGCAAGTTTTTCAGAGGGCATATTTTTACTGGAAAACTCTAGGTTTTGAGTCGAAACGTGCAAATTCCTCTAGAATATCGAGTTGCCTTTCCATTAAATTTCGATTGAAGATCCTGTGGTGATTTTGCGAAAAGTTATTTTTGATACTTCGATACGCAGTTTTCGATTAATGTCAGAAAATTGTCAAATTTTACCAAGTCTTTACTAAAACATCTTACGAAATTTTCAGTTTCCAAATGCTAAATTCCTCTTGAACAATCTTTAAATATGTTGTTAAAACAAAAATAAACTTAATATCTCTTTTAAACTAAAAGTTATTGATGATACTTTGTACAGCGGTTTCCGTGCGAATCGTCAGAGCGAATCGTCAGAATCGTCAGGCCTATATAATTCAGTTAAATTGTTACAGTCGCTAGCATTTATTTATGTTGTGTCCTGTTCAATGTTTTACACCAGAGCTAAGTTTATTGTTTCGCTGTGACCTTTGAACGTACAGAAATCTGTACACTCGCTCCTGATTGGTTAATATAAGCACACCAGAACGAGAATGGGGCGCACTAGACCAGACTCTCTATTTTATTTCATACATAGTGAGTCTGGTACCCAGGGTAGGACACATTCCGACCCGCAGACTTAGAATGATTGTAAACATTTAATATTTTTCGATCCTAAAAAGCTCCTGCTGATTTAGATGCAGTTATCAACGCGTGACCATGACTCCTTCACGATTCGGTGGAAGATATAAGAAATTCATGACGAACGAGAGCCGCACACTGTGACGTCAGAATGTCACAAAACTGATTCGGCTTTTGTCGTTTTTTTCTCGGAAAGGTGCAACTTTAAAGCCTTATAACTTCTAAACTAATTGAAACTTTGCAAAAACGACAACTTTGCCATAATACACGCACCAGATGCTAACTTTTTAGTCAATAAAAAAAAATTTTTTTGGCTGGAGAGGCCCTTTAAAAAGGAAATTAGCTACATATTGCGATGTCTTAATATGTGAGCAAAAAGTTATCGAAAAGAAACTCTTTTACATGGTTTGTTCAGTTCTCTGTCAAAGTTATTTTTTTCTTTCACCTTCAAAAACTCCCTTAAATCAGCCTTGCTTCCCAGACTTTGGTATTTTTTGGTTTTTTGGAACCATATCTTTGCAGCTTTTCTCGGGACTCGAAACTTGCGAGATCAAGCATATTAATTGCAATATTTATCTATTTGATAAGATTTCTGGAGCTATGCTGCTTTCCCCACCTGCTTCTATCTTGTTGTAGGTGGGAATCAGCCTCTCTGCATCGACAGAATTAGGGATTACTGCGATGTCCGGGACAAAAGCTGGGTGAAGCTTTCTCAAGTCTCTTCTACTTATGGAAAGTTCTTCACTGCATTCAGCCCATCAAATTCTTTGCCATCAAATCTGTTCTTCAAAAAGTTTTGATACTTATGAAACAAAAACCTCGTTAAAGATGGCAAATAAACTCTTCTCTCACTGATGTACAAATTGTGCTTGTTTCTTCTTATTCTCTTTTCGCCCAGTTTGAAAGCATGATCTTTACCCCCATCTTGTTCGTAATGCAGAAACCACGCACCAGATCTCAATTTTGGAATTACGCCAAATTCGTCATAAGATTGTGCTAGATTTGCAAAAATTATGCTAGATTTCAAATCCTCATTTATGGAATTATGGAAGAAAAAATTATGCTTCATTTTGGCAGTTTCTCAAAACCGCTTGGCCGTCATATATTGATTTGGCCGAAAAATTTGGCTGAATTCTGGCAGCATGTTACAAAAAACAACAAAAATGCAAAGGAAATGAAAATTTTTGCACAGATAATATTCAAAAAATTTTAAAATAATTTCAAAATTGCAAATGATGAATGATGAAACAAAGCAAAAGATAACAGACAGTTTTTGATCAAAGCAAGTGAAAACTTTTTCAACCTACAAAGCAAATGTTGATAACGGTATCACTCCCAATAATTAGCAAAAATTTAGCTTTTTTGTATACTGCGTTTAGCTGGCCGAGTTTGGATGCCAACCATAAAGTATGTGGCTGCCAACCATTCAGAACAACTGAAAAAATCCTGCAGGTGGAAAGTCACAATTTACTCCCAAAATGAAACCACAAATGCTGGTGTAAAATGTTTGCATTTGGTAACGATAGACAATGGATCCATGAAAACAATGATTCTTTTAAATAATATCAGAATTATGCTAGAGTTATGCTAGATTCCAAATTATGCTAGATTTTATGCTAAATGACGATTTTTGGCAAATATTATTCTAATATTACAGTAGATCAGGTCACACTGGCACCAGCTCACAAGAGAGTGGTTGGAACGGGACCAGGAGGCTTGCCCCTTAATTTTTTGCGGCCACGACCATTTAAGATATCGGAAAACGCTCCTTTCAGAAAATTTTTGCTTCTTTCTGTCCCTATTCATAAACATAACCATTTAGGGAAGATTTCAATTAACATAAAAATACAAAACCGAGTTAGATAAATTACAAATAAAGCACCATCACACAAGAACAGACCACACAAGATAAAGCACCACCAAAAAGAACAAAAACGTGTTCCCAGCAGAACTGCTACTAATGCGTTCGTTAGCGTAAACTTTCAAAACATTTTCTAACCTATTGTTGCAAAAAAGTTGGGGAGGACTATAGTCCCTGTCTTGCAACATTCCCAATTGAATGTTCCTCCCAGCTACCACCGAGAGGCTTATCATCATTCAGCTACTGTAGCCTTGAGAGGAATTTTTCCAATGCTTTACCAATTTAAAACACCTTAGACGAATTGCTTTATAACTTTTTCTGACATCTATTGAAAGATATCACATAAAAACCCCAAAATACATTGCGGGCAGGAAATCATAATCTCGGTCTTGGTCTTAAGGCTCAGTGTCTTTTTTGAGGCAAGTCATGAAAGCAAACTAAATTGAGATGATGTCGTGAAGTTAAAGCTGTATACAGAGTTCATCTTACTTCAAAATAGCACACAACATTATCATAAAGCGCAATTGATTTTTCTCCGCATGACTGAAGCTTCGAGCTCTGAAGTTTCTTAATTCTTCTTTATTATCCATTGCTTATTTCTTATCGCAATTTTCTTACAAAAAATGAGTGCAATACATAAGGCTGGGATTGGGCATTCGTTGCGAATTGGAAAAATATTGCCATTTCTTTCTTAGGCATTTCTTTATGCTGCACTTTTAAGAAAACGCATTATTTACAAATCCACACTTTCTACAATTACAGGTCCACAATTTTAATTTACAACTCCACAAAGTGAGTCAGATCCACGCTTATTTTAGGCCCTGTTGCTCTTCATCACAGCAAGTCTTCATGTTAATTATCCTGCATATTAAAATTTTTTGAAAGCACCATGGTACCCTAGAAAATTTCGTTTAAGGCTTATCTTCACAGGAATTCTAGGCTCAATTGGAGAAATTTGGCCATCAAACCATTGATTCAAATTGCCCCTTTTTGTTTATGAAGATTGAGTACACTGGGTTGTCAAAAAGGCCAAATTGCAACTCTGGCCACTTTTGATATTCTGAGCATGCATTAGCCTCTTTCTCAAGCAGGGTTGCCTTGATTTGAAATCTAGCATAATTTTTTGCAAATCTAGCACAATCTATGACAAATTTGGCGTAATTCCAAAATTGAGATCTGGTGCCTTGTTTCTGCATTACAAACAAGATGGGGGTAACGGTCATGCTTTCAAACTGGGCGAAAAGAGAATAAGAAACAAGCACAATTTGTACATCGTTGAGAAAAGAGTTTATTTGCCATCTGTAACGAGGTTTTCGTTTAAAGTATCAAAACTTTTTGAAGAACAGATTTGATGGCAAAGAATTGGATGGGCTGAATGCAGTTAAGAACTTTCCATAAGTAAACAAGACTTTAGAAAGCTTCACCCAGCTTTTGTCGCGGAAATCGCAGCAATCCCTAATTCTGTCGATGCAGAGAGGCTGATTCCCACCTACAACAAGATAGAAGCAGGTGGGGAAAGCAGCATAGCTCCAGAAAAACGTAACAAATAGATAAATATTGCAATGAATATGCTTGATCTCGCAAGTTTTGAGTTCCGAGAAAAGCTGCAATGATATGGTTCAAAAAACCAAAAAATACCAAAGTCTGAGAAGCAAGGCTGAATTAAGGGAGTTTTTGAAGGTGAAAGGGAAAAAAATAACTTTGACAGAGATCCGAACAAACCATGTAAAAGAGTTTCTTTTCGATAACTTTTTGCTCACCTATTAAGACATCGCTATATGTAGCTAATTTTCTTATTAACCCAATCCATATAATGTAAAAAATCAGCTTTTGCTTTTGCCCAATTAGGATTTGCTATTTGCACCATGATGGCAGTTTTTATATTTGCCACCCCCATGATGCCAATCCCAGCAAAGTACCACGCCCAATTTTTGTAAAAAATGAGGATCTGTAAAAATTTCTTATTTTAGGCCCTGAAGTGCAAAGAAGGGAGGACCTTAAGTCACTCATTTGTTATTTTTAATCTAAAGTCAAGTGTAAGGTGCAACCAAACGATAAGCTCTCTTTTATATAAAAACAATTTTATAAAAACACAAAAGTTAAAAACCAATTTTATCAAAACACAAAAGTTAAAAACCAATTTTATCAAAACACAAAAGTTAAAAACCAATTAAGAACAAGCTGAGACTTGATACTGTTAATGCAATCCTGAACAATTTTTCGTCTCAAAACGAGGAGTTTTTTTGCAATCTAGGGATGCTTATTTCGGTAAATTTTCAAACTTTTCAGCAGATAAAGGATGCCTTACTCACTCTGTTGGCAAACGAGAGCTTTGTTTGCCTGACGCTCTGGAACCCAGGGTCAGGGGCGTCGCGACTGGGGGTGTAGGGGGCGTCACACCCCCCCAATAGTATCTCGATAGGAAATTTCAGGTAAAATTCGCTCTGTGGAAGAAACCCTTTAGGTATTTCAGAGACCATTATGTCATAAAATCAATAAAAGACCAAGCAAAGGTAGTTGCTCCGTTGGTTAAATATGATATTCCTCGATATGTATGATGGTAAACAAACTAATGATTTGAAGATCTGAAGATTGCTTGTTGGCAATAAATCTAAAAATCCAGGCCCTCTTTAGGTAAAATTTTGCCTTTGTTTCTCAGTAGAATCTCCTAAAGTTTCTCAGTAAAAGCGTCAACTGCTATTCACTATGAGCTCCAGATTTTTTTAACATTCAAAAGGCATGCTAAGATGGAAAGAGGGATCTAAATTGACAACCAGTGCTGCTTCTTACGTAGCATTAGAAGTAACTGACAACATGGTATTTATCAAGACCACGGCGAAATTGTTGTTTTTATCTGTTGTAAAATTTTTTTGCAAGAAAAATAACAATTTTCAAATAACAAAGGACTACTTTTGTGAAATTTGCTTAAAAGAGTGCATTTTCCAGGGAACTAGAAGCATCAAAAGTCGAAAATTTCCTGCTTCTTCGGCGGCAATCATGGTGCCTCCTCAGGTAGTAACTATATTCTTTGCCTGTCCCGATATAGAGATTTGACAAATCTATTAGGAAAGTCTGTCTTCAATTTACTGATTCTCATAAAAAAGAGTTCACATCTTCTTCAAGCACCGTATGTAGTTGCGGGGCAGCAGCATTATGCGAGGGCGCACACCTTTGTTCTCCTATTGTTATTGATTGTGAAGCTCTTCATCAACGCGAAGGCTTACTTCTGTTGCCGGCCATTAGGCCGATTATTATTAACGCCGTCTCTGAAGAAAAAGTATCATTTAAAGATGCTGATCATGCTGTCATAGTTTTTAAACGAAAGATGGATCCAAACGTTGTCCATAGACAGTTCCTCCCTGGATACGGTGACCCTGCGACATGGAGCAGTATTCTGTATAATTATGGCGGCCAAGGACCCGCAAGTCAACTTCATGACCTCAGGGCCGAGCAACCGAGGGCGCTACCACACGATTCCCAAAGGCAGCAAATTTCAGGCAAGTGACGGCCTAGTGTTTTGATATTTCATGTGAATCGTTAATTATTGGTTATCCAACGATCACAATTATCTATCTCGCTTTTGTAACAGGAGTAAACAGAGATCTGCTGAGAGCGAGTCTTTAAGGCAAAATGTCAGATCAGATAAGAATGTCTTAGATAGGTATAATTTGAAGTGTCGTGTACTGAATTTTTGTTCCTTTGGAGTCAAGGTATACTCATCTTGATGTCTAGAAATTAGACATTTCCTCTTGATGCCCAATTGATAAAAATTTGAGTGCTATTTTAGTGCTATTTTGCTATTCGGTTAGTTAGGTTTACCAAGGCTTCTAAATTTGGCTTGGAAGTTGTTTTCGTTTGTATTGGTTGTACTGGTATCTTTAAATATTATGTGTTAAAATGCCCGTTACCCTGTCAAAATCGTTTTCAACATATAAAATAAGTACTGAACCCCTAATGAATCGCACCTTTAGATTTGTATAGATAGTGCTTTCTCCTCACTTAGCTTACCTACTGTCAGCTCCCATTAAAATGTAATTCCCCGCACATTATGCACTTTGCTATGTTGTTAGTCTGTATTTCCGTATTCTCTGTATTTTTTCATGTAGTATTCATGATTATTTTAATGGCCTTCTTGTGTCGTGAGATTTTAAAATAAAATGAACTGAACAGATATTTATTTGCATATTATAATCCTTTGCTCAACTGCACCTCTCTTGTTTAGAAACTGACGTCTTATGTTATTAAGTATAAATTTAATGAGCATGTCGTTTTATTTGGTTTTCTGATAGCAATTATAACAAAATGCATATAAAATAATCAGCTTTAAACACTATTTTGAGTCTATAAAATCATTTTTACTTTGTAGGACATGACATTGCAGAGTTCTTTGCAAGAAATGCACCCCCACCGGTAACAATTCTAAATGAGTGTCATTTGCAAGCACAGCCCCCTCCACCCCAGCCTGTTACTACATCACACCATGATGTTGTTCTTGACCTTGGTCTCAGTGCTGTTGTTGCCCCAAAGAAAAGTGATAAGGTAAATGTCATTAGGCAGCTAATGCATTCTTTGCTCTGGAATTTATCATTTGATAAACCTGTTTTTATCTTTTTCACATGTCTAATCTTTCTTTTTGTCAGTATCTTGTTTCTCCAAACAAAAAGCCAGTGAAATGTTTTTTGTTTTTTAAATGTTCATTAAACCTGTCTGTGGGGATGGATTTTCTAGGCAAGGATTGAGGTGATGTTAGATAATAACCAAATTCTAGTTCCACTTGCTGGTGTAGCATCCCCACATATTAAGAGATATAGGTTTTTGTCACAGTTTTTCGTCAAAACTATTGCTTTTTTGTCAACATTTATATGATAAGAATTCATTAGCTTGATTGCATGATTGATTTTAGTTAGCTTTATGTAAAACAGGTAAAGCTTACAATAACTGGAGTCATCAATTTAAATAGTTGAATTAATGGTCAAAAATAGAATAAATGATCCTTGCACTTATAACTCTTAACCATTCACTCAATTTTTGCAGACGGAACCTATATTTATTCAAGATGCTGTTGAGAGGTCACGATTTGATAAGCGGAGAGTGAAAGCTTTGAAGTCTACTGTACGTACACCTTGCAGCAACTATTTTGTTATGTTTTAATGGATGAACATTAAATTGTCACCATGCCCAATTGTGTCATTCCATTTCAAAGTGGGAAGAGGTGTTAACCCACTACCTCAACTGTGACAAACTGAAAATTTTAACTTAATATATCAACAACCATAAAAATGATGATCAAAATCATAAATGATAAACATTTCTAGGTAATCATGTTTCATGACATATTTATGTTAATGAAATTTATGTTAAGTTCAGTGACCTATTGATATTAGGAAAACTGCCTTTCATCAAGACATCACTGGTTGTTTATATATTAAGATAAACACATTTTTTATATTTGTATCAATTTATTGATTTAGAGGTAATATTCCTAAGGGAATATTTCATCAAATAATTACCTGAAGCCAGGCTATGTGGATTTTTTGTTGCAAAGCAAGGAGATTTATGCCACTGAGGGGTGCTTAGTCAGCAAATTATGGAACTTGTCAGTGGATAAAGGATGATTCCCCAAATTTGTCAGCAATTGGGAACTGAAAACCTTTAGCACATTAGTTAGCCACAACCCTGAATGTAGCTATCATTTTGGCTGTTGCCCTAGACTGGCATCAATATTAGGCTTCCCCAAGTGGTTTGTTAATTTTAAGTAAACTAGTATTTACTTTAAAATTAAGTCTGCTCAAGATAATAGTATGGAAAGTAATTATGATTTAATAAAGGGCATCTTTTTGATGAGTCCAAGCTTCATAGGTAGAATCAACATTTACTTCCAAACTTTTTGATACATCATTTGTTTCAAGATGTTTCTTGCTTCCTAGCTCAATAACTGGTATAAAAGAAGTGGCTCTGTTACAGTTGCTTTAACATACTTAGATGGTCAGGTTCATATATCTGGTAAGGATGTTCCTGTTTTTTGAGAAAGCTTCCATAGCATTTTCCTAGACTGCATTTTTATTCATTAAATGTGGCCGTTTAACCATTTTCATGTCATATCTGCATGTAAAACAACAATTATATACTCCATATAAGAATATATCTTCCTAGTGTGCCAAGATTTCCTTTGATCACTGATTTTATCTAGCTATTGGCACCAATTTCCTGTATGAAAACTTGCTGATTGCAACTAACAACATCTACACAATTCATTGCAGGACCAGACCATATGCTGTCTTTGAGTTCAAATGAAGAATTCAAGAACATATTTGTAAATGCTTTAACAAGCTATGACCAGCTAAGTCGGTTAGCAGAGATTGTGTCCAACTGTAATGAAGAGGACAATGTCACAGGATCTTTAAATTCAAGTAAGTGAAAAATGAAACTATGTAAAAAAACAGAAGTTCAATAATATGATTTGAAGACTTAAGTCTCAAAATGTTCCCACTTTTTAGAAATATAGCTTCTTTGTCAGATTAAGGTGATTCCTTGTATCAAATACATGACAACTGGATACCGAGAAGACGATTTCCAACACTTAAGGTATCATGGTGATAAATCTTTTGTAACAAGTTTTGCAAAGAACTAAATTTCGATGAAAGGTAACTCCATACTCTCAAAGTCAATGCTTGTAAAAATGCTAAGCTTGAATTGATTTTTGTGAAGCAGCTACCAGATACACAATTAAATATGCTAGATTTTTGTGGTAGCTTCATGCACTGAAATTTTGTTGCAACAGACCAAAGCAGTATTTGATACCTTATACAGTTCAAAGAGCATTGGAATTAAACAGCTGTCACAGTGACCACAATTCTTGTAAATATATTTGGCTCAAAGCCTAAGTTAAGTGTGCAGATGCATGCTCTGTCAAGGCAAGGTCACTCATTTGAATTTTATACAACTCTATGACAAAATCGATGTCTATGATGGCTATAAATATTCACTGCTATGTTGAGCCAGGTATGACACAGATTATAGGCCTTTCCTCATAACACAGAGAAACAGTTGATTCATAGGTTAAAACTTGGATACATATTATGCTATGGAAGCAAGGCGAGTGCAGTAAAACATGCCGTTATGCATAGCAATTCTTCGACTATTCTTGCAAACCAAAGAAATATTGCTATTGGTGGACCAGTTTCATGTTTAAATTCTATGGGCAGTAAAATAATTTACAGACCAGGGCCCATGCCACAGGAGGCCATGGCCTCCCAACTTTTCTCCGAAAATAGCAAAAAAATGAGCTTAAACTATTTATATAGATAAACCTTTAGATTACAAAGAATACATTGAAACCAATGTCCAAAGTCAGCACCAAAAAATGTTTGCTTAAATTGCGGCTAGAGTGGGAAACAGGAAACTTTGCTTTGCTGCCCCTCCAGTTTTGTATCAGTGGTGTGGGTCCTTCAGATGCAGAATAGAAATTGTTTCTGGCACTATGAGATTTTGAAATTTCAGTTTCTGTGTTTACTTTGTCTTTCCCTCCTTAGATGATGTACAAGGTTCTGAGATTCCCGGTGAAGTGAATATTGACAATGGCACAGATCAAGGAACATACGGGAATTTCGATTCAACTGGGGCTAAACAACCACAGAAAAAAGGTATTGATCCGAATTTGGGATTCAGCCATTTTTGTGTAAAGAAAATCTAATATACGTTACTGGCTAACTTTTCACATCGGTTTGGTTTGAAGCCAGTGGAGCAAGATTACACCATTGCTAAGCGCTGGAAAGGCACCAAAACATTTTTTTGTATGGCCGCGAAGCCTTTTTGATTTGCTATCCAAACGGCATAGCTTACGTAAGCACTGGATTGCTGCATGGCCCTACTTCTTCAAAAAGGATAACTATGTCCTGTAGCTGCACCCTCTATCCGAATGTGATGTGAAATGCATCCGGTTTCGTAAAGCCTTTGGGTTAGCCTTTTCTTGTTACTAGCTGTAGAAGAAAACAAAAAGGAGATGAATGGAGAATGCGTTCTGCGATACAAGTTAAGCGTAGTTCCGGTTTTCCTTTTTTCTGAAACTTTATTTTGTTGCATGGTTTCTGGGAGCAGGACATATAACTAAAGATTTCATTTGCTAATTGTTTTGAAATGTCGACAGTTTCAAAATCATTGGGCAAGCAAGGTCGTCTTATCATTTCGGTGTTTTGGAATCTGTCTACATCCGAACAACGGACCCCGACTAGTGTGGAGAGTTCGTTTTCCCTCTAGGACTCTTTAACTAGATGAGAGGTTAGGGGTCACTGACTAGTAGAAAACAGGGAACAAATCAAATGCGCCATACGTTTCCTCACGATGCTTTCGGTCTGCGTCTGGATGTAAACTTCTGCTTACCTTCTGTCATTATCCTACCTTTAATGAGGTATGCGATGTTTCCGCCTTTCCGCGCTGCCTTCAAATTTTCCCGTACCAAATGCTTATTTAATTCTTATACACCATACTGTGCTTGACAAGCGTAACTCGAAAGTGGTCCGTTGATATAAAGAAGTATATTATGTATTAAAGAAGTATATTATATATTAATATTTAGTAATGTAGAAATTTCGTAGTTTGAATTTATACTTGGTAAGTTCTTATCCATGTCACAAAATGTCTGTTTCAGTATGAATTAGTTCAAATTGTAATGCTTGTTTTACGGCATCGATTCATCTTTGCTTTGACAGCTTTAGGAGAACCTGCTACCTTGGATCAAGACTGCAAATTGTGCCCACAGAAGTTTTCTTCCAAACATTTTCTGAAGAAGCACATGCTTGAAGCTCACAACCAAGTTGCACCTTTACTTGTTTGTCCATTTTGCAACAAGCGATTCATGACTAGATGGAAGCTTGATAGACACACCATCATTCACACGGGTATGCTAATAAATCCAAATTGTTCTCCATACCCTATTTATGATAAGCCGAAATTAGCCTACTTTTCAGTTGAAAGTTTATATCTCAATTTTTAATTTGTTAGGACAGGTCTTTTTACTTAGGCAACATATACAAGATTTACCCAAGGCTAGCAGAGAGCCAAAAATTATAGATCTGACTGTTGAGCTATTTGTTATGCTATGTTGAGCTACAGTTTTACTTTACAATTTTCCGTCATTTCTTTCACGCTCTCTTGTAACTTAACTCCACTTGGCTGTATCGTTGAAACTTCACTGAAAGCACGCTTTTTCGTGGAACCGCCGAAGAATTAATTTTTTGTTTTCGTTGTAGGTGCAAAGCCGTACAACTGTATCTATTGTCCAAAACGATTTGCCGAGAAAAATAAATTAGTTGTTCATGTAAAAAATCACAAAGAAGGGTTCGTTGACCCGCAAGCTGTGGAGCGCCTTGTAAATTCACTGCTACCAAAACGCAAAACCACACATGAATGCCTCGTTTGCGGGAAATCGTTCATGTCTTCTTGGAAACTCAACCGGCACATACGCGTACATAGCGGTGAAAAGCCATACAAATGCTCAAAATGCTCTAAGTCATTCAATGAAAAAAGCAAGCTGGACCAACACGAGATGCTTCCCCACGATGGCACCAGAGTGCGACCTAATTCACAAGAAAAACGGCACGAATGTGATAAATGCGACAAAAAATTTGTGTCCCTTTGGAAATTGAAGCGTCATGAACTTTTTCACAGTGGCGAGCGGCCCTGGCAGTGCGACCGTTGTGGGAAAGGATTCGTTGAGAATAACAAGTTAATGTTGCATATAAAATTCTACCATACTGACAAAGAGTCTTCAGATGCAGTTGCCAGGAGAGCAGCCAGATCAAAAAAATACGAATGTACTGATTGCAACAAGAAGTTTGCTACACATTGGAAGCTTAAAAGACACAGCCAAACTCACAGCTTAGAACGGCCATTTCGCTGCGAAGTGTGCAAGCGTGGTTTTTTGACAAAGAACAAACTCGATCTTCACAATTTCACGTTGCACAGTGAAGAAGGCGAAGAGCCTACAGCCATCGAAACGACTACAGCCGTGATTGCGAGCACTGGGAAAGTCAACCTCCGTAAGTTTAGTTCGAGTTTCTTTGATTTTGGTGTTGCCAATTTCTGTGTAATTATTATCGATCAAAAGCTAGGCTAGATCAAACGAACGCATAAAGTCGCTTCATAATCAATTGATTGACAATATGTCTTTAACTTTAGTTTTTTTAAGAGTAATTTAGTTTAATTGATGTCTTCAGATTGGTAACACTGCCTTTATTTGGTAAAGTCTCACAAAGAAAACGATTTATCAAAATCTGTATAGATTTCTATTGCGCTGTAAAGATTTTCATCGTTGTGAATATATTTGTTTATTGTTGTATTGGTCGCTATGTTTTGAGTTTGTAGCAAAGCTATGTCTCATAGCTCTATGTATGTGTCACATAGCAACTTACAAGATACAAGTAAGAACACCCTTGACCCTTGTTATGTTTTGAGTTTGTAGCAAAGCTATGTCTAATAGCTCTATGTATGTGTCACATAGCAACTTACAAGATACAAGTAAGAACACCCTTGACCCTTGTTAATGACATTTCAAGTATTATTTGACGGTAAACGCCCCTCCCCCTATTAGTATTACTACATGATGAATGCTAATTTTTATTTGTAATCTTAGAAGAAGAAATAAGCATACCAGAAGCGGAACCTAGTAAGATAAGTCCACCAGAGCCATTGTCAATTCCCGGTCTGCCTATGCCAACGAATACAAACGCGCCCTATGTCAGTGAGCTAAGCAACAGTCTTGAATCGTCGCAGCCAGTGCCAGCGCCGGTTGAAAAGGTCACGTTGACAGTCACTGATCCAACGGCAATTGACGCTAATGTGGAGTTCACCATCTCCGGAGAAGGAATCAGTAATTCGGTAATGGTTATTTCCAGGTTTTTTTAATTGATTTCACTACCCACTGGCCCGTACTCTCATTTGTAGGTGCTTCCCTGTACTCTTGGTATTTATGTAATGATCTTTCATTCATTGCTCCTTTTCTTGTTTGTTTTGTCTGATCACCGCTTACCGAATTATATGCAACTCATGCATACAGTCTCGGTGATTATAACACGAATGTGTTTAGAATCAGTTGCTTGCTGTATACAAAGTAATGGCAAAAATCCATCTTGTTCTAGCTCGATGATACAAAGACATGCCGGGAGTGCGGAAAGTCCTTCAAAACACCATCAAGATTGAAAAGGCATATGGCTGTGCACACTGGGGTAAGGCCCTTTAAGTGCAATTTGTGTGAGAAAGGATTCACCGAACGAAATAAACTGCTCAACCATTTAAAAGGTCACGGTGTGGACGATGTGGAAGCAGCTATTGGGAAATCACCTACTAAAGCAGATGGTGCTGGAAAGCACCAATGCTCGTTCTGTGACAAAAATTTTGTTTCACCCTGGAAGCTTAAGCGGCATCTCACGGTGCACACAGGTAACAAGCCGTTTTTTTGCAAAATTTGCCAAAGAGCGTTTACAGAGAAGAATAAGCTGGAAAATCATTTTAGATCAAGTCATCCGGAGGATATGACTTTGCTGGAAGAAGAGCTTTCACAAGTTGAAGTCACAATGGTAGAGCCAGAATCAGCTTTTAGCATTGTGGCAAGGTCAGTTGATGAAAGAATTGTTGTCAAGCAAGAATCTGAAAAGGGTGATGCTAATGATGAAGTATCGACAGACCTTCAGCTCGTCAATGAAGCAGATAACAACGAGAGTGAAACCTTCCCTTCCAGTTTTGCAGTAACCGGTGAAACTCAGACTGAAAACGAGACCAGCCAGTCTCGTATCAAGGAACTAGTGTTCGATTCCAAAAAGCCTTTGAAATACACTTGTCAGGTATTTTCATGCCTTCTTATTTTTATCGCTTTAAGTACCTTGCCATTGGTAAGAAAACTTGACATTCAAAGAATTATTTTCAAAATGAAAAAAGATTGTTATCATTTCAAAGCTACAAGTCATTTAGGAGCTTTTCTAATAACCACCGATGTTCACTTCTCTTTATAATTTTCTTTATACTTTATACTTTTTACCACGATTTTTTGGCCATTCGTGCTCTGGAAAACAAATACGATTGCTATTGTAAATGATATTGCTATTGATAATCCTATGAAACAGTGGGAGAAAGATTAGACTGTTTTTATTGCGTTGTAATGATCGTGGTCCAATAATCGGGATCACCTTTTTGTTATTGGTATCCATTTATAATACCTATGTCCTCAATAAAAAGGTTGGTGTCATCACACACTTGGAGGGTAAGTTGTTGTTAGGATACATCACTACTTGCCTAGGAAGCTTGTCACCAAACGTCAATTTGTTCGTCCTGTCAGTTATGATTGGGAAAGATTTCTGCTTCTTCTAGGTTTGTGGAAAGAGTTTCATCACACCTTCAAAGTTAAAGAGGCACAGCTTTTCACACGGAGAGCAAAAGCCGTACAAATGTAAAAAATGTGGAAAACGATTTTCAGAGAACAACAAGCTGTTCAATCACCTGATTACTCACGAGAGATTTAAGGGAAGCAAGTTAATCACAAAGATCCGGCTTAAGGAAGAGGGGGATCCAAGGGAAGATTCTGGTAGATCTATGGCACACATTCAGACATCGAGCTCGGTGATCGTTGTCAGGGGGACTGAGTCTGCTGAAAATTCAGAAGAGTTTGATATCAGCAACAGCAGCAGGACAGATCACAGAGACTACCCATCTGAAGTTGATATTCAGAGGAAAGAAGTGGGAAATCTAAGAGCTGAGTCTCACATCAAAGGCGTGGCTGCCAGCGAGTACTCTGAGCCATCTCCAGATATGCCTGTGATTTTACCAGCCCGAGAAATAATCAAGAGCAACTCAGAACAACTGAAGATGTTAGTGGAAAATGCTCTGGGCAGTTCAACCAAGGGCATTTTAGATAGTCCCAAAAAAACCGGTGAAGATATTGCATCAACAAATATGGTAACAGTGGAAGCCGGCAAAGGTCAAATGGCTGAAACGCTAAAACCAGCTCGCCAGTTAAAAAAAGTCACTGGCCTAGCCTCACCAAGCTTCGGCACTCAAACAGCTAATGTCCTGTCCGCTAAAATGACAGAAATGTCTGAAAATCAAACGCATTCAGATCAGTTGGAATCCTCGAGAACAGCCAGTCAACTTTATTCTTGTGACACCTGCCACGAATCTTTCCTTTCATATTTTAGTCTCAAGCAGCACATTACAGTAAACCATCCTGAACAAATGTTCCAGCAAGAGAAACCATCAGACGAAATGCGACATCGGTGCACAGAGTGCCATAAAGGGTTTAAAACGCCTTCTAAGCTGAAAAGGCATTTGCTGTCACACACCGGAGAGACACCATATCACTGCCACTTGTGTCCAAGGCAATTCAAAAGAAATGATTCATTACGCAAACACATGGAGGAGCATAATCGCACAACTGATTCAAGCAAAAAGGTATAGTTGAATTTTTCTACTATCTGTTTACATCTGAAATGTTCGTAGCGAGACGTCCTTTGTAGTAGCAAAAAAACCTCTCATAGCCTATCCCTCAAATTCTAAAAGACGTTAATAGTTCTAGCCTCTCCTGGTGTGGCTGTTAGCGAAAAAAACGCTATTGTATTTTCTGTTCAGAGGATTAATTTATTATGTTTGAAAAAGGCAGTTTGTTTAATTTCCTAGGGCTGAAGTTAATTTGAAATTATACTGCTTGTATATAAATAGCAATTTTTATCGTAATTTATTGCACTTTACCAATTAAAGCGATTCAGAGTAATTTTGTTGTTCTTGAACTGTTTTATGGGAGGGAAAGCATATTTCTTCTATAATGGTAATTTTTTTTTCGTTTCAGACGCCTGGGCATATCAAACTCTAAAGATTATGGTTTTAAGCATTTACTGATTGCAAACAGTTATGTTTTCAGACTTGAAGTTTTGTATATATTTTTACATTTTATATTAGATTTAATTCTAAGTAACTATTGATGCAAGTGAACCTGATTTTTAAAGATGCTACAATTTTCATTTCGGCAATTTCTTGTGAACAAAGAGGTTGTGATTGCATAAAATAAATCCGTGATTTTGTGACATGGGCTGCTAGATGCGGATAAACGCAATAAGCTGATTCAACGAAGTATATGATGTGGTAATTACCTTAAAGCGATATGAACCTAAGGTGGTAAGGAACCTAAGGTGGTAAGAAACCTACGGTGCTGTAATGAAACTAAGATGGTAAGGAACCTATGGTGTTGTAATGAATTTAAGGTGATAATGAACCTAAGGTGGTGATGATTTCTGTTTTTATTTTTACATTTTCTATTGAAATGGATTAGAACTGAAAAAAGATGATGTAGAATGATTTGCCTACCTTTCTTAACCTTTATCCGTCGACATATCTATGTATCATAGATCTCTCATTCAAAGTTGTGAAGGACTATGCATCCTGAGTTACATAAAGTGAAAATCCCTTATTGGCCTCCTTATAAGCCTTTTTGTTTTTGGTATTCAGGTACTTATTGTAGTAACCCCGTTTCGTCTGTAGCACACTAGAGTGTGTCATTTATTTTAACCAGGTCAATGATCATCCGTGTTTTGTTCCTATTTATTATTTCTTCGGATTCAGTGAAAGGCTTCTGACTTTGACTTAAAGGCTTTTGCGCAACCAGCATGCATTGCAGTTATATTTTCAATACCGGCAAAATATCATACTGCATGAAAATACAAAGCACAACCAATTTCTCAAGAGAGCTGTCGCTAATCATGTCGGTTGCGCAAGAGACTTTAAGT
>NW_027019299.1:10010638-10208982 GCF_013076305.1 Rhopilema esculentum
CTGGAAGCTGAAGCGGCATCTCACGGTGCACACAGGTAACAAGCCGTTCTTTTGCAAAATTTGCCAAAGAGCGTTTACAGAGAAGAATAAGCTGGAAAATCATTTTAGATCAAGTCATCCGGAGGATATGACTTTGCTGGAAGAAGAGCTTTCACAAGTTGAAGTCACAATGGTAGAGCCAGAATCAGCTTTTAGCATTGTGGCAAGGTCAGTTGATGAAAGAATTGTTGTCAAGCAAGAATCTGAAAAGGGTGATGCTAATGATGAAGTATCGACAGACCTTCAGCTCGTCAATGAAGCAGATAACAACGAGAGTGAAACCTTCCCTTCCAGTTTTGCAGTAACCGGTGAAACTCAGACTGAAAACGAGACCAGCCAGTCTCGTATCAAGGAACTAGTGTTTGATTCCAAAAAGCCTTTGAAATACACTTGTCAGGTATTTTCATGCCTTCTTATTTTTATCGCTTTAAGGACCTTGCCATTGGTAAGAAAACTTGACATTCAAAGAATTGTTTTCAAAATGAAAAAAGATTGTTATCATTTCAAAGCTACAAGGCATTTAGGAGCTTTTCTAATAACCACCGATGTTCACTTCTCTTTATACTTTTCATATCTTTTTACCACGATTTTTTGGCCATTCGTGCTCTGGAAAACAATGCTGATAATACGATTGCTATGAATGATATTGCTATGATAATCCTATGAAACAGTGGAGAAGATTAGACTGTTTATTGCGATTGTAAGAATGATCGTGGTCCAATAATCTGGACACTCTTTTATTGTTATTGGTATCATTTATAAAACCTATGTCTCAATAAAAAGGTTGGTGTCATCACAACACTTGAAGGGTAAGTAGGTTGTTAGGAACATCACTACTTGCCTAGGAAGCTTGTCACCAAACGTCAATTTGTTCGTCCTGTCAGTTATGATTGGGAAAGATTTCTGCTTCTTCTAGGTTTGTGGAAAGAGTTTCATCACACCTTCAAAGTTAAAGAGGCACAGCTTTTCACACGGAGAGCAAAAGCCGTACAAATGTAAAAAATGTGGAAAACGATTTTCAGAGAACAACAAGCTGTTCAATCACCTGATTACTCACGAGAGATTTAAGGGAAGCAAGTTAATCACAAAGATCCGGCTTAAGGAAGAGGGGGATCCAAGGGAAGATTCTGGTAGATCTATGGCACACATTCAGACATCGAGCTCGGTGATCGTTGTCAGGGGGACTGAGTCTGCTGAAAATTCAGAAGAGTTTGATATCAGCAACAGCAGCAGGACAGATCACAGAGACTACCCATCTGAAGTTGATATTCAGAGGAAAGAAGTGGGAAATCTAAGAGCTGAGTCTCACATCAAAGGCGTGGCTGCCAGCGAGTACTCTGAGCCATCTCCAGATATGCCTGTGATTTTACCAGCCCGAGAAATAATCAAGAGCAACTCAGAACAACTGAAGATGTTAGTGGAAAATGCTCTGGGCAGTTCAACCAAGGGCATTTTAGATAGTCCCAAAAAAACCGGTGAAGATATTGCATCAACAAATATGGTAACAGTGGAAGCCGGCAAAGGTCAAATGGCTGAAACGCTAAAACCAGCTCGCCAGTTAAAAAAAGTCACTGGCCTAGCCTCACCAAGCTTCGGCACTCAAACAGCTAATGTCCTGTCCGCTAAAATGACAGAAATGTCTGAAAATCAAACGCATTCAGATCAGTTGGAATCCTCGAGAACAGCCAGTCAACTTTATTCTTGTGACACCTGCCACGAATCTTTCCTTTCATATTTTAGTCTCAAGCAGCACATTACAGTAAACCATCCTGAACAAATGTTCCAGCAAGAGAAACCATCAGACGAAATGCGACATCGGTGCACAGAGTGCCATAAAGGGTTTAAAACGCCTTCTAAGCTGAAAAGGCATTTGCTGTCACACACCGGAGAGACACCATATCACTGCCACTTGTGTCCAAGGCAATTCAAAAGAAATGATTCATTACGCAAACACATGGAGGAGCATAATCGCACAACTGATTCAAGCAAAAAGGTATAGTTGAATTTTTCTACTATCTGTTTACATCTGAAATGTTCGTAGCGAGACGTCCTTTGTAGTAGCAAAAAAACCTCTCATAGCCTATCCCTCAAATTCTAAAAGACGTTAATAGTTCTAGCCTCTCCTGGTGTGGCTGTTAGCGAAAAAAACGCTATTGTATTTTCTGTTCAGAGGATTAATTTATTATGTTTGAAAAAGGCAGTTTGTTTAATTTCCTAGGGCTGAAGTTAATTTGAAATTATACTGCTTGTATATAAATAGCAATTTTTATCGTAATTTATTGCACTTTACCAATTAAAGCGATTCAGAGTAATTTTGTTGTTCTTGAACTGTTTTATGGGAGGGAAAGCATATTTCTTCTATAATGGTAATTTTTTTTTCGTTTCAGACGCCTGGGCATATCAAACTCTAAAGATTATGGTTTTAAGCATTTACTGATTGCAAACAGTTATGTTTTCAGACTTGAAGTTTTGTATATATTTTTACATTTTATATTAGATTTAATTCTAAGTAACTATTGATGCAAGTGAACCTGATTTTTAAAGATGCTACAATTTTCATTTCGGCAATTTCTTGTGAACAAAGAGGTTGTGATTGCATAAAATAAATCCGTGATTTTGTGACATGGGCTGCTAGATGCGGATAAACGCAATAAGCTGATTCAACGAAGTATATGATGTGGTAATTACCTTAAAGCGATATGAACCTAAGGTGGTAAGGAACCTAAGGTGGTAAGAAACCTACGGTGCTGTAATGAAACTAAGATGGTAAGGAACCTATGGTGTTGTAATGAATTTAAGGTGATAATGAACCTAAGGTGGTGATGATTTCTGTTTTTATTTTTACATTTTCTATTGAAATGGATTAGAACTGAAAAAAGATGATGTAGAATGATTTGCCTACCTTTCTTAACCTTTATCCGTCGACATATCTATGTATCATAGATCTCTCATTCAAAGTTGTGAAGGACTATGCATCCTGAGTTACATAAAGTGAAAATCCCTTATTGGCCTCCTTATAAGCCTTTTTGTTTTTGGTATTCAGGTACTTATTGTAGTAACCCCGTTTCGTCTGTAGCACACTAGAGTGTGTCATTTATTTTAACCAGGTCAATGATCATCCGTGTTTTGTTCCTATTTATTATTTCTTCGGATTCAGTGAAAGGCTTCTGACTTTGACTTAAAGGCTTTTGCGCAACCAGCATGCATTGCAGTTATATTTTCAATACCGGCAAAATATCATACTGCATGAAAATACAAAGCACAACCAATTTCTCAAGAGAGCTGTCGCTAATCATGTCGGTTGCGCAAGAGACTTTAAGTTCCAAAAAGTTGCTTGCTGTAAAGCGCGTTTTCAATAGATTTTCTATCGATAATTAGGCTGTCGAAATAATTGCGAAGTCTTTATGCACATTCATCATTTTATAATCACTTTATATTAATTTGAAGCAAAGTACATTTACTCACATCCCTGTGGTGTGCTGCTAGAGCCAAAATAGTTAATTTCTTACCTGATTATAAGATCCTGTGCAATAATCTCTTAGCTTAGCTGTTCGTTTTAGTTCTAACCCTTTAAAGTAGGAATCGTATTTAGTTGCATTAGATATATAAAGTTTATGATGCCAATTTTTTATCACCTTATAATCAGAAATAATTACGTGTTTAATCTACAATACTAAAAGCTATTCACAAATTATTGCTCTTGTCGTTTTTTTGCTGTGTCTCCTAACATTACTTAGATGTCACAAAACTTTATTGTGCCACGTTTCCAAAGTCATGCAACAAGTTTCATCATTGCGAGTTTTTCTTTGATTTCCTGTTATTATTTTTGGGGTTTTCACCAGTTTTTTGCTACGTAAGAGCACCCGCTCATCACACAAGCAACAGCTGGCCTTAGCATAACTAAAAGTTTCCTGACATCCTTTCTTGGTCTACCTATACGTCTATTTTCTTGAAAAGTAGTGGCTGCATATTGTCCTATTGATCTGACAGTTTTAAATCTTCAAAACTATGCGGTCTGTTCCTGCTTTCGACTTTCAAGCAAAAGAGTCAATCAAATAAACCCAGAAGCTTATGAAGTTATATTGTCCACTATCACAATATAAACATTCTTTGCTGATCAGAGTTCGCTTTGGCATCATAGGAAATTTCCTGCCAGCAGTACATGCTCGCTTACTTGCTCCATCTCAAAGATAAGGGGATAGAATAAAACACTCGGTCCTTCCGACATAAGAAATAAAACTCTCCCCCTGACAGAACAGCCTCCTTGGTCTTGCAGATCTAAAACAACTACGTAAACATGATCATGCTGTCGGGCAGCATTTACCTGAGAACTAAGATTAGGCTAAAAATGATAACGATGATACATTTCGAATAACTGGCAGAGCCCGTTGTCTAGTCTGTTTGCATACTTGTTCAAGAGTCAAGCTGCACTGACTGGGCAACCTTAATATATGCTCGTGTTTCTAACTGACCTGTTCCGATTAACAGCTCCGTGATATTTCCTAGCCTAAATTTTGTTTTGATCATTCTGATGTGCTATACACACTGCAGAATCTCAGACGAAAGGCTTCAGTGTGTTTCAAGGTTTTTGTAGCCTGCGCGCAGTCTTTTTGCTGGACATACGGGAAATATACATTCCTCGTTCAGCAACAGCAACAGCAGCAACAAAAGACTGCGCGCAGGCTAGGTTTTTGCTGTCTTCACAGCCATTTTTAGATTTTGTACCGCAAAAAACCCGTTGGGGGTTGTTTTGTTAAATGTCTGCTAAAAAAGCAGTTTAATTGTGATTGGCTGCCTATTGAAAGATCTGGAGTAAGCCACTTTTGTATCACTTTGAGACAGTGCGATTATCTTTAGAACGATAAAGGTTAGTAGGTAGAGAGATTGGCCAAAAACATATGTTGGGAAGGTGACTGCAAAGGATTTCCTCTATCCGTTTCAAATGATTTTTCAAAACTAGAAACATTGTCCTTGTGATTCTCAAGGCTTTCTTGTAAACGCAAATCATCTCGTTGTTCAAGTTTTTGTCATTAAACATTAAAATCAATGGGCAATAGCAAATATGGAATATCATGGAGGTCAGGAGATCTTTTAGGAAATTTTCACTAGTGGGGGATTGACACAAAAGGGCATTTTTCTTAATGTGACGCAATTGACGTCAAAAACAAAAGCAAAGGGACGAGCATGCATAGTATGAAAGGCTTCAAGGTCTTGCACGTCAGTCCTTACTCCCATGCAGCGAAAAGTTACATATAAACCAGAGAAAATAACGAGCTTTCAGATCCTGGCATGTTTGCAGGACAATGACGCAATTTCAGGCATATTTGAAGGACAATGAATTTTCCCGCAAATTTCAGTACCTCGCTTTGGTGTTGTGCAAGAAAATCAAACCGATTCAGAGATTTACATTGACAATGAAACGAAAGAAGAAACACAAAATTTTCCTTAAATTCATTAATCAATATTTTTCTGAGAATCGTCGAATTGTTTATTCTAAGCGGTATAGTAAGTACTTTGTTAAATTTTAGTCTTTGCTAGCCCGATGGCTGCGCGGTGCCTGATTTGACACATATCCCTGACTAGCTGTTCTATAGAGTCCCTGACTGACTGTTTTATATAGCATTTGAAAGCCCTTTTTAAAACTTAGTTACCTATCAAAACAGACACGTCGTAGCTTCAACACTGTCACTTTCTTTTTCCTTAGCTAGCTTCTCCAAGACAAGATTAAAAACGTAAATTAATTCATCAGCGTAATGAAAGAAGTTCTTTACATAACAAAGTCACCAACAGCTTAAACAATACCTTTTAAATACCTTTTTGTTGACTGATCTTGTCGTTGAATAATGCTTGTGAAGGTATGAATAGCTGATTTTATGTCACATGGATGATGATAATGATAATGTCACCCATCTGCATTAGACTTGTATTGCTTCTTTCCAATCGGTTGACTTGCAACGTGTGAGGAAAAAACTATACCAACATAAAGTTTTTATACTCAATTCCAATGCACACTTGCACGCCTGTTGCTTTGGTCTTACAAATGACACAATGTATTGCTTACTTAAGCACTGCTACAATGAACGCAAACTCCACAATCGTGCAATCTGTGCCAAAAAGCATAAGCCCAAGGGACACCAGAAAGGCGTACCCTTTTACAGATGAATAATGATAAAATTTTGTTTAATCAAGCCATTTGGCAAGAAGTGTTTTTTATAATGTTAGCTAATTTACTTCGAATAGAGTGAAACCAGTGACGTTCCTATTAAATCGTTCTGATACCTTTGCTTTGCAAAGTTTTTTAATAGTCTTATTCAAAATAACAGTTCAATCCTTTTATATCATTTTTTCATCTAAAGTTTAGATTTTTCGAATTCTGTACAAATTTTATTTTACTTGATTTCAATTCTCTAAATGAACCGTCACGGCAATTCCTAGTCGGTCGTGTTGTTGTATCTCTGGTAGCATATGGGTTTCATTATGAAGCAGCGCCAGGAAAGAGGATAAAGAAAGGAGCAGTTCAAGCTTAGAGTAAAGTGATACAAAGGCATAATATTTCTAAAGTAAGAGCCCAATCTTATATTTAAAGTTAATGGGCTCCGATACAGGTTGGAAAACCGAGGCCAAGGAATAGTTTAGCAACCACAACAAAAGATTTTGGAAAAAGCTCTACTGTTTTGCAAAAAAGTAGGGGGCCATTCAATTACCATACATTTGAAATCGTTTTCAAAGCTGTTGCATATGTCAAACGGGTGCTCTTTCAAACGGGTGAGTCTGTGGAGTGCCTGGCTGGATGACCCCTTGTTTTACGTCTGCTGGTATTCGGTAAACATTACCATACCCAAAGCAGCCGCACTTGATCACGTGCCGTAATGAACTTTGCATAGTTTGTTGATTTGTGCACAGGGATCTGACGCTGTTTATGAGCTTTATCATCCAAGGGAACGGGCGACAAGAAATCTCGGAAAATCTGTTTTGTGGAATCTGGTGTCAAAGGATTGCAATTTGCTATAGCATGCAAGCAAGAATTAGATACTCACCATGGCTAGATACTTGACCTCAGGGTAAATTTTCTTGTTCAAAAAATATTGCCGAAAGATGAAGCAATTTCTATTCTTTATTTCGATTGCTGGATGTTTGATCTTGCAAAACTTTTGCACAAATCATATCGAAGCTAGAACATTGAGCAAAAACTCAATCACGCCAAGGAAATTTCCCAGAAAGAAAGGTAAGGTGAATAGGGATTTGAAATCATTTTAGATGCTTTTTAGCTTGTGTTGTTAAAGTTGCATTTGTAGGTATCGTTGTTAATCGTGGGCTAGTGATTGTGTTTTCCCACAAAAACTACAGGAACAAAATTCCATAACTACCTTCTGTTGTCTCTAGTTTAAACATCATCTGTTCAATAGATGATATTCTCGCAATAGATTATGAAATTGCAAATGACCTACAGTTTATCAGATCTTGATAAGTGCAACTTCATCTTTTTACATATCTTATGAGTGCATGTAGATCTGGCCATAATTCCACAAAATTGATAAAAAAACTAGCCTAAGGCAGTCTGGCAGGATCTTAGTTATTTTGAAGAATCCATATACTGCTATCGCACTTTAAAGTTTTAAACGCTGGACAAGACGTGTAGTCGTTTGTAAATCTGGAATAGCCGTATAGACGTTTGAAACACTGGACAAGATATGTAGTCGTTTGAAGATCTGGCCTAGCTGTATAGACGTTTGCAGCATTGGACAAGATGTGTAGTCGTTTGTAAATCTGGACTAGCTGTAGCTATAGTCGTTTGTAAATCTGAACTAGCTGTAGCTATAGTCGTTTGTAAATCTGGTCTAGCTGTAAAGACGTTTGTAACACTAGACTAGCTGTATTGACGTTTGTAACACTGGACAAGATATGTAGTCGTTTGTAAATCTGGTCTAGCTGTAAAGACGTTTGTAACACTGGACACGGTGTGTAGTCGTCTGTAATCTTGATTAACTGTGTAGACGTTTTTTAAAACTAGACAAGCTGCTTAGACGTTTTTTAAACTTAAAAAGTTGCGTAGAGGTCCCATTGATGAATTCATATTGCTTTTTAGCAACACCAGCTAGAAAGGAAAATGCATCAAAAAGATCAAAATATGACAGCGAAGTAGTCAGTAACTATGCAACGGAGAACACGCCAGTATTCTGGAAAGATAGCTACAATAGAAACATAAAAGAAGCAGCTAAGAAAAACGAAGAAGGAACATCTCCAGGTGGCTTTGAGCTGGGTACTGATGATCTACCCAGTACTGTTGGTCCCAATGAAAATATATATGGAGGATTCCCTGTCAATGATGTGCTTGGAGGCTTTGAACTACCATCTCCTGAGACACTTGCCATCCTGAAAGCCGCTTTAAAGAAGTATGGGCCTCGCAATGAGTATGAGACCCAGCTACATCATGATTTGGAAAACTGGGCATATGGTTACGAACATCATGCATTGCCAGAGTATGATGTGAAAGACACACCTCCATTTTATGTGAAAATGCTTCAAGGTCTTAAGATGGCCGAGGAAGGGAAGAAGAAACCGAGCTGCCAGCAAGATTCTGGGGCATGTCAGCCAATGTTTCATTTGAATGATGACCAATGTAATAATCTTGCAGGCAACTGTATGCCTTCAAAGCCAATAACAAATTCCAATTACGAAGAGCCATGTCCTTGGAAGATAATAGAAATGCTTTTTGGTTGCAAAAAGCCTGCTGGTCCGAAAATACCGAGTGAAAAGCCAGATGGAGCTGCCCCTCCAGCTCCCAAACCGGACGAGCCTGAAAAGCCAGCAGAAAAGAAGCCAGATAAAAGCGAGGATGAAAAGGATTCTGAGGGAAAACCAAAGCCCATTCCAATAGAATTTGAAGAAGGCCACGCAACCCCTCAACATGTCGAAAAGCAAGTACAGGATATCAAAGATAATTCAAATAAAGACCCGAACGCGCCTGTGTCAAGTGATGCAAGGCAAAAAACTGCTAAATTGCAGTCACAAATTGGCCTCCTTGGAATGCTGAAGTCATTAGGTTCGGGAGATCAACAAGCAAAGAGCTTGATGAACATTGGCCAACATGGGCCTAATACAACCACGAAGAATGAGGATAAAGAACATCATGGAGGTGCAAGGTCATCCAGCAAGCCAAACCAGAAACCAGCCGTGCAGGAGGATAAAGTAGAGCCAGGTAATGAATCAAATATAGATAATAATGATAAAAACGTAATTGACCTGGGTACATTGCCCGTTCCTCAGCTGATACAAGTGGAACAACTGAAAACAAGAAATTTGCAAGCATCGCGTAACCAACAGGATGAAAGCAAGGCAGCACCAGTAATAAAAGGCCATAAAACGTTTTCCGAAAAAAAAACATTGTCAAAATCTAAACAGCATAAGAATTAATCCGTCAAGTCGGGAACATTTCTGTCTCCAATTTTTTTTAAAAAGAATCCCCAGAAAATACAAAAGCCTATGCAGAAATACTTGCAAATCTCAGTCATTTTATCTTAGAAGGGCTTGATTCAGTAAGACTAACAAAATCATATAGAATTCTCAGTAAATTTACTGTAAAAATTATATTAAGGGGTCTTTAAAACGAAAATCAATTTTGAAAAATGCAAACTAAGTTTATTTTTGCTCCCTTGTTGCTGGTTGGTCAGAAACAGTAAATGTTGCCTAGCCTTGTTTAGCTAGCTTTGACAAGGCTAGGAAACAAAGGACGCACAAAGGAAAAGGTGAAAAGCGGAGCTGGGCCTTAATAAGCAAGGATCATTGGAGCACTTTGAAAATTTAACGGTAACAGAGAAGCATATTAAAGTCTTAACAATACAAACCGAATCATGACACCCTATCATACGATCTTCGTCAAGTAGACTTTTCTCCCGTTTTTACAGTATTATGTCGTTGTTTAAATTTTAATGTAAATCGATTTGTGACGACAAATTTTTTGACACCTGAAAAAAAAATTTAACAAGCTATCAAAAATATTGTTTTTCTTACTGTGCCCTCTTAATCTACACATTATTAACTGAAATCCCTAAACAAATGTCCTCCAAACTGCGACAGATTTCACAAAAATTTTAATAAGAAATTTAGCAAGATAGTACATACCAAACACCTTCATTTGTCAGTAACTGCGTAGATTTGGAGGGCATTTGTAAGGCACCAGTCAGAACGTGAATTTAATCTATCTAGGAATAATTCATCACAGCCATGGACATAGATGATCATATCCAGGGAGTACTAGGGCTGACTAGCCCTCTTATTGTCTTGAAATTCAGTCCAAAAATTGTGTTTAGTTGTTTCAAGAAGGATCAAACAAAGTCTAGCCAAATCACTGGCTTCCTATCAAATATTGTAAGTTGTTCTTAGTTCTAAACTTTATGGAGTATGCACCAAAAACGGTTATACTTTAGCAAGAATTCTCTCGGTCATTTTGCAACAGATAACAATAATTTTCCACAGTTAGAGGTGTTTTATGATAATTTTTAGGTTCTCTGGTCAAAATTCTAAAACCCCAAAGTCTCCTTGGTAAGCGCTTTCCATTTCATTTGATTGATCGTTATAAATGAGAATGGAGTATGGCCTAATGGAATGCTACAATCCTTCTAGACAGGGGTGCAGTGGCTGGGGGAATGAGACAGTGAGCAGGGGGCTGCAGTCCCTTCCAAGCCAACAAAATCAATGCAATATTTGCTACTTTAAGGAATATTTTCTAATTTATTGACTATATCAAGTGGCGAATCAAACCAGAGGTTGTGGGTATTGTGACACCCTCAATAATAGGCTTAAGCAACATACTTGGTGAATTTGTATAGCATTTCTCAAAAATCTGCTTTTTCCTTTATCTCAGATAGTTTTGAATAGACCCAACTGTTCTTAAAAAATAGGAAAATATTATTTAGGTTTTTGAGATTAAACGGTCAAAATCCAAAACATAATTTTGATTTGATTATCGCTAAGCAGCATAATCCTGAGTAAAAAAGATAGCCAAAATTAACAAAAAATTGTAAAATGCTTTAAAAGAAGCAAAATGGATGCACCTCAGATTCATTCGTTTTAGTTTGACCCGGCTTATGTCTATGCTACATGACAATTTGAAAATCAAACTTGTAAAGATGAATCAAATATCTAATTAATATACTATAAGCCTTTTTCCATTGCCCGAACAAAGTTTTAAGCTTTCTTTTCATAAAATCTCTTACGGTTTTCATCAGAACCACCACAGCAAGAAAAGAGCCACACTTACGGCCTGGTGACCAAATCTGGCCCCTAATAAAATTAAAATTACACAAATTAATTACGTGTGATGGTAATTCACTACAATTCTGTTTATAGGAGTCAAAATTACTTACCCACCACACTTTTGTAAAAACATGGTTCACATAATTCTTCTAAAAATTGATTGAAATACACAAGAAAGTGGTAGATCATTTTTCTAAGATTTGCCTAGGAAAATATACCTGGCATAAAGCATTGACATGAAGCACAAAGGCGGCTCTCATGGGTCACGCCTATAACCATTCCAGTCTCATGATGGTGGCACTAAGCATGAAATTCGGAGGAGCAACTTAGGAATTACCCTGGGTACCAGAGCCACAAAAGTTTGAGTATATAAGTTGACAACCAAGCGAAGAAGCGGAGGAGCGTCTAGCTGAGTAGACTTTTCCTTCTTCTCAGATAGACCCTCGTCTTCTTCTCCAGCCCTATCTTCTATTTCCGCGCTCACAGTTATGTGGCTCTGATACCCAGGGTACATAGAAGCGTCCTGTTCTATAGACCAAAAGCATGAAAAGCTCCGCCCATGCGGACTCAGAAAGTAGATTTGCTTTTAAGGACTCAAAATCAGATACCGTAAAGGCTCTGTTAAGCGTCCCGTTTTAAGCCCCCCTCTCTATTACTTTAAGCTCCCCCTCTTTAACCCCTGATGTCAAACAAAGGAAACATTCGCATTGAGTGGGTCTCTTGACGGGTGTGATGATAATAAGGCCCATGTAAAGATTTCCTTAAGCTCCCTAGAAGCTAAGAGGATAATGCTGTTGATTCTTCCGAAGAAATAAAATTGATCAATTTTGATAAACTTTCGAAGCTACTAGCAAAGTTTTTTGAGAACAACTTGTACGACGGTTTTATAACAAAAAATGCATAATGCAATTTTCATAACATTTCTTACTTTAGATTATCAATAAGCCCCACTCTCTAATAAGCCCACCTCTCTTTTAAGCCCCGTTTCTATGACTAAATAAGCCCTCCCCCGGGGATCTTGATAGAGCATTTATGGTATACATATTTGTATACAATTCTCAGTAACAGCTTCTCTAAAAGTTCAAGTAGTTTCTTCCACCTTTTCTCCACTTCCACTCCCTTCCAAAAACGTTGGAGTTTTTGAAAGGATTATAGATTAAAGAATAGATATAGCTAGCAAAGTGGTCTCGTTGTTGGTAAAACCTTTCTTCCTATCAAATCAGAACTCGGCATGTATGGTGCTGGCAGTTAATAATTTTCTTTCTATTGCGCATGCTCGATTTACCTCGTCGATATAACTTTGCAATGTGGTTTGAAATGGCAGGTAAAAGAAGATCAACGATACTTAAATTGCTGAAGAAATAATCGAAATCGAATAAATAAGTATCTAAGAGACTACAAACAAAAGTTATCTTTTATGGCTTGGATTTATATGGAGATAATCTTTATGGAGATAATCTTTATCTGTTTACAGTAAGAAAAAGCTAATGGCCTCTTCTACTGTCAAAAAACCTGCTATTGGTTGTAGGCCATTGTAGGTAGCTTGTGGACAATGAAAACACGAATTTAATCAACCACGGCGTGAATCATAAACATTTTCTTCTGACGTCAAGCTAACCGACCATTGTTGCATACAGCCTGGTGTGTAGATTAACTGTACGCGCCGAAAATTGAAAACTAATATCACTTGATTTGGTCTTGCAAAGCCGGTTTGGGAATCTTTCATAAGATAGCGAGGCCATGGCAACTTGATTAAACGGGTTAACCTACGAACTAAGGTGGTAAGGATCCAAATTTGAGACTCAGTTTTGCATTATGTTAGGTAGCCTTATTGGTGGTACCTGCCAAACAAAAACAAAAATGACATTCTGGCTTATTTTTCTTTCTCTGAGAATTCGCTTCTCCTACTGTTTGTGCCTACCAGTTTGCTAAAAAGCACCTGTTTAACACAGTAATGTTTCAAAGAAAAAATTAAAATCATCAGAAAACGATTGATCAGTTTATAAAAGTTGCAATTTTCTTAATTTCGACTGATGCACATTTCTCACAAGTTGAAAACATTAAAACCTAATAGAGACATTGTACACCAAATTTATTGGCACGAAATCACATCCCCAACGCCAAGGGGGGATAAAACAAAGATATGGCTCTAAATATGACCGTGAAAGAAATCAATTTTTGCCCGACGTTTTTTGATGGACCTGAATTGTAGGGCGCTTAATAGTGACGAAAAAACAGTGACATACAATACTATCCATTCAATTTATTGCTGGTCTAAGAACTTAATTGTAAGAGTGAAGACAAACTTCAGGTTCTTGTATATTAAGGTGCATTCTGTGGAAGTGTTTGTTCTCAAACAAAACTCATCTCTCTGTTCGTTCTATCTAAGCTTAAGTTCTTTCTTGGTTTTTCGAGCAGTTTTTGTGTATACACGAACATTTTTTATAAAAGTCCTTCTAAGATCTGAGAACAGAGCCATAAGAAGACAAAAACATTAAGAATATTTCCTATCACACTAAATCTTAAGAAACTGCAATTTCTGTTTCATATTATCTTATGTTACGTTTTTTGTGTTTCCACTTTAAGAGGCTATTAAGAAACTTTGGTACTAAATTCAGCAAAAAGGACTGAGAAACTGAGTGCTTATTCTGAGTTGATTTTATAATAGAAAATTCGTGTGTTTATTTCACCAGGCTATACGTGTCATTATTTCACTAGGATAAACATGAGTAAAGTGTTGTTTCATGTTTCAGAATTCTCCTCGTGGACTGAATGGTCAGCTTGCAGTGTCACGTGCGGCAATGGTTCACTGTCACGGACTCGCAGTTGCCTCCACTGGAAATGCGATGGCAAAGTAATCGAAATTAAGGCTTGCAACAAAGATACTTGCCCAGGTATGACATTTGTAAGGGATCTCTGAAGAATTCATACTGCGATAGTTCGGAGCGTGTGTCAAAATGGAGTTTTAGAGGGCGTTCCAAAATTTTGGAACATCTTTTGGCTCGGAATAATTCTGGACTGGTTTTCTTTATGAGAAGACTATTCTATGTGTCTTGGCTATGGAGATGGCAAAGTACATATAGCAAAACCTATTTGTTTTAAACGAAAATGTTTGCTTAAAATGCACTTACACATCAAGTATTATAACCGTTAGATGAATACAGCTTGTTAAAATATATATACAATCAAAAGCTTTTAGGCACTTTCAATACTTTTATATAATCCCACATACCTTTCCGAGGCTTTTCAGTGCATATTGCGAGCACAAGCTAAGGACCATCCATTGTACACAGAAATCCTTGACATGTATAAGCTAAAAAAATTTTTTCCCGCCGAAACTGCAAAATTGTCAATCGAACATCTAACGCTGATCAGAGTTCCTTGGGAATAAATGGAGATCTGAAAACTTTGGTCACATGAGTTGTTGCTCAAAAATAACCTGTTTCTCGCACAAACGCTTGTACAATTCTAACCAGCTGCTGTATAGGCTCGTTGTTGTCTACGAAGTTTAGTAACAGTTGGGATTCTTAGCTTTGTAAACTAAATAAACATGTTCATGAACTAATAGCTAGATTATGGCTCACAGGCTACATGGACTGGACATCTTGGTCAGCCTGTGACGTGGTCTGTGGTCGCGGGCTTGAGAGAAGAAAAAGAAAATGCTCCGGGGTCCGCTGTTCTGGAATCTCAAATCAAGAGCGATCGTGCTTCAAAGATCCATGCAAATCAGGTGCGTCCATTCGTTAACAATATCAGCCTATCTTAATGAGATATTTTATTCAATTTTTTAAAAGCTAGTATCTCGCTCCCGACGGGGTTACTCGACGACGAACTGTACGTTCATAAATATTTGGTGCAGACGTAAAATATTAGTTCAACTTTACAATATCTGACTCGCATTTCAATCAAGCAAAAAATGCCAAACAAATGAAATACAAGTTGATTATTTGTTGTACATTCAGTACTTTTAAAGAATACATTAGAACGAAACTCAACAGCCAAGATGAATAGCATTCCAATTATGGGCAAGATACACTTTCAACAGCTCTGATTTAACAGCCGTCCTTCAACCCCCAAAAAGCACGGTAACACGACAATATCATGTGTTGTGCCCTCTTTGTAGAAGTCTCAACCCCTGATGCATGGACTGGGAAAGGTCCTTTTTTAACATAGTTACTAGTGAGGCATTTACCCCTCCACGCCCAGTTACTTTCCATTGTTTAGAACAATAGGCTATTGTCCTCCTCTTTATATAAACAAAGGCTTGCCCCGGTAGCTAAATCTTCTTTGAGAAGACTATGTATTGGCATTGCGATTTGTTTGCTAATTACAGCTATCGCATCATCGGTGCCCTCTTCAGCACGGCTACTGGCATCCATTGGTGCACCATGGAGTAGCTGGTCTCAGTGCTCTTCAAATTGTGGTTTTGGGGTGCAAACGAGGAAAAGAAACTGCAAAAGAGGCAACTGCGACTTGAATAAAGATCTGGTTCAAACAAAGATATGTCTTCGCCAGTCATGTTCAGGTAAAACGTCTCAAATCAAAAACAAAGTTTCTTTAAGTTTGTCTGGGTGTGGTGATTAAAATTCTTCCTTTTTCAGTGAGCTTCTAAAATAACTTAAATAAATTAAAATCAGTTGAAATTACTAGATACCTACCAAATGGAAACAGTACTGTAGAGCCAGTCGCATGACTACTAGCGTTAAAGATATAGATACTGGGATGCCATGTAGATCGTGCTTAGGACCGGTTCTTTTCCTTCTTTACATAAATGACGACTCAAATAATCTGTTCTATAGAAAACAAAGGCGACTTTGCGTGCTAACGACAAAATTTTAGCACTCTTTTGACGAATATGAGGAATTTTATTTGTCGCACATTCGTACATCGAAAGCTGACTATAGGTTAACAAACTTTCCCGTGATTTCAAAATTCAGGTTATAACATGGCCCCTGGGTACAGAATCTCAAAATTTAAAACATCGAATAATATCTTGTTGTCGCTACCCCCTTTAAGCAGTTGGCGCATTGTAAGACGCGTTATTCATAAAACATTTGCCATGCTTTGCGAAATAATCATTCCAAAAAATTTATTTGTGATCTTTAATTTTTCTTGTACTAGGCGAAATAAAGATGTCAGACAGTGTGCAAAAGACGTGCATGTACATTCACAATAGCTACAGAATATCTCACGGCGCAAATGAACTGAAATGGTCAGATATTATGGCGGACGCTGCAGAAAAAATCGCGAAAGAATTAGCAACGAAATCTGCAACTGTAGCAGATGCGAGGTCACTGGAGGACCCTGGTATAAGCATTATGGTGATGCCATCTGGGGATTCTTCGGACGTTGGTTTAGGGGCTGCCTGCTACACCGCCGCGAAATCCTGGTATGCTGAACAGAAAAACTATGACTTCCAGAACCCTCATTTGACAAATGATAACAAACATTTCACGCAGATGATATGGAAAGCTTCCCGCGAGGCAGGATTCGGAGTAGCGATGTCAAAAAGTACAAACAGATTCTACTTTGTGGCCAAATATGACCCCCCTGGAAACCAAGACAGTTACGTGGGATTTCGGAAAAATGCTTTGCCATTACAAGCTGACAACAGACTGGATGAAGCTACAATTGTGAAACGATTGAAATGAACCCAATGCTATACACTGAGGAATAGAATGGGGGTATGGTGGTTACGTTTAGGGGCGGATTAGATTGTCTATTAAGCAGAATAAGCTATTTATTGTAGAAGACCCAGCTTGTGAGCTATTCCAGAGCAAAATGAAAAGGAAACAAGACAAGGCTTAAGGCCAGATGACAACATGAGCTGTGGAACTCTCCCAAACGTCTATCGTCTCGGGTTCCCCAAAAATGTCAATGTATGAAAATTAACACACTTTCTATGAGGTATGAAAGGACAGCTTTTCATGGTTTAATACCTCAGCTACACATACCTGGACTTTCTTAAATGAAAGATGATCAATTCGTTTAGAAATAAAAAGAAACAAAAGATAACATTTAAATCGAATACAAATCTTCTAATTACGTACTTTAAATAGCAATGTAATTTTTTAGGTATAATAAACAGTGTATAATAGAAGCGGATTATATCGGCTACGATTAAAAACTAAAATATATGCAAACAGAGAAGAAATCTTTTACTTCCCCAAAATATCATAATCTATCCACAACTATATAATATACAAGGTATGAGATATAATCTACAGGATTAATACATATGATCAGTGTATTATCACCATTTCAAATATTTCAAAAGAAACGTCTGACGATATGTTGTCTGTATTGCATCCTAAAGCATCATGTTGCTACCAGTCTGCTCAAGTAGGTGATTATATAGGTACACCCGGCCACAATTTTATGGATGAAAGAACTGATACTTCCAATAACATATTTTTACACTTTTCCATGACACAGGCTAGCTTGATAAAGATATCTAATTCGGTTACCAGAGTCAATGAAAGTTTCCATATTTGCTCGGGGCAAAAGCCTTGAAAAACACTTTTCAGCAAAAAATAAAAACTAGGCAATGATTTGGTGTCGCGGATCGGTATTCTTATTAGCATTCTTCGCGGTTGTTTTTGTGACAGTCATCTTACCTTGGCTTTAGTTGTCCTATTCTTAAGTAGCATCCAATCATAATTATTCTTTACTTGTCTCAAGTGATCGGTCTCAAGTGATTTTATGAAGTTTTGTAATACCCTAAGGGGCGATTCACCTTCCCTTGTTTGTTGGAGCATTACGCTGCCAAATAGCTATACCTACCCACATATTTCAAATTAAATTACGGCCTACATCTAAAATTTAAGCAAATTATAATACATGAATACATAAGAAAATTGAAGAAGGTCGAGTTAGGCTTGAAGCTTCGAAACGGTCATCGTGTCATCTCATTGATGCCTCAAAACGTAAAACGGTATCATTTCCTGCCAAATATTAATTATATTTGGAAGTTGTCCCTAAATCAAAGGGAATCCACCCTGAGTGTCTAACAACAAGAGGTATATTGCTTTCTGTATTGCAAAATGTTGTCTTCAAGCTATTAACTGCATCTCTGTATTGTCAATTGTTGTTTCCAGCTATTTAAACTTTATCTCCGTATTATCAATTTTTTGCAATTAGGCCAGTTTTAATGTCTGTCGAACAAGGTAACAGTAACCTTAGAATTGCGACAAATAAATGAATCAATTGTAGAAAATACTAATTAGATTTCTGTCAGACCTTCAATTGCCGTACAGAGAAGAATGATGAATGAGGTCTGCTCTGCAAAATTCACCCGTATCGAGATTCTTGGCCATTAGTTGATCTGGAGCGGCATTTGGGACCTTGTGCTCAACAAATAACAACTTGGTACACACGTCCTGCAAAGGATTAAAGAGTGTCCATTGATAATCAAACAACGCAAGAAGCACAAAAATTTTAAATACAGACAAAAGATCCGGGAAAGCATTCTTTTAACAGCGTAAAAATCGCATATTCTACTTCAAGTTACTTTATATCTTTCTGGCAACGAAGAACCTTTTTTTAGCATTGACAAGCCCCTTTTAGCATTGACAAGGGAGATCAAATGATAGGTAACATGGCCTCTCAGAAAATAAAATACACAGCAAGAAGCACTTTTATTATCATTGCTTAGCTTAACATACTCACCAGAAAAATGCACAACTACACAAGGAACTGCTTACGACTACAGAAAAAATTTTCTTCCAAAGAAATCATGGGGGAGAAAAAGGAAACAAGAAATGACACGATGCACGCGGACGAAGATTAGATCATAAAAATGAAGTGACCATTTACCAACTTTACCCTGTCTATATATTTCATTAAAATAGTATTCAATGTAAAAAGATTGAAACAGAGAGGCTAGCTTAATTTACGAAATTTTATAAAGCCTTGATCTATAGTACTCCTTAGCAATTAAAACGTATAAATGGGCGTTTCTAGCACACTAGACATTAATCCCAAATCATGTTTGATAACAAAAACATACATATTATCGAAAGGCAGTTCTAACGCTATACCTCAAACATTACTGATAAATTGGAACACATCCTATGAATTTTCAGCATTTAAGGTATATTATTAACTTGTTCAACGACGCATGCGCTGGTATTCTGTTCGGGGTAATGGTCTTTTCTCATCCATACAGTCATCAACGGAAAAATAAGACCAATCAAATAATGGCAGTCGCCATCATTTTTCAATCATTGACTTTGTTCCTCAATGATATTCCTCAATGATTACAATCATTGACTTTTTACAGTATTAATTCCTGTGAACAGTCCACAAAGATCAAACTGACTTGGTACCTCCAAACATCCCCTTTATTTATGCTATCTTCTTCCAGTAATTAGGGGAATATTGATCTAGCAATGAACAACTCCAAAATCCGTAAGCTGTGGCAGACTTTACAACTATGTTTCACTTATTGCTCTATTATATTTCAGGATATAAGCAGGCACAACAGAGCTGGGGGCTGGGGGGGGGCTATAGCCCCCTAACTTTTTCGCTGAACTATGCTATTCAGGTAGTGGCATCAAAGATAATGGGGGAAAACTACTATAAAAATTTGCCAATTTGTCTAGAGCCCCCCACTCCAAAATGTGCTCTGGTGTTCCTGAAAAAGTGCATATTTCTAAAAGCGGGGTAATGAGGTGACCTAGAAAAGCAACTGTTTAAGCAGCATATAGAAACAGGCAAAATACAGGACAAACCTTCAGGTAAGTAACAGCTGGATGGGATATTCTAGAGCAGCCAGAAATGTAAAGAAACTGCAGAATGCTGGAGACACTTGAAGCCATTAAAAATATGCTTTTGTCAGTTAATTGATGCAGGCCAGATAAAACCAATGATTCCAGATGAGAACAGAAACGAACAAGCTCACATATGCCAGAATCTGTAACCTACAAAACATGAATACAAATAACATGACAAAATGATACAACATAAACATAAAAAATACTGTTAATTTGATTGCTGTTGGGCGCAATAAATCTGTGGTTCAAATTATTTTACCAGAACAAAGCCAGAGGTGTCCATGCTTTAGCGTGAAGAATGAGATGGCTCAAAGATGTGCTGATTTTCATGCTGAATGTGAAACTCTAAGTACCAAATTAAAATGTCTTTTCCAAAACAGGTTGACAGGACCATCTTTCTTCAAACTTGATGTAATCTTTTTGGACTCTTTATTTGGAATCTGTCTTTCAGCTGTTCATATTCAACAGAAATGTCCTGTAGCTCTATTGCATTTGTCTTCATTCAAAAATACAAGCAACATACATATAAATCACCCTATAGCCAAAACTAAGTCTGGAATGATGGATCCTCAGCTTAACTTTTATGGATTGAAAAAGAAAGATTAATATAATATAATATAATTAATATAATATAATATAATATAATATAATATATATATAAATAATATAAATATAATATAATATAAATAAATATATAATAATATTATATAATATAATATAATATAATATATAAATAATATAATATAATTATAATATAATAAATATAATATATATAAATATATAATATAATATTAAACTATAATATAATATAATATAATATAATATAATATAATAAATATAATATAATATAATATAATATAATATAATATGATATAATAAAATATAATATAATATAATATAATATAATATAAAATATAATTTGAAATAATATAAATTGCAAAAGAAACTATTTCCATACCCTTGTGCATCCCTTTATGTTCAATTTTTGAAGATGGGTACAGTTCTTAGCAAGGGAAAACATTTCATCATCTGAAAATAAATGCTGACCAGACACTCCAAGATATTTAAGGTTTGGAAGATGAGGTAGCAATCCACACAACAATGATGTGTCAAACTAGAGAAATTGAAGGGGACATATTTACAAATGAATGATTGAAGGTACAAAAGAAAAAGATAGCAATGTTCAAAATATAAGATATGCTTTCTTTTAGATTCTTCCAGGAGTAAAGTAAAGCATAATAAATAAAAAAAATGCTGATGGTTATCTGCTATCGACATGCTGAATTCCCAACAGGCAGAATCAATTCTTGGCAAAATAGTTGTGCCTCATAGGCTTAGTAAAACTGTCTGGTTGTCTAGGATTGAAAGATAAAAATAATACCTTCTTGCAGGCTTGTAAAGCAAGTTTATGCAGCCCAGTTGCTTGTTTCTTTTTCTCATTAGACATCAGTGCGGTCAATGGCTTACCAGTTATCAGATGACAGTACATCATTGCAAGCTTTGACAGCTTTGTACAGTGTTGAATGATAGTTTTTAGGGTAACATCAGTCAGTCCTTGACAAAAACTCAAATCTAGGTTCTCTATACCATAGCCAATCTTAGCTAGAATCTAAAGATGTGAAAAACATCTATAAGCTTTCTATCAATATCTATAGGGCATCAACAAAAAACATCAATTAGTGGTTTTAAGTTTAATCAATATCTTTCCTCTTGAATATAATAAGTTTGGGGACAATCTAGATTCAACAAAAATTGCAAAAATCTTTGTGCAAACAAGGGGAGAAAAGAGCTGAAAATTTCACCATAATTAAGGAGACAAGTGCATTTTATATGCTTAGAACTCTTCAAGGAACAAATGTGAACAAGTAAACACAATTAAAACAACTAAAAAAGTCTTTAATCAGCATAAAACGGCATAAAACCATGATTCTGCTGCATATGCACCAAAATTATATAGAGCTTTGAACACTGTTTTACCAAAATTAATAAATGGGGGGTCTTATTGAAGCCTGGGGGTTGGGATATTTTTTGAAAATTAATAAGCGCCCCCTTTCCATTAAGCACCTGAAAGTAGCAGAGTGAAATTTCAAAGAATACTTACATCACAAATAAGGTCATCATTGACCGATTGAATACCACACAGCTTCAGCGTATGAATGGAATTACACCGCAAAGACATTGAATGGAGAAACTCTGGACTGGCTTGAGTACCACGTAAAATCAACTTTGATAAACTTATTGGAAGACAATCAGATAGTATATCAGGTCCTTTTGATAGTTCATAACAATAAGACAAATCAGCAATCGATAGTGGGCAAGCTTTGAATACCTTGAAATAAAAAGTCTGATAAACTAAAGATAGAATGCAAAAAAGTATACTGAGATATTCATATTTCATTTCATTAATGTTGTCTATCATATCCTATTATTCTAAGTATTACAATTTACTAGACCCAGTCCCCACATACGGGACTTTTGTAGTTTGTTGTGAGTGATTAAAAGATGGCCTACATACTAGTTGTTCCTACAGGTCATAACATTGTCTTTCTTTATTACTGTCAAAGAGAGGATTTCTACGAAATTTTAAGAGATTTATTTGAACGTTAGTGTTAAGAGTTTTACCGTTGACATGTAAGAAAAGTTTGAGAAATCAGTAGCAAAGGCTACAATGGCAGAAAAGAGAATGAGAGATTTGATTTTTCATTGCTTTATTCTACAGTCAAATTAAGCTTTGTCACAAAACAGAAGCACAAAGCATTTCCTTAACAAATATTCCCTTTCTTACTTGAAGAATTTGTCAATCAAAACTGTATACCTCTGAACCACTTAATAATTTAAGTAAAACATTGAGAACAATCTAGGCAAAGGTGAAAAACTTGCAAAAATATTTCATACTTCCATGTAAACTAGTACATGCATTATTGAACCTTGACTAGATTTTAATATAAGTGCAGTTTAACATTACAGAGAAAATGCAAAAGATGCAAATCTCACCGCTCTTAAGCCCACAGATGTTATTCTGCTGCAGCCATGTAGCTTCAAACTGAATGAAAGATTCAAAGATAGAAAATACCATTGAAAAAATACTCAGAATAAACAAAAAGAAATAAATATTATCATTTAATGTGGAAAAATCATGCTCAATGGTCAGAGAAGCTAACTGACATCACATCTGTCACTGTTTGGAGTTTGTTCTGCACTAAACTGATGAAAAGAGATAAATGATAAACAACCGATAAATGTACTTTTGGCAACATACATCAGTGTTTGAGAAACCATAATTATTTCATCTCAAGACTTTCCTTGCATTTACTCACAAAAATCCTAATCATAGGTTCTTTCACACACTAGCCCTTTGCAAAATCTTCTACTGCCACAAATCCCCCCAAAAAAACTCATTTAGAATAAAAGAATACCAGCTTAATGAAAGTGTATTTCAGTCCCTTAACATATAGCTAAATTATGTGTATACATTGTTAAATTTAAAGGACAGCATGTTGAAATACTCACCATTTTAGACTAAAACATCTGTCTGCAAGGGAAATCAATGTGACGTCAGTTATTCCAGTAATATAAGAACAGTTCAGATGCTCCTACAAATACAAAATCATCATTTCCCACCAGAGTAAATTCAAATTAAAGTATAACACAGAAAATAAAAAAGTAGCAAGTCAATTCTCAGTTGATGATGTAAATTTTCATACATTGTACATGAACTATTTGCCAGCAAAGGACAAAACTCTTTTAGGAGTTTATTCAAAGACTTGAACATGATTTTTGGGGGTTTAATCAAAGACTTGAACTTGATTTGTTGCTTCCCACATCAAACAAGAGTTTGCAGACTAGTTGGTAGATAGTCAAGACAACATATTTGAATTTCATTTGGGTAGGTTTTTGTTTTCAATATGCTTTATGCATAAGATTCCAGTTGACTCATTTCTCTTTCTTTTTAATCTATAGCTAGATGAAAATAAGCTACTTTGTAAAGTATGACTTGCTAGTTCTCTTGTGCTGTGGAATTCAACATGAATTTGCATAACTAAACATTACCAGTCTTCCAAGTAGAAATCCTGCAACATTGTCCAATCCAACATCGGTTAACTTTTGACAAGAGAACAAATTTAGGTAACGGATTTTGTTACAATTCTGCACAAGTGCTGAAATCTCTGTATCCCCAATGTTGTAATTTTGCTGGAGGTCTGCTGAGCACAGGTTTTGACATGATGCTGATGTGAAACAGCTGCCAGAAAGTTTTGGTAGGCCATTCAATACAACAGACTTCAGTTTCTTCAGATTTTGAAATACAGGTTTGAGTCCATCATCTGTATATAAAACAATGACTTTAAAGGACCCACAGAAGCCTCACTTCAGAAAATTCTAAATTTTCTTTCCCTAATGCAGGCAAGAAGCAGCAGATACTTTTTAAAGGAAGATGTTCTCTACATGTTGTAGAATTTTGTTGTAGAATTGAATGTTGTAGAATTTGCCAGCTTAAACAGACTTTGTATATCATTAATGGTTTATAGAGATACAGTTGAATTCTGACTGATTTTTTCCAAATGTGAATAGACAAAGGCAAGACAACAGGAAGACTAAAGACATTTTTGCCCCTGTGCCAATTAGAGTGGAATTTCTCATTTAATTTGATGATATTGCCCAATATTTGCCCCCTGTATCCTTGTTTACAAAAATCTTGTGCAGCTCCTTCAACATATAACTACTATTAACACCTGCCATTGTCAGTACCATGACAATTGAAACTAGTTGCTGATCAAGAAAGGGTAATAGATTAATCACAAAATTTCAAGCAATTATTGCATCCAAAAATATTATCTTCAAAAATTAATGCACTGGAAATTTATCACTAGCAATATTTTTTCAGAAATTTAAGGTCTGTTTGAATTTTATCAAAAGAATATACACCAAATAACCTTTTACCTCTTTCTCCAATACAGCCTTAGAATACATATAAAGAAATCATAGATAAATAAATGTGGTTTCAAAAAACTTGTTGTTACCAATTACATAGATCTTTGCAACTTACCTGTTACATCATAGCAATTTATAACCTTCAGTGACCTCAGTCCAAGGCAAGACTGTCCAAGCAGAGAGAGAAATTTATCATTAACTTGTTGGCAGTTCTGCAAAGTAATTTCACAGAGCGCATGAGAGAAGAGGTGTTTCTTGATTGTCGGAAAGAGATTGTCACTCAATTTTTGGTGAATCACCAGGCGTTGCAGGACATCTGCCTTCTGTTCTAACGTTAGGGCTGAGCAGATATCATCAAGCTCTCTAATAGCATTGCAAATGTAATCTAAGCATACATCTGACAAAGTCTTCACCATGATACACTGTAGTATACTTCTGTTATTCCTACCCTTTCATTTCCACAGTTACACTGAAATTCCCTACCCTAGAAGATGAGCCTCGTTCTGGTTTACAGAAATCTCACTGTGATGTTGTTGTTGTCCACTCACAAAGATAAATGATTGTTTTCAATTTTTGAAGCAGCGCCGCAGATAGGTATGGGACGAAAAAGGCACATGTCCCCTACATTTTAAAACTTCAGGTAAATGCCTTTTCGTAGCTTACCGAGCTGCCCTTTTTTGGCCAACTGCCTAACCAAAAGCGCCCTTGAAATGCTTAGGTGCTATATAAAAAGAGCAAAGGGAGTGGGAGGGGCTGATCTTTTGGGGCCATAATCTAAATTTTTTTCCTTGAAATCTGCTTTTAGAAACACCAAAACTACAAACTTACAACCAAGCCAACAGAAAGCTGAGGGTCGAGGCACATTGCCTCAGGACCTCGAAGTTCAAGGGGCCCCTTGAAGTTTCGATTTCAAGAAAGCAATTAGTAAGACAAAAAAAATATGCCTAAAAATTTTACAAACATTTTAAACGATTGGCCGAAAATTTCTGCAAGAAATATTCTGAAATGCATTTTTAGCTAATCTAAAGGGCATGGTCACAAAAAATTTTCAGCTCGCTTCGCTCGCAAGGGCTTTGTCTTCCCGTTTTGCAATAAAGACTCCGTAACCTCAAGGCGGCAATGCTTACAGCTAAGCCACAAAATGTTATCGTTACAGAGCCGATGCCAATGGGAGGGCGCGTCACCCCCCTATAAGGCTGTTTGTCGGAAAAATATGAATGCTTGCTAAATTATTTTAGGACTCTCCTCTCAACAAGTCACATAGCAAGGACTGGCTGATGTTAAACTTCTTAGCTTTTCATGTTTTGTTATTAGCAATTTTGCTTTTAATCGATTATTTTATGTTGCATTCTGAATTATATTGTCTTAACATTTCATTTCAGCAAGAAGGCAACAGCACCTTGAGGAAATATATCTGCATCTAAAATATAACAAATTGGATTGTACAGTAGGCCACTTGCAAATGGGAAATCACAAGTAGATACGCATGCGTAACATCAATTTACCATCGAAGTAGATTATCGTCGTTAATATTATGATCCCCGCCCCCTATATATCACTGCTGGTGTCGGCCCTGCATCTTAATCGTTCTAGCTAGGCTTCCAAAACAGCCTTTTTAACCTTTCTGGAACCTTTGTTAGGGTGCCCTTTAAACAGGCTTTTAACCTTATAGAATCTTTGTTCGGTTGCTCCTTGACACAGGTGCCCACTATTTTTATGGGTGTAGCCTCCTTTCCGAGAGTCCTTAGGCGTAGCAACGGGAAAGTTTCCTTGGGGTTATGCCACCAGACCTCAAACCTTCTCTCTTTGGGCAGGACCATCACCTACAGCCAGTTTTCGCCACTGGCTAAATGACGCTTCCCTATCTGCTTTGGCAGCAAACTTTGAAACCTGAAATTTCCCTCTGGGCTGTTCCTGCCCCTGCCGCATCATGAAGCTTCCGGCGCCTTTGGTCAAACAGGACTTTTTTTATTCATAGAAATTAATAATAATACAATTTTTCATTGACTATACTACCCTAATTACTGTACTACACTACGGGGACGATGCTATGAAGAGCGAAAGACAATAACCTAATCTCTGGGTCAATTGTGTTCCATTCAGAGAGACAATCGGGATAAAAGCTGTTCTTGAATCTTGTCGTTCTTACCCTTATCTGCCCAACTACATCTTCATTACGAAAAGAATACATAGCTTGTGGTAATTGTGGAATAGGGTATCTTGTGTAGTCAAAGGTAATATCGTTGATAGTCTTGTTAAAAATAAACCAGGCGTCTGCTCCAACGTCAGAGGCTTAGGGATTCCTCATCAAGTTCCTCGTAGAATTTTTCACGAGATGCCTTTCCATTTTCCAGTCACTGCTAGTGCCGCAGAATATTGAACTGATTCAAGTTTTTCCATATGATTATTCAGTCAGGTATCTTGACTGACATCGCATTTTTTAGGTGGGGTGTTGTAAATGACATCACCGTAATCTAAGTGTGGCCGCACATACAATTTATACAATTCAGTCAAAGTATTGCGGGGAAAATACCTTGAAAGAAATTTTATTATTCCTATTCCGCGTCTACATTTTATTATAATTGACTGAATGTGAATGGCAAAAGACAATTTAGAATCAATGTCTATGTCCATGATGCCAAGATGTTTATGTTCATTCATTTTGATGACTGGGATGTCATAGAAATTTCTTTATTGAAAAGTCACCTCAACTGCTTGTTTAGTTGGATCGGGATTAAAAATCATACGCCAATTATGTGCCCAGCTTTTGATAATATCAAGATCATGATTCATGTCTGAAGCAGTCTGATCAGGATTATGAACAATAGTGAAGAGTGAGGTATCATCAGCAAAGAGTTTGCCATTACATTTAAGATTATCCGTCAAGTCGTTAGCGTACTCAAGGAAGAAAAGTGGGCCTAAGATGGAGCCTTGAGGGACGGCGGCGTTGACTGAACTCCATTACGATGTTTTACCATTCAAAAATGTACGCTGTTTTTGAATTGCAAGGAAGTCTTTGATGAGTGAAAGTAAGTTTCCAGAAACATCACAACGACGAAGTTTATGAATAAGACCTTCATGCCAAACCCTATCAAATGCTTTGTCAAGATAGACGGACCGAACATCTAGGGGTGGATTGCAATCAAAGGCAGAAAATTTTGTCGGAAAATATTGTGTGAACAATAGACAGTAGTTGATTTATCGTAGAGTCATTTGGACGAAAACCCAATTGATTTGGGTTTAGTAACTCATTAGCAGTTAGGTGCTCGTAAAGGATATCATAGATCATCTTCTCAAACATTTTCCCGAAGATTGGAAAAAGGGATATCAGGCGATAATTTTGTTTTAAATTTTTACTGTTTTCTTATGGACAGGGACGATATTGGCCATTTTCCAGATTTTTTGGGAAAATACAATTTTTGATACAACTTTCAAATATCATTTTAAGTGGAGCCACGAAAACATCATCACTAATCTTTACCATACGTTTACTGAGATTTCATCCGAACCATGTGCTTTGTTAGGGTTTGAAGAACGAAAGATTTCTAATATTTTCATCTCGGAGATAAAGATATTCACCAATGCATGGGGCATTACTTGTAGTAATGTTGGGAATTTCACTGTCTTTATCGATAGTAGTACACTGAAGAATGAAATAATCATCAAAGATTTGTGCCTTTGTTTCAAAATCTAGGACAAAAATGTCATTCTCCAAAAGGGGTAGTATTACCGGAATCTTAGCTTCATTCAAAACTTTATTTATTAGTGACCAATTGGTTTTTTGACCAGTATCAGTATTCGAAAGGGTTTGACCAATTTTCATAAAATAGTTGTGCTTTGCATTCTCTATTAAGAAACTATGCGTTGGGTTCCTTCAAGTCTCTCGTGTGGCTGACCATTTCTAATAAAAGAATTGTATGCTTGATTCTTTTTACGAATAACATTTTTGATATCCTTTGTTATCCAAGGGCCTGCCGAGGCCGTACTGTCATGAACTTGTTGCCGTGAATAAAGTTGCTAAAAATATTCAGTAAGACTTCATTTAAAAGACTGACTTGCTGATTAGGACATCTGACTTTATCCAGAGTTTCACGCCAACGAAACATTTCGATACTTCTTCTAACTGCAGTTACATTAGCACGATCTTAAAATCAAATCCTACGAGTATAGGGGGGAGGGCCTAGATTATTTATAGCTTATTTGCCATGGAATATTTGATGGTAACATTGTTCACGAAGGGTAGGGTGAACACCGGTCTCAAGAAATAAATTTGGTTGGTCTGTCAAAATAAAGTCCGTACAAGAAATTGATTGGCCCATAAAATGAGTTGGTTCAGAAATCATTTGATGAAGACCAAGATCCTATGTAAGCGGTTCAAAAATTTTGCCTTCTTCATTTTCAGTGTCGTTTTCCCACCACTGAGGTGAGCGACATTTAAAATCTACTGTTACACCTGTCGCTCACTATCAGTAATTACTTTATACCTTATCAGCATGTGCGGGAAAAGAATTTGTATCTGATTTTCCTCAGACTCGAAATAGCGGTATTTGTCATCGATTTTGAGACATGTACGGCAGTTGGCCGGCAATTTTTTAGTGGCAAGGATTCGCTGGTTTCAGAAGAACATGCTGCTCGATGGATGGTTAAAGGCATTTTATGGAGGCACTACCCACAACGACCCTGATAAAATATCAGAAACATTGCCAAACGTAAAGTATAGGTTCCATAAAGTATAAGTTAGTCAAAGAGAAAAACAACACGAAAGAAAGCATGGTCTCACAAATGATATTCCATTGCAAACCCCGTTTCTCCCCAGCACAACTAACAAACAGTAACAAAATAACCATATTCGAGAAATAATTAATTTATAAAAATACTCCCCTCTAATAAAAAAGGTAATTATTTTGAGCTAAGCGTTGCAAAAATACCAAAAACGGTAGACAAGAGAGACGCACCTTACTCAAAAGATTAACCATTTATTAAAACTACAGATTAAGAAATGGTGAACATTCCTGTTTCCTATATTTTCGCATTACGTAATTGGAAAAATTGCTAAACATTTTTGCTACGAGGATTAGTCTGCGTACACACTGAGAGCGAAATAGCGTAGCGAAGCTAATGGGCGAATTAGCGTTAAAATAGTTTGACTGAAAACAATACGCCTGTTCACATCAAGACAGAGCGATAGGGACACGGAGCGACAAGATTACTTCTCATGTATTTGATCGCTGCGCCCGGAAAGGAATAACAGCAATGGACGTTGATTATACCGTTGCAATACAACCAATTAGCAACTGGGGATAGTCTGGCGATGCTGGTCTTCATCCAGACCAGTATGAAAGTTCATGCCTTCATATTTGGGGAAGAAGGTAGCCCCCAGTAATTGCCAACTGTACTTTATATGGAAAGCAAAATTATGGACATCCCCCCACCAATATAAATTTATTTCCGATTACAATAACAAACCAAACGTAGATGACTATGTTCTGAATCTGAAATAGCCTCGTCATTCCTTAACTGCGGCACCAAATTATGATATTCACCAGATAAAAGCAAATATTCATGAAAATCAGGTCTTGCCTCTTTTTGTTTCGTGAACCAAAAATCGTCTTCCTTTTGAAAATAATGAATATTTAAGAAATCAACTTTCAGATGAGGTCATTATTTTTGTTTTAAATTAGCCACTGCGTCATCAAACTTCACCCTGCAAAACTGTTTGATTCGCGATTTTTCGCTCACAGCATGTTATTCCGTTCGCTTCTGTTCGCTTCTCTTTTTCGCTGCAGTGTGAACGCAGCCTTAGGCCCTTTTTGTGGTGAATATTAAAATTGATACAGCTGTTTGATACTGTATTCAATAATGTCATCTCCTTATTTTTCTATACAAAACTTGCAATATGAATGATGAATTTCGATATTTCTGACAAATGTTTGAGAAAATTTATTCATATGGAAGATTCACGTCAACGTCATACTTAAAAATAGATCAGGAAAGTGTCATACATGGAAAATGGCCGATCTTCTAGGAACTCATCAAACTTTAACGAGTGCAGTTATGTTGCTTTGCTAAAATAATTAGCTCGCATGTTAACCTTTTCTGCTACACAATTGTTATTAATTTAAATAAAAAGTGTCATTTAATACCTAAGCTTGGTTGCATCGCAGTGCAATATTTGTTAAATGAATGTCTTGCAAAAATATCGGACAATATTATGTCAAGTTTTCCAGGGCTATAGACGTTGTCCAGGTTTTTTGAGATTATCTGTAGAACTCCTATATCAACAGGATGTATTCCACGTATCGCTATACTGACAATGTTCGGTGTAATACTGCTCAGTGGGCGTGTTAGCGAGAAAAAATTGACGTATCTGCCATTTATAACTTTTGGTTCTTGTCTTCCATCTGATACAAAAAATATCAGTTTTGGAACATTTGGCCGCGCACCATTTCTTACCAAAAAGGCTTCTTTGACAGCAATTTTGAGAGCCAAATCGATTCTTGTTTTTCCGCTAGCGATGCCTATGTTGTCTATAGCAGTATTGAATGCATCATTTTCATAATAGTCTGAAAATCGTATCGCTAAATTAGTATACCTTGACCCGCCGATTGTGATGACACTAGCACGGGTTCCACCATATTCGAGTTGGAATAGGCCCAGGATTTTCTTAACAAACTTTCTGGCAAGCTTAAATGCGTACTCCAGTGTGCCAGAATTATCCAAGAGAAACAAAATGTCGACTTTCTTCACTGGACAATCAGCAGCTGTAAAATATAAGGACAGTATGTAGAACTGTGCAGAGTAACACGATAATCCTTTACGCATATATCCACATCTCTTGTTAGATATCCGTGAGTTAAAACGTCCATCAAAAGTTTACAGATTCAGTGATATAAATTCATAAGGTTGGAGGGTTAATTCTTCTACCATTCCTTTTTTGGGTAAGATTTTTGCTGAAGAATACCATGCAAATGAGAAGCCCTTTAATAATGGAACAAGAATTATAAGAATGAAAGAAAACTTGATGATGTAGCCATGCATCCTCTAAAAATCTGAATAGAATTGAATAGAATCGAAAATAGAATTGAAAGCTTCATTACCTATTAGCGCTGTTTGGCCGATATCTGCAAAAATTGATAAGAAAATGATTATATAAAAAAGACAAAATGTTTCAATGGTAAAATGTTCAACTGCAAAAGTTATTTCTAGCTTCTGACGCACAATAATTTAAGCGAAACGGTTCTTTACCCTTTCTCTTTGATTTTATCTCTTAAGCTATAAAAACAAAACAATTTTGGAGATGGCAACAATTATATTCTTATTCATTACAATACAGATTGGTTTCATAGCATCAGACGTTTGCATTCGCCAATTTCTACCCTTAAAATCAAGATGAAAATAAGAAAAATAAACTTATTACAAAGTTTATGCATATTTAGGAACATTTGGATTGCTTCAGAATATTGACAGAAATGAAATATGAAAAAAGTCCGATTGAGCATATGTTATCTGCCATTATAAAAAATATGGTGAAGAAGGAAACGGCGCCTTAAGTTATATTTTGTACCTGGTGGTCCGACAAGCAGTAGTAATCGACTTCTGAAAGTTGTTCCCTGATGAGTAAACGAGGATAACCCATTAACTGACGCAGGTTTACGTGTTTTGGTGTAGTAAGCTGTAAATTTAATGGTAGTGACTTTCTTTCCAAGCCTCTTCATGAGAATCTCTCTGCGTTTTTGGGAAAACGCTGAAAGTGGAAGTGAATGTTTTTTATCGTTGTACTCGTATTCAAGAGTGTACTCTTCCTTGTCAATGCTTGCTGCTTGAATGACAACATAGCGATTTTCTGTATCCCGTTCTGCAAAGAATAAGATAGCAGTCATTAATATTGCAAAGCAAGGCAAAACAGCTGTTTTAGCCACAAGATTGACAGAACATAAAAACGCAATTGTACAAGGAGTTAGAGACATTACAACGAATCGGGTGTAACTCATCAGCCGTTAAAACTTAAGCTAATAAAGAATGTTCGAACTTCGTAAGGATTTCTTACCCACGTACGAAGTTTGTTTTTCTCTTTAATATACAACATACGACGTACAATAATTTGTAATTTAGCTACAACATGATCACCTCCCTGGTCAAAAAACACCAACATATAAATGGGAGAAAAATGGGAGAAAGTCACTGAATTCATTGGAAAAAGAATTTATAATTTTAAAATGTTTTCACGACTTATATCTTCCCTCGAAATTTTTCAAGCTAAGCAATCTATCAGCCTATAAAATTACAGCAAAGAATGATATGGCGAAGACAAAAAAATGATAGGACGAGGACAAAGAATGATACGATGAGGACAAAGAATGATATGACGAGGACAAAGAATGAAATGACGAGGACAAAAAATGATATGACGAGGAAAAAGAATGATACGATGAGGACAAAGAATGATACGACGAGGACAAAGATTGATATGACGAGGACAAAGAATGATATGACGAGGACAAAGAATGATATGACGAGGACAAAGAATGATATGACAAGGACAAAGAATGATATGACGAGGACAAAGAATGTTACGACGAAGACAAAGAATGATATGACGAGGACAAAGAATGATAGGACGAGGACAAAGAATGATAGGAAGAGGACAAAGAATGATAGGACGAGGACAAAGAACGATACGACGAGGGCAAAGAATGATAGGACGAGGACAAAGAATGATAGGACGAGGACAAAGAATGATAGGACGAGGACAAAGAACGATACGACGAGGACAAAGAATGATACGACGAGGACAAAGAATGATAGGACAAGGACAAAGAATGATAGGACGAGGACAAAGAATGATAGGACGGGGACAAAGAATGATATGACGAGGACAGAGAATGATAGGACGAGGACAAAGAATGATAGGAAGAGGACAGAGAATGATAGGAAGAGGACAGAGAATGATAGGACCAGGACAAAGATTGATATGACGAGGACAAAGAATGATAGGACGAGGACAAAGAATGATAGGACGAGGACAAAGAATGATAGGACGAGGACAAAGAATGATAGGAAGAGGACAGAGAATGATAGGAAGAGGACAGAGAATGATAGGAAGAGGACAGAGAATGACATGACCAGGACAAAGATTGATAGGACGAGGACAAAAAATGATATGACGAGGACAGAGAATGATAGGAAGAGGACAGAGAATGATAGGACCAGGACAAAGATTGATATGACGAGGACAAAGAATGAAATGACGAGGACAAAAAATGATAGGAAGAGGACAGAGAATTATATGACCAGGACAAAGATTGATATGACGAGGACAAAAAATGATAGGACCAGGACAAAGATTGATATGACGAGGACAAAAAATGATATGACGAGGACAGAGAATGATAGGAAGAGGACAGAGAATGATAGGACCAGGACAAAGATTGATATGACGAGGACAAAGAATGAAATGACGAGGACAAAAAATGATAGGAAGAGGACAGAGAATTATATGACCAGGACAAAGATTGATATGACGAGGACAAAAAATGATAGGACCAGGACAAAGATTGATATGACGAGGACAAAAAATGATATGACGAGGACAGAGAATGATAGGAAGAGGACAGAGAATGATAGGACCAGGACAAAGATTGATATGACGAGGACAAAGAATGAAATGACGAGGACAAAAAATGATAGGAAGAGGACAGAGAATTATATGACCAGGACAAAGATTGATATGACGAGGACAAAAAATGATAGGACCAGGACAAAGATTGATATGACGAGGACAAAAAATGATATGACGAGGACAGAGAATGATAGGAAGAGGACAGAGAATGATAGGACCAGGACAAAGATTGATATGACGAGGACAAAGAATGAAATGACGAGGACAAAAAATGATAGGAAGAGGACAGAGAATTATATGACCAGGACAAAGATTGATATGACGAGGACAAAAAATGATAGGACCAGGACAAAGATTGATATGACGAGGACAAAAAATGATATGACGAGGACAGAGAATGATAGGAAGAGGACAGAGAATGATAGGACCAGGACAAAGATTGATATGACGAGGACAAAAAATGATAGGACCAGGACAAAGATTGATATGACGAGGACAAAAAATGATACGACGAAGAAAGCATTTTTGATAAAAAATGAGAAAAATGAGAAAAATAGTAATGTGTCGAGCAAAATTTATATAGACGTACAATAATTTTCGAGAAATAACCAAAGAAAAGGTACAATCATATTTAGAGAAATAAACCTTACAGCAAATAGGTAGAGTAAAAGATGGGCTCCCCAACGATTTTAATGAGTTTAAAAATTTGTTGATAGAGACCTGTTTTAGACAATCACTGATGGTATGAATAATTATCAGACAATTTCTTTCCGTGATACTTGAGATACTTGAAAACTCATGCACATTTTTGTATTGGTATTTGCACATTTTTGGAACCAGAAAACTCTAAATGATTTTTTAAGCCTAAATTAAAGATAAGTTTACTTTAAATTCACCCCAAATTTTTTTTTATAATTCTGATGAAAAATGCCAGAACATGAAATATTAAAAAGAGCCTATGGTTGGCTAAAAATTCAAAGCAACCATACAATCAATTTGTAAATTCTACAAGATTAACATTGTGAAAATCTGACATTTAAAAAAGAACGATTTCTAATGAGAAATGCATTCTTGTGGGATTTTACCTACCAGGGTAATTAATTGTCATACGAACGATGTGCCGATGATGCTCCGGCGTAACAGGCATCGAGACTTGATTATTAAGTAGCAGCATCAGGCCGGTTTCCCTTGAAACTGCTTTAAAGTCGATGGGGGCTTTAGAGTGGTTAAACATCTTGAATGAAATAGTACATCGAGACAAAGCAGCACAGTAGTACTTCTTGGGGACGAAATCCTGCTTCCAATAGATCGTTGCCACATCTCTTATGCGGTTTCGGACATCAACAGTAACATATAATACATTTGGATCGTAAGCTAAAACATAGACACGGGAATATCCATTACAACTAGCTAAATCAGATGTATGGAAATCGTAGCGATCAAGGGCCGAGACTTTTTGGGATGTCGGGGGGGGGGGGGGGGTAGAACATAGAGGTTCTCATATTAACCCTTTGAAAATCAGTGTATCTTTGAAAAATTTGTAAGGAGAGGGGTGCTAAAGCCCCCTAGCCTCCCCCGCTATCTCGGCCCATGGTGACGATCAATACTAAATTTCATAATAAAGCAGGAAGTTGTGATTAGCATAATACAAATTTTCTTCTTTTTTCTTTAAAATATAGTCATGAATATTCATAAGTGTATATGATAATGCTATGAAAAGGAGCAGTAATATAGCTCATTTGCCATGGTCAATCCTTTCACTGGCTTATAAGTAAAAAGGAGAACGAATAACTTAAACATCAGAAATGAAGTAAGAAAACGAAGACCTTCAGAAAATCAAGACCTTTCTGTGACTGTGAAATAGTCGTGCTTTTTTGCATTTTCCCTCGTCTTTCATTTTTACAATTCATGGAAACCGCTTCGCTTGTAGATTTGTCAATGTCATATTTTTTGGAATGCTTTAAATATGGCACTTTAGATAATTCAATCATTTAATGCAAAATGCAAGAAAATCGACTAAGTACCTCGAAGGAACACCACTGCTCGTGGATCAAAATACAAGACGCATCTTTAATATATTTACTCAAACACTACTTTTTCCTAATTCAGAGACGTAGACTGGATAGGCCAAGCTCGAACTATGCTTACCGGAAAAATTCTGTCAGTCGGCCCAATTGTAACCTTCTTCATTTTGAACAAAAATGATATGGTTACGGGTTGAGTTTGACTAGGACCGTCCTTTACGTGACTGTTACTTTAAGTAACTAGATACTTGTTGCTACTGCCATAAATGTCGTTAAAATTTTATGTCTATTTGTTTGTACCTAGCATCCGAAAAATAGTTATTGGACACTGAGATGCTTATGCTTATCGAGCAGTGTCCTAGTCCTTCCTCTCGATGTGACCACACCTCGTGATTCCTATGCCTGGAATTATAGAGAGCCGGCGACTCTCCTCACTCTGGGTGAAAGTTTGGTCATGCCAGGGACTCTAACAACGAACCCTTGGGTCTGTAGTCAGCGGCTTTAACAACTGAGCCATCTTCGTTATAATGTTGTTGATGTCGTTGTTGCTGTTGTTATGGTTGGAATTAGTTAATTTGAAGAAGGTGGCAGGTCATTTTTCTTTGCAAATGCCATCAAATACCAGAAAAGGAGAAAGAATTATGTTTTAAAAATAAGACTCACCGTCTATCTTAACGAAATGGTAAAGTTTTCTTGCAGCAGGACTGAATGAAATCCTCAGTTTTTCATTTATAAGTAACGGCTTGTTGCTAATGACACTGTAAGCTGAGAAATACACCTGGGTCACAGAATCTTGCGCTGTAACAGGGATCATACGCTTCTCGGATTTACCGGGGCTTAGCCGAATGCTTTGATCCTTTCCAAGAGACTTCCATGTTATTATTGCATCATCGTTCTGGTTATTATAGCCCTCGATTCCAATGTAGTATTCTGCTTGAAAACGAGGCACAAAAAGTTGGAGAATAAGAGGCTTGTACACTATGTAAACAAGCTATTTAGCAAAGAGTTTTACAGGCAATTCTACCTAGATATGCTACATTTACATTTCATTCGAGCACTTGTGGTTGTGTACAAATCCCAACATTTTCTAACCGATTTTCAATTACGTATGGTATTCTGAATAATTTTCTAAAGACACTGAGAAGCCTGTCAATATAATGTCTGTTATAGGGTAGGGTTTTTTATGTGTAAAATCAATGAAATTTTTAAATGCACCACGATGTTATCGTCGACTTTTTTTCATAAAAGGTGTTGCGTCATGTAAACCCTCAGACTTAATTCCAATTCAAGCTGATAGGCAAAAACGTACCTCGGTTGAGTTCCACCGTAAACACTCTTTTTCCTGCCGTTGTGTGACTGTAGATGACACTTTTTCTTCCATTCACCAGAACTGTTAGATCTGCTAGATTTTTGTACGCCCAAAATATTACTGGTGTGTCAGGAATGGTGTACTGGAAAGTTTTTGTTAGTCTAGCACGGCTAGACACAACCATATCCATCTTTTTGCTGTTAAAATCCATTTTCAATAAGCAGTCGAAATTTAGATGATTTATTAAAACGACTTGAAGCTCGTAAACCTTATCTAGAAATAAAAATAACAAGAAGTTTGAAAACCTAGAAAAATTAAAAGGTTGCTTAACTCTATGATTCTTGTAGCTCGATAATAGACAAAGAAATGTTCCAAATATGATAAAAAGGTCAACAGGTCAGTAAATCGATTGATCGATATACTACCTTTAGTTATCACAATATCGTGATAATTCCTTGTTATCGTTGACTCGTAAGTAATCGCCCTTTCGTTATTCAGGAAAACAGTTGCAAAATTGTCAACCGCGTTGCCAATTGCCACAATTTCAGTCTTCTGCTTGAACTCTAGAAGCGACTTAGCTGCAGACTTAGCTCCTACTGGCACCATAATTATATTTCCATTATAACGGCAAAGCACTACGATATCTCGCTCCATCTTGTTTCTAACGTCCACACCAAAGTAATTATAGCTTGGTCCTAAAGAAGCAATGGAAACATTTAGATTATATAGCAGAAACAAGCTCCGTAACACCAAGCAACGTACTAAAGCTGTTTACAATTTGCAAAGCACAGTTTTTCAAAATGTGTTAATTGGGTTGAATTATTTTCCAACCTTGGATCCACATAAGGAATATTCTTGCCTTTTAAATTCTAGCTAGCGCTAAACAGAATGAGTAAATTTCATCGATGCTATTACTATGTTAAAAAATGGTCTGTTCAGTAAAAATAAAAGAATATTGATTGAAAAAACATCTTGATTTTTTGTAAAGATTTCTTGGTTTGTCTTGTTGAATTATTTCTATATGGGTATGTTTTGGGCTACGAAAAACAATTCATAATCAGTTTTATAAGGGTCAATTCGAGGATAGTACAGATTTGCTTAACGTTTTCCGTCTATTTCAGTTTGTGATTCACAAAGCTATTGTAACAGAAGATAAGATTAATACAAGTTTATTTTCAGAAAGAATGTGAAAATTATTTAATTGTCATTAGAAAATCCTGTAGAAAATCTTCCATGTCATGAAATACGAAAAAAGATTTTTACATTAACTTGATGATAGCGAAAGTCGTTAGAGGCAAAAAGTGGGATGAGCCCATCTGTTTATCATTTCAAAAACATTATCAGTGTAAATATCAAATGCATTAAACGAAATCCTTGCTTACCGACTGTAATCTCCACATCTTGCGAAACAACGTTTGGGTTGTGGACAATCCTCAAAACACTTTCTCCATTCAATAGCGCAACATTCTTTGCAGAAGCCGCGGAGACATTGCCAGTCAATTCGATCGCTCCTCCAAATTTATCAAAAAAGACAAGCTGATGGGCGGTAGCTGCCTGTCTAATAGGATATTCTTTGCGTCCTTCCAAATCTCGCCATCCAATAGTAGCCCTATCGGAGGCTCTATTGGTGAAAAATAGATCGATATGAGGTGACGTTGCCACAATATAGCTTTTTTTAGAACTGTCCTGGGATGGAGTTAATGATACAGACGCCAAATTATTGAGAAAAACAAGGCCAGGAAGATCAATAAATTTTGACAAAAACGTTATAGGAACTTTTGCTTGGTCTCCTTCTTTGTAAAACGGCCGTCGAAAAGCTTGCCTCCTTCCAATTTTTGCTGTTTTCGCAACGCCTCCCTCATTCCAAGATATTTCAATAGGGCCTGGAGCGTCATTTCTAAATGTAACATCAAGGAAACCGAGTTTTAGGCCAGAAGCCGCATCTCTAGCAATGATTCTGTTGACCGTTTTCTCATATGACGGGATAGCCTCGAAATACATAGCATCATTTACAGTCACAAAAGAACCAATGTCTTCCCTCTTCCCTTTGACCTGAAGACGATCATTCACTGGCAACAGTGAAACAACAGCAGTCTCCTGGCGCGTTTTACCAACAGCTACTTTGTAAGAGACTTCCTTCTCATCTTGCATCCATGAAAAGATCACTGGCCCATTTGCATTATTTACCAGCTCGACAACGAAGAACCTTTGCGCGTCTGTTGCATCTACTCTTTTTGAATGCCTACGTGCTTCGGGTGTGAATGAAACACTCTCAAGCTTATTCAGCTGCACAGGTGTTCCTATATCGCTTCTAGTTGCTTTAAAGACAACCTCCTTTGTGTCATCATTGCTACTGAAAGTAAGCTGCTCTATTCGAGACTCTCTGTATCCCATTTGAAATGAGGTTGCTTTCCCTTTAAACTGAAATCTTACAGAAATCGGACCATTTGCGTTGTTGACGAAATCAATTGTTATATACCTCTCTGGATCCCTAACAACAAGGCGCTCAATTACCTTCTCTTTTCGAGGTATATATACCCATTCCAACCTACCATTTAACGAAACAAGAGAATCAGCGTCTGTTCTTTTTCCAGTAAGCTTCAAAGCACCTGCTGAGCCGGCATTTTTTAACACGAATGTTAGCTGTGTAGATTTACCTTTGGTTACATCAACTGTCTTTTTAAAGGCACCTTCTTGCACGAGAACTGCCACTGGACCTGAAGCCTCATTGACGACGTCAATCATAATGTATTTGAAAACAGGATCTCTGTAGGCTTCATCTGATGCCAATGGAGCTGGAGCATCAAGTGACCATGCGTATATCAACCGTTCATCAGAAACAATGACTTCGTTAACGGTTTTCAGTTCTGTGGGTGTCAATTGAATTATGTCTTTATAGTTCAGTTTAACTGGAAAGTCCAATTCAGTTCTCTCGCCAGTGAAAAAAACTGGTTTATCTGAATCAGGCCCTTGAAAAATATAAGCAAGTTTTTTCTGATCACCAATTCCAATGTTAACGGTCTTATCTTGTCCAGCATGAGATAATAAGAGACGGAATGGTCCATTAACCTTAGTGAATAGCTCAACAATCAAATATTTTAGGGTTTCAGATCCTTGCAACGGCTTAGAAAACCATGGCAAAATTATATAACGGTCAGTGGCAATGACAGTGACGTTGTTACCTTCTTTCTTTGGAGTCAACACGAGTTTTTCTTGACGATTAACATCTACATAAAAGTCAAAATCGGCTCTTTTTGCAGCAATTTCGATAGAGTTTTGCGATTCAGACCCGTCAAATACTAAACTTCTTTGTTCGACTCCATTTCGATTCAGTTTGACCGCCACAGGTGTGCCCTCAAAAGCCCATAAAAACATAACTGGACCAGAGGCATTGTTTACTATTTTCAAGTTCAAAGTCTTGGGAATGTTAGTGATAATAACTTCCTTTAAAGACTTTGAGAAAGCCGGACTCAGGGTGACGGACGAAATACCATTCAGATATACCGGTTCTTCCGATCGCATACTGATACCAGTAAACTGCACAGGAGAGCTGGCAACAAAACTATCAAAAACGATTTCTAAATGAGAAGAGCTCTTTCCAGGAACAATCAACCTCTTAGCCACACCATTTTCAGCCCAAAGGATCCCAACTTCATCATCTGCATTGTTGGCAAAATCGGCAACTATAAAAAGCGGGAGATTTGTCACTTCTACCAAAACTTTATTTCCTAACCGCTCATAAGGAAGAATAATGTCACTTGAACCGTTTAAAAAAACTACATCACCAAAAGCGAAAGGCTTAACAAAAAACTTCAATGTTTTCTGCGCTATCCCATCGATAGAAACAGCTTCAACTAAAGACTGCTGTCCAGAATCTAACTTCAACTGCTTTTCGACACTGTTCTCAAGCCAGTTGACAACAATTGGCACAGCGGCATTGTTAACGAAATCAGCAACAACGTACATCGGATAGTTGCTTGCCACTACAGACGCAGCTTTCTTGTCCCTCGTTACTGCCAATGATACATCGCTAGCACCATTCAACAAAACAACTTCATCATTGTCTTTTCTCTTTGCTGTGAATTTCACAGTTTTCTTCAAATCACTATCTTCAAAAGCAAGTTCTTGTCGTACAGTTTCTCCAACAGCTATATCCTTCGACTTTGTGACACCATTCTCAAGCCAATTGACAACAATTGGCACAGCAGCATTGTTAACGAAATCAGCAACAACATACATCCTATATTTGCCTGCCACTACAAACGCAGCTATCTTGTCCCTCGTTACTGCCAATGATACATCGCTAGCACCATTCAACAAAACAACTTCATCATTGTCTTTTCTCTTTGCTGTGAATTTTACCGATTTCTTCAAATCACCATCACCAAAAGCAAGTTCTTGTCGTACAGTTTCTCCAACAGCTACCTCTTTCGACTTCTTCACACCATTCTCAAGCCAGTTGACAACAATTGGTACAGCGGCATTGTTAACGAAATCAGCAACAACATACATCGGATAGTTGCTTGCCACTACAGACGCAGCTATCTTGTCCCTCGTTACTGCCAATGATACATCGCTAGCACCATTCAACAAAACAACTTCATCATTGTCTTTTCTCTTTGCTGTGAATTTCACCGATTTCTTCAAATCACCATCTCCAAAAGCAAGTTCTTGTCGTACAGTTTCTCCAACAGCTACCTCTTTCGACTTTGCGACACCATTCTCAAGCCAGTTGACAACAATTGGTACAGCGGCATTGTTAACGAAATCAGCAACAACATACATCGGATAGTTGCTTGCCACTACAGACGCAGCTATCTTGTCCCTCGTTACTGCCAATGATACATCGCTAGAACCATTCAACAAAACAACTTCATCATTGTCTTTTCTCTTTGCTGTGAATTTCACCGTCTTCTTCAAATCACCATCACCAAAAGCAAGTTCTTGTCGTACAGTTTCTCCAACAGCTACCTCTTTCGACTTTGTGACACCATTCTCAAGCCAGTTGACAACAATTGGCACAGCGGCATTGTTAACGAAATCAGCAACAACATACATCGGATAGTTGCTTGCCACTACAGACGCAGCTATCTTGTCCCTCGTTACTGCCAATGATACATCGCTAGCACCATTCAACAAAACAACTTCATCATTGTCTTTTCTCTTTGCTGTGAATTTCACCGATTTCCTCAAATCACCATCTCCAAAAGCAAGTTCTTGTCGTACAGTTTCTCCAACAGCTACCTCTTTCGACTTTGTGACACCATTCTCAAGCCAGTTGACAACAATAGGCACAGCGGCATTGTTTGTGAAATCAGCGACAACATACATCGGATAGTTGCTTGCCACTACAGACGCAGCTATCTTGTCCCTAGTTACTGCCAATGATACATCGCTACCACCATTCAACAAAACAACTTCATTATTGTCTTTTCTCTTTGCTGTGAATTTCACCGTTCTCTTCAAATCACCATCACCAAAAGAAAGTTCTTGTCGTACAGTTTCTCCAACAGCTACCTCTTTCGACTTTGTGATACCATTCTCAAGCCAGTTGACAACAATTGGTACAGCGGCATTGTTAACGAAATCAGCAACAACATACATCGGATAGTTGCTTGCCACTACAGACGCAGCTATCTTGTCCCTCGTTACTGCCAATGATACATCGCTAGCACCATTCAACAAAACAACTTCATTATTGTCTTTTCTCTTTGCTGTGAATTTCACCGTTCTCTTCAAATCACCATCACCAAAAGAAAGTTCTTGTCGTACAGTTTCTCCAACAGCTACCTCTTTCGACTTTGCGACACCATTCTCAATCCAGTCGACAACAATTGGCACAGCAGCATTGTTAACGAAATCAGCAACAACATACATCGGATAGTTGCTTGCCACTACAGACGCAGCTATCTTGTCCCTCGTTACTGCCAATGATACATCGCTAGCACCATTCAACAAAACAACTTCATCATTGTCTTTTCTCTTTGCTGTGAATTTCACCGTTTTCTTCAAATCACCATCTTCAAAAGAAAGTTCTTGTCGTACAATTTCTCCAACAGCTACCTCTTTCGACTTTGTGATACCATTCTCAAGCCAGTTGACAACAATTGGTACAGCGGCATTGTTAACGAAATCAGCAACAACATACATCGGATAGTTGCTTGCCAATACAGACGCAGCTATCTTGTCCCTCGTTACTGCCAATGATACATCGCTAGCACCATTCAACAAAACAACTTCATCATTGTCTTTTCTCTTTGCTGTGAATTTCACCGTCTTCTTCAAATCACCATCACCAAAAGCAAGTTCTTGTCGTACAGTTTCTCCAACAGCTACCTCTTTCGACTTCTTCACACCATTTTCAAGCCAGTTGACAACAATAGGCACAGCGGCATTGTTTGTGAAATCAGCGACAACATACATCGGATAGTTGCTTGCCACTACAGACTCAGCTATCTTGTCCCTCGTTACTGCCAATGATACATCGCTAGCACCATTCAACAAAACAACTTCATCATTGTCTTTTCTCTTTGCTGTGAATTTCACCGATTTCTTCAAATCACCATCTCCAAAAGCAAGTTCTTGTCGTACAGTTTCTCCAAAAGCTACCTCTTTCGACTTTGCGACACCATTCTCAATCCAGTCGACAACAATTGGCACAGCAGCATTGTTAACGAAATCAGCAACAACATACATCGGATAGTTGCTTGCCACTACAGACGCAGCTATCTTGTCCCTCGTTACTGCCAATGATACATCGCTAGCACCATTCAACAAAACAACTTCATCATTGTCTTTTCTCTTTGCTGTGAATTTCACCGTTTTCTTCAAATCACCATCTTCAAAAGCAAGTTCTTGTCGTACAGTTTCTTCAACAGCTACCTCTTTCGACTTTTTGACACCATTCTCAAGCCAGTTGACAACAATTGGCACAGCGGCATTGTTAGCGAAATCAGCAACAACATACATCGGATAGTTGCTTGCCACTACAGACGCAGCTATCTTGTCCCTCGTTACTGCCAATGATATATCGCTAGCACCATTCAACAAAACAACTTCCTCATTGTCTTTTCTCTTTGCTGTGAATTTCACCGATTTCTTCAAATCACCATCACCAAAAGCAAGTTCTTGTCGTACAGTTTCTCCAACAGCTACCTCTTTCGACTTTTGACACCATTCTCAAGCCAGTTGACAACAATAGGCACAGCGGCATTGTTAACGAAATCAGCGACAACATACATCGGATAGTTGCTTGCCACTACAGACGCAGCTATCTTGTCCCTCGTTACTGCCAATGATACATCGCTAGCACCATTCAACAAAACAACTTCATCATTGTCTTTTCTCTTTGCTGTGAATTTCACCGATTTCTTCAAATCACCATCTTCAAAAGCAAGTTCTTGTCGTACAGTTTCTCCAACAGCTACCTCTTTTGACTTCTTCACACCATTTTCAAGCCAGTTGATAACAATTGGCACAGCGGCATTGTTAACGAAATCAGCAACAACATACATAGGATAGTTGCTTGCCACTACAGACGCAGCTATCTTGTCCCTCGTTACTGCCAATGAAACATCGCTAGCACCATTCAACAAAACAACTTCATCATTGTCTTTTCTCTTTGCTGTGAATTTCACCGATTTCTTCAAATCACCATCTTCAAAAGCAAGTTCTTGTCGTACAGTTTCTCCAACAGCTACCTCTTTCGACTTCTTCACACCATTTTCAAGCCAGTTGACAACAATTGGTACAGCGGCATTGTTTGTGAAATCAGCGACAACATACATCGGATAGTTGCTCGCCACTACAGACGCAGCTATCTTGTCCCTCGTTACTGCCAATGATACATCGCTAGCACCATTCAACAAAACAACTTCATCATTGTCTTTTCTCTTTGCTGTGAATTTCACCGATTTCTTCAAATCACCATCTTCAAAAGCAAGTTCTTGTCGTACAGTTTCTCCAACAGCTACATCTTTCGACTTTGTGATACCATTCTCAAGCCAGTTGACAGCAATTGGCACAGCGGCATTGTTAACGAAATCAGCAAACACATACATCGGATAGTTGCTTGCCACTACAGACGCAGCTATCTTGTCCCTCGTTACTGCCAATGATACATCGCTAGCACCACTCAACAAAACAACTTCATCATTGTCTTTTCTCTTTGCTGTGAATTTCACCGATTTCTTCAAATCACCATCTTCAAAAGCAAGTTCTTGTCGTACAGTTTCTCCAACAGCTACATCTTTCGACTTTGTGATACCATTCTCAAGCCAGTTGACAACAATTGGCACAGCGGCATTGTTAACGAAATCAGCAACAACATACATCGGATAGTTGCTTGCCACTACAGACGCAGCTATCTTATCCCTCGTTACTGCCAATGATATATCGCTAGCACCATTCAACAAAACAACTTCCTCATTGTCTTTTCTCTTTGCTGTGAATTTCACCGATTTCTTCAAATCACCATCACCAAAAGCAAGTTCTTGTCGTACAGTTTCTCCAACAGCTACCTCTTTCGACTTCTTGACACCATTCTCAAGCCAGTTGACAACAATAGGCACAGCGGCATTGTTTGTGAAATCAGCGACAACATACATCGGATAGTTGCTTGCCACTACAGACGCAGCTATCTTGTCCCTCGTTACTGCCAATGATACATCGCTAGCACCATTCAACAAAACAACTTCATCATTGTCTTTTCTCTTTGCTGTGAATTTCACCGATTTCTTCAAATCACCATCTTCAAAAGCAAGTTCTTGTCGTACAGTTTCTCCAACAGCTACCTCTTTCGACTTCTTCACACCATTTTCAAGCCAGTTGACAACAATTGGTACAGCGGCATTGTTTGTGAAATCAGCGACAACATACATCGGATAGTTGCTCGCCACTACAGACGCAGCTATCTTGTCCCTCGTTACTGCCAATGATACATCGCTAGCACCATTCAACAAAACAACTTCATCATTGTCTTTTCTCTTTGCTGTGAATTTCACCGATTTCTTCAAATCACCATCTTCAAAAGCAAGTTCTTGTCGTACAGTTTCTCCAACAGCTACATCTTTCGACTTTCTGATACCATTCTCAAGCCAGTTGACAACAATTGGCACAGCGGCATTGTTAACGAAATCAGCAACAACATACATCGGATAGTTGCTTGCCACTACAGACGCAGCTATCTTGTCCCTCGTTACTGCCAATGATACATCGCTAGCACCATTCAACAAAACAACTTCCTCATTGTCTTTTCTCTTTGCTGTGAATTTTACCGATTTCTTCAAATCACCATCTTCAAAAGCAAGTTCTTGTCGTACAGTTTCTCCAACAGCTACCTCTTTCGACTTCTTCACACCATTTTCAAGCCAGTTGACAACAATTGGTACAGCGGCATTGTTTGTGAAATCAGCGACAACATACATCGGATAGTTGCTCGCCACTACAGACGCAGCTATCTTGTCTCTCGTTACTGCCAATGATACATCGCTAGCACCATTCAACAAAACAACTTCATCATTGTCTTTTCTCTTTGCTGTGAATTTTACCGATTTCTTCAAATCACCATCTTCAAAAGCAAGTTCTTGTCGTACAGTTTCTCCAACAGCTACATCTTTCGACTTTGTGATACCATTCTCAAGCCAGTTGACAACAATTGGCACAGCGGCATTGTTAACGAAATCAGCAACAACATACATCGGATAGTTGCTTGCCACTACAGACGCAGCTATCTTGTCCCTCGTTACTGCCAATGATATATCGCTAGCACCATTCAACAAAACAACTTCCTCATTGTCTTTTCTCTTTGCTGTGAATTTCACCGTTTTCTTCAAATCACCATCTTCAAAAGCAAGTTCTTGTCGTACAGTTTCTCCAACAGCTACCTCTTTCGATTTCTTCACACCATTCTCAAGCCAGTTGAAAACAATTGGTACAGCGGCATTGTTTGTGAAATCAGCGACAACAAACATCGGATAGTTGCTTGCCAATACAGACGCAGCTATCTTGTCCCTCGTTACTGCCAATGAAACATCGCTAGCACCATTCAACAAAACAACTTCATCATTGTCTTTTCTCTTTGCTGTGAATTTCACCGTCTTCTTCAAATCACCATCACCAAAAGCAAGTTCTTGTCGTACAGTTTCTCCAACAGCTACCTCCTTAGACTTTGTGACACCATTCTCAATCCAGTCGACAACAATTGGCACAGCAGCATTGTTAACGAAATCAGCAACAACATACATCGGATAGTTGCTTGCCACTACAGACGCAGCTATCTTGTCCCTCGTTACTGCCAATGATACATCGCTAGCACTATTCAACAAAACAACTTCATCATTGTCTTTTCTCTTTGCTGTGAATTTCACCGATTTCTTCAAATCACCATCTTCAAAAGCAAGTTCTTGTCGTACAGTTTCTCCAACAGCTACCTCTTTCGACTTTGTGACACCATTCTCAAGCCAGTTGACAACAATTGGCACAGCGGCATTGTTAACGAAATCAGCAACAACATACATCGGATAGTTGCTTGCCACTACAGACGCAGCTATCTTGTCCCTCGTTACTGCCAATGAAACATCGCTAGCACCATTCAACAAAACAACTTCATCATTGTCTTTTCTCTTTGCTGTGAATTTCACCGTCTTCTTCAAATCACCATCACCAAAAGCAAGTTCTTGTCGTACAGTTTCTCCAACAGCTACATCTTTCGACTTTGTGATACCATTCTCAAGCCAGTTGACAACAATTGGCACAGCGGCATTGTTAACGAAATCAGCAACAACATACATCGGATAGTTGCTTGCCACTACAGACGCAGCTATCTTGTCCCTCGTTACTGCCAACGATACATCGCTAGCACCATTCAACAAAACAACTTCATCATTGTCTTTTCTCTTTGCTGTGAATTTTACCGATTTCTTCAAATCACCATCTTCAAAAGCAAGTTCTTGTCGTACAGTTTCTCCAACAGCTACCTCTTTCGACTTTGTGACACGATTCTCAAGCCAGTTGACAACAATTGGCACAGCGGCATTGTTTGTGAAATCAGCGACAACAAACATTGGATAGTTGCTTGCCACTACAGACGCAGCTATCTTGTCCCTCGTTACTGCCAATGATACATCGCTAGCACTATTCAACAAAACAACTTCATCATTGTCTTTTCTCTTTGCTGTGAATTTTACCGTTTTCTTCAAATCACCATCTTCAAAACCAAGTTCTTGTCGTACAGTTTCTCCAACAGCTACCTCTTTCGACTTCTTCACACCATTTTCAAGCCAGTTGACAACAATAGGCACAGCGGCATTGTTTGTGAAATCAGCGACAACATACATCGGATAGTTGCTTGCCACTACAGACGCAGCTATCTTGTCCCTCGTTACTGCCAATGAAACATCGCTAGCACCATTCAACAAAACAACTTCATCATTGTCTTTTCTCTTTGCTGTGAATTTCACCGATTTCTTCAAATCACCATCTTCAAAAGCAAGTTCTTGTCGTACAGTTTCTCCAACAGCTACCTCTTTTGACTTCTTCACACCATTTTCAAGCCAGTTGACAAGAATTGGCACAGCGGCATTGTTAACAAAATTGGCAATAATGTATACTTTTTGTAGAGTCACTTTGATATAATTTGTAGCATTGTCTTTTTTCACTGTTATTGTGACATTTTCTTTTTTATTCAAAAGGATGCCTTCCTTATAATCACTTTGAAATGTTACGTGTTTTCCTATTTGTTTTGTAGGGTATAAAATTGTCTTAGTAGCGATTTTTTTTGGGTTTATTTGCACAGACACAGTTTTGTTTCCTTGCTTCCAATAAATTGTAATTTTCCTATGAGAGCTGTTCTCGATTACTGTATTGATGTATCCATTTTTCGGTTTTCTCGATGTTGCTGTAATCTTGTGCACTTTTATTTGAATTGTTGGTTCCAGTGATAGGTACTTTACCTTGTTTACGTCGATAACCAGGTCAATTACTTGTGTTGTTGCATAGACCTTCACTGGTTCCGCGTTGTTTTCTCCTCTAAAAACAAATGCTTTTTTGCCTAGTTGATCTTTCTTGAGCGTAATATACTTCTTCTTAACACCTTTCTCAAGCACTACCTCTATGTCATCTGTGGCGTTGTTCTGGATTTCAAGGTTAAGATATTTCATATCTGTGTCATCCATAGCCGTGCTCCAGTAGTCATCATACCATGGGTCTATTTCAAACGGTTCTGTCGCAATTATTTTATTTGGTGTTTTTTGCTTAGATGGCATCACTATAACTGTTGGAGCCTGGTTCACATTGATTGGAAAATCGAAATCAGATAACCTCGCTGTGACTTCTATTGGCATATAAGCGGATTCTCCGCTTAACTGCAATTCAAATCGTTCGATACTTCCGTCTCCTACTATCTTTCGTTTTGTGTTTGCTCCGTTATATGTAATTATGAAAGCTACTGGATCATTTGCTTCGTTTTTGAGCACAAATACCCCGTACTTTGGTATATCTCTAGCTACTGCAAAGTTTTTAACCTTGTCCATAAGTGGTATCACCTCGAAACTTTCCTGGTTATTCAATTCTACTTCATCACGATACGCTTTCAAAGTTCCCATGAAAATAACAGGTTTTAAAGCATCACTACCAAGAATCGATAGTTCTAGCATTTTTCTTCTCTTTGGATCTAGAGTAAATGACTTTCTGAGCCCTCTTTCTTGCCAAAATATCTCAACCTCAGCAAAGGCACGATTTTCAAACTCAACAACCACATATCTTAAATCGTCTGTAGCCACGATCTTCCTCTTTTTTGTCTCATCTGAAGGCAGAAATGCTGCCGTGATATGTCCATTCAACCGGACATCTCCTTTTGTGTCTTTCCGTTTAGCGGTAAATACAACGGGATTAGCTCTATCTCTTCCGATCACAGATATGTGTTTTTCGATAGTTTCTCCCTTTTCGAGGACAATCATCTTTTCTTCTATATTATCAAGCCATGAAATAACTACTGGACCTTTGGCCTCATTTATAAAATTCACAACCAAAGACTGCAGCCTGTCCCCTGCAACTAAAGTCTGAGTAATTTTCTTCGAAGATGGGAGAATAGTGCGCGAAACTGTTGAATTGAGCATCACTTTGAATGAGCTACCTCTTAGGTACGAATGAGCAGTGAATGCTATTGGATGCTCCCCTTGACCTTCATAAAATCTTTCCTCAAGATGCCGATTTGATCCACTAGGGACACGCATGAAGTAATTGACACCCTCTCGATACCAAGTGAGCTTGATGTCTTCCTTTGCGTTATTGATCACATTTATTGCAATCCAAGTGTCAGCTGATTTTTCTGATATTATCAGCGATTCCCTTGTCCTACGCGTCGATGGAGTAAATGAAACCGAGCGTGCAGTATTCAAAGAAACTTCCCTACCACTTTTTATGGTTGAACCGCTAAATGAAACAGGGCCTAAAGCTCCAGGTCGGGACAGGTTGAATGCCAACTCATTCTTGATAAGAGATCGCCCAGGAACATTCATTACCCTTTTTCTACCATTTTCTTGCCATTGTATAGAAACAAACTCATCCAGGGTGTTATTAACATCTAATAGAATGTATGCAAAACCTACATCTGGTGCTGAAATGAAAAAAATCAATTAAATTTTAATATTTTCCTCTACACTTATAAAAATTTATTTGATTTTTAAACATAAGAATGGGGTCCTTATTTTGACTTTCTGTTTATTTAGAAAAAACTTGCCATTTTAATCAATGGTTACCTTAAGAAATCGGAATTACCTCAAAATTTAAATGCTTTAAAGTCCTTAAAAATTTTCAATTAACGCCTAATTTTACATTACTTTCTACTTAAGGATAAGCAATTCTCATTATGAAATAAAGTTCTCAAAAGTTGATGAGAAATATTCCGAACATTGATTCACAAAAAGCATTTATCGATATTATTGGGCGCATTAAACACATACCAATTACCAGCTCTTCTTCAAAACTCTTTTCGTGCAAAATGAGTTCGAATTTTTCTCTGCCAAGCAACTTCACCTGTTCTTTCGAATCTTTCCCGAAAGCCACAAAAGAAATAGGATCTGGGTAATAGTCTTGGGTCATCCGAATCTCAACAGTTTTATTGCTGTTAGGAGCGATCTGGAGTTGTTTAGAAATACCCCTCTCTTTCCAGTTAAGTAAGACTGCTTCATCAAGCAGGTTGTCCACGTTAAGTTTTGCTGAATATGTAGTTAGTCTGCCAATATCTTTGGAGAAAGAAAGATTACAGTTGCTTAAAAAGCGAAAAATGAACAAGGTTGCAACTATCTGTAGATTCGAGTAGGGTGCATATAAGGAGCAAAATAATCAGACGAGTAAGGTGCATATTGAAAAATCTGCAAAGTCATCAATCAATAGGTGATAGAAAATAAATCAAATAGCTACAGTGCAAGCTGGGAAGTAATGAAGTTAACCGATAGATAAACACAAAGAAGGTAGAAAAAAGGCAAAGCCATTAGCATAGTCATTAATATTTTGATATGTAATCAAGCTCCATTTGCGAAATTTTAACCATTACTACTAAAATATTTTTTTCTCTTGATTTAATAGCCCATGTATCAACATTAAAAATTTATCATAGAATCAAAATCCAATTTTTTTTTATTCAAAGCATTTTAAAATCTCTAAGAAACAAGATTTTAGGAAGCTCTAGATACATGAGGAGCTCGCCTATTTAAAAAAAAAGCTTTTGAACGAGGCAGTTACTCAGATAACAAACATATCTTTGCGAGTTAATTGTTCAGCAGGCAATCTACATTTGGAATTTATTAAACAATTTACATGAACATTAACGTTTTAAAAAGTTCCAAATCGCTCTGCCTATCTCTCTAAAACATATTACAAAACTTACCTATTCTTTCAGGTTGTTTTGTCGGATCCAAGCCTACAGCTGTATAGGGTGGCAATATTCGATCTACAGAACAACAAAGAAAAAATTCAAATGCTGTTCAGACACCACGGGTTCAAATTGTAGCAAAGAACTGTTTATAAGAATCAACACATGGAATGGAAAGGAAATAGAACGAGAATTTATAACTTTAATGTCATTTTGGAATAATGATTCAAAACAACATAGATTGGAGGGAGGTATTATCCCAATCATAAATGGCCGAACCGGACTCCGCTCCTGGGAAGTAACAAAACATTTCACAGTTAAAGGGGCACAAGGCGCCAGGGGCATTATGTCTAAGGGGCAAAAAAGTAAAAGTTGTAAAGAGAGAATCTGCACAATAATGGCAGTTTTCATAACTTTGGGGGACATGTCCCCCCTGGTACCCTTCTGGCCTCGACGTCTGGTCACTGAAATGCTGTGTCTAAACATCCCAACTTGAACAAAAAATGTGCAAACAAATTAGAAAGAAGTTTATTATATACAATAGAACAAAACTCAGCTCTATAGGAAAATTCTAAAACTCACCAATGCTACATCTGAAATCGAAATTGTCAAGGAATTTTTTCTCAGCTAAACCTTTGAAATTGCGCACTAAATAAACCCCTTCAGTATTTCCAACGATTATCTCGAGCTCGTCTCGTTGAACACGACGTCCAATGCCGATGGCCTTCATATGAACTCCGGCTCTTTTCAAAGGCTTGGAAGCGACCCTAAGGTCAGTATAGGAATCAGATTTGGTTTGCCTGCTAGGGGTGATTAGAATAAGTAAAGGACGTGCGTCTTTTCTTGCCCCATACCCAGCTGACAAGACCTTCTTGTAAACATAATTGAGACCCTTGTCCAAGAACGTAGAGGAAAGTTCATGTTTCATCTCGCGCACAGCTGACACAAATGAAGCAGTGTCATAGAAATCGTTCAGTTTTATTGCAACTGATGCATCCCAGCTAAACAAAACCACGCCAGCGTGAATACCTTCCCTTGATACTCCGTTCGATATAGCAACAGAGCTGATGAAATCCTTCATTTCTTTATACTGAGAGGGTGTCGTGCTTCCGGAAGAGTCGACAAGAAAAACAAGATCCAGTTTCAAGTCACAGGAGTCTGAAAAAAACAACTGCCTTAGAATGGGAGCTTCAAATGAAAATATCAGAATACAACATGCTCTTCTTTATGCTCTAGCATTTTTAAAAAGCTAAGAAAAAATGGGAAGGTTGAAACAAATTAAATAAGATATGAAAGGAAAATAAACAAGAAGAAGCGATTTGCGATCACAACAACAATAGAACGTCAAATCAGAATTTAAACTAAAAAATACTTGCACTAGACTGGAACTCACCGTCAGTTAGGACGATCTCATTACTCTTTTCTGTAGAAGCTTTGTTCACAAGTAACTTCAGCCTATCATTAAACTTTATTTTGCGATTGGTCTTTTCATTTACTCCGGTAAGAAAGAGGCTGTCTACCATCAATATTGGCTTCAATTTGAATTCCTTCACCATACCAAAAGGGATTCTTAATATCTCAAGATCAGGGCCTAACTGAAACCGCACAACAACATCGCTTGAAGCACGATTTTGAGTAACAGCTTCAAAGGCGATAAAACCAAGAAAGAAGGTAATCTTGAAGGGACAGGAACAAATTCTATTTCTGTTTTGTCGTTAAGCAAAACTGGAAAGTCACTCTCCTTGAGGATTCCTTTGAAACGTAGAGGTTGGTCTGCCTTCGGCCCATTCCTTATAATTTCAACAATGGACTTGAGGCCTTTACCAATTTCTCTAGCTCCTTTAACACCGTCGACCTCCCATTGTAACTCTATGGCTCCCCCTACTTCATTAGACACGTTCAAAACTGAGTAAAAGTTCATTTCGGCAAACACAGCTTTTCTGGTTGTGTTTATTGTCGGGTACAACTTAAGCTGACCAACGCCGTTCAATTTTACAGTATTTCCTTTCAACTTTGCTTCAAACTCGATTGGAGCCAAGCCTGCATCTCCTTCAAAGAGCAAATCTAGTGTTCTGCTACTGTTTCTTTTCACGGTCAATTCTTTCGCTTTTCCTTTTGTTATTTCTATATCTCCAGCTACATTGTTTATAAAGTTTAAATTCATAAACCGCAAAAGCTTCCCAATTACAAGCGTTTGCTCCTTGCCGTCCAAAGCTTGCTTCAAACTGTAAACAATTGAACCGTTCACAGCAAGTCGGTTTTGTTCACCATTTTCATGTGAGAAAGCGCCAAACGAAATTGGCACAGATTTTCCACTTTTAGGATCAATCTCATGAGAACGGCTCGAATCTTTATCGACGTACATGACCTTGTGGAGCTTGTCTTCTTCCCAAAACAACTCAGCAGATTCGCTGGCATTATTGATGACATTCAGATATATTTTGGCTACATGACGTCTTGGTGATATAAGTAGGATCTTCACCTTTTTGTCAATAGAAGGTGTAAAGAAGATAGCTTCATTACTGTTGAGAGAAACCTTTTGCTTCGCTTCTTTAGTGAATCCATTAAACTCGATAGGAGACAGTGATCCTGGCTTTTCCAAATCAAATTCAAGGCTTTTCTTTTCCGTTGATTTCGCACCAACCGTTATTGACTTTTTTACTCCGTTTTGTTGCCATTGAATCACGACTGGCTCGTCCAAGGTGCTCTTTATATCGAGGACAAGATAAGATGATCCTTTCTCTGGAGCTATTTAATAGTAAAAGAGATAGCAGATCACACTAAAATTTTCTCAATGAACATACGAAAAAGAAAAATATCAAAAAGCAAAGTTGCGAGAGGATGGGTCGGTCAGTATTTCAGCAAAAATTCAGTCAAAAATAATCATTGAAACGAATCAATTGTTCCAAAAGAAATACAAAACATTTTCTCAGTTTCTCTCTATCAAGCAATGCTGAAAAGGCACAGAATAGCGATTCAATCTCTTGAGAAATGTTCTTAAGTAAAAACATCTGTCTATGTCAAATACAACTGTCAAAATGACAAGATCTAACTGCTGACAGCTAAGAAGAATTCAAACCTACCAATTATCACGCGTTCTGGAATAACTGTAGTTCTAGGGATCAAGTACAAATCTTTCCTCCCATTAACCATGACAGGCTTCTTCGTCACCTTTTCGAAGAAGGAAAATCGAATTGGGTCAGGATAATACTCTTTCTTCATTCTGACATCAATGCTCCTGTTGGTACGCACTTCAGCCTCCTTTTCTGCACTACCCTCCATCCAAACAACAACAACTGGCTTGCCAAGTTTGTTTTCAATCTCCAGAACAATTGTATATTCTTTCAAAGGTCCACGCGCTGAAAACACAGAAACGAAATTTCTCCTCAAAGTTCAAATCAAATTAAATTCTAGATCTTTTTTGCTTTTCTTGACGATTATTAACGAAGATAAAACAGTCGCACGAATAGTTCGCAAAAGATGGATAACTTTATTATCAAAGTAGAGCAATGATAAAGGAGTAGCATTATATCTTCATTCTTACCTTTCTTCACTTGAGTTTCCAAAGCAAGCTGTTCGACCATTTCTGAAAGACCGAGGAAAACTTAAAAATCAAGTTGTGGATAGTGAAGGAAATACAACCAATTCGTGTTTTAACACTCATCTTTTTTATAATGTTGTTCACATTCTCCTCCGAAATGCCTTCACTTAGAACTGTCAATTGCGACATTTCAATAAACACCAAATTATTCAATCACTCAAATGGCAAAGCATCAAGTAGAAAATAACTGGCACATTGTTAGCACTTACGTAAAAGAACGACAGAGATGAATAAACAACATAAATGCGTGTCAAGAGATGGATTTCCAGTTCATAGCTACTTACTCGGATCACAGTTGAAGTTGAAGCTTTTTAGGAAATCCTCCTTGTACAACTGGTCAAATGACCGAATCATGTACACAGTCTTGGATGTGCCTGTGATAGCTTCCAGTTCCTGCCTGTTTGCATGTGGCCCAATTCCGATGGCCTTCAGAAGAACGCCTTCATTCAAAAGAGGCTTTGCAACGACACTCGGCTCTATGAAGCTGTATCTTCTTGTCTGCCTTCCATCCGTAAGCAATATAAGAACTTTGGCAACTCCACTTCGTGCGCCATAGCTTCTTGTAAACAACTTATCGTAGGAGTCTTTTAGGCCCTTGTCTATTCGTGTTATTGAGCATTCATGCTTCAACTTCTGCACGGCCGATTCAAAGGCTTTGCTGTCATAAAAGTCACTCAGTTTAATGGCCACTGATGATGAGTGGCTGAACAAAACCACGCCGGCGTGAAGTCCAGATGAAGATATTTCATTCAACTCAACAACCTTTTTGATAAAATCTTTCTGATGTTGGTATTGTTTTGGTAAAATGCTTCCAGATGCATCCACGACAAATCCCAAGTCCACTTGAAGCTGACATTTATCTGAAACATTGGAAAATTTCAAATTTTTTATAAGATTGAATTTCTTTTAGAGAAAATCTCAAAGAAAAGTTAATGGGAAAGATCGAATTCAATCCAGTACAAGTTAAACATGCCATCAAGAGGAAATTGCTGACACTTTAATAACAAAAACCCATGGCCAGATTCGTATCATTATTGTGATGCAGAAAATGGAAATCGCTACTCACCATCAGTTATCACAATCGTTATTCGCTTTCCAGAAGTGCCTTGTTCAACCTTAAAGCTCAAACTCTCGTTATATTTAGTCTTTCTCGATAAATCTGTGTTATGACCACTAAATAGCAAAGAATTATTCTTTTCATTAAACTTGATCTTTATTGATCTCAAAATACCAACAGGAGTATTGACAATCTCGACGTCAGAACCTGATTGTATTCGAGTAACAACGTCTCCTGAAGCATTGTTTATCAATACCAGCTCATGTACAGTTGCAAGCACTGGCACAGATTGGCGCAAAGCGACAGGAACAACTTCTATTCCTGTTTTGTCGTTAAGCAAAACTGGAAAGTCACTCTCCTTGAGGATTCCTTTGAAACGTAGAGGTTGGTCTGCCTTCCGCCCATTCCTTATAATTTCAACAATGGACTTGAGGCCTTTACCAATTTCTCTAGCTCCTTTAACACCGTCGACCTCCCATTGTAACTCTATGGGTCCCCCTACTTCATTAGACACGTTCAAAACTGAGTAAAAGTTCATTTCGGCAAACACAGCTTTTCTGGTTGTGTTTATTGTCGGGTACAACTTAAGCTGCCCAACGCCGTTCAATTTTACAGTATTTCCTTTCAACTTTGCTTCAAACTCGATTGGAGCCAAGCCTGCATCTCCTTCAAAGAGCAAATCTAGTGTTCTGCTACTGTTTCTTTTCACGGTCAATTCTTTCGCTTTTCCTTTTGTTATTTCTATATCTCCAGCTACATTGTTTATAAAGTTTAAATTCATAAACCGCAAAAGCTTCCCAATTACAAGCGTTTGCTCCTTGCCGTCCAAAGCTTGCTTCAAACTGTAAACAATTGAACCGTTCACAGCAAGTCGGTTTTGTTCACCATTTTCATGTGAAAAAGCGCCAAACGAAATTGGCACAGATTTTCCACTTTTAGGATCAATCTCATGAGAACGGCTCGAATCTTTATCGACGTACATGACCTTGTGGAGCTTGTCTTCTTCCCAAAACAACTCAGCAGATTCGCTGGCATTATTGATGACATTCAGATATATTTTGGCTACTTGACGTCTTGGTGATATAAGTAGGATCTTCACCTTTTTGTCAATGGAAGGTGTAAAGAAGATAGCTTCATTACTGTTGAGAGAAACCTGTTGCTTCGCTTCTTTAGTAAATCCATTAAACTCGATAGGAGACAGTGATCCTGGATTTTCCAAATCAAATTCAAGGCTTTTCTTTTCCGTTGATTTCGCAACAACCGTTATTGACTTTTTTACTCCGTTTTGTTGCCATTGAATCACGACTGGCTCGTCCAAGGTGCTCTTTATATCGAGGACAAGATAAGATGATCCTTTCTCTGGAGCTGTTTAATAGTAAGAGAGATAGCAAATCACACTAAAATCTTCTCAATGAACATACGAAAAAGAAAAATATCAAAAAGCAAAGTTGCGAGAGGATGGGTCGGTCAGTATTTCAGCAAAAATTCAGTCAAAAATAATCATGGAAAGGAATCAATTGTTCATAAAGAAATACAAAACATTTTCTCAGCTTTTCTTTATCAAGTAATGCTGAAAAGGCACAGAATAGCGATTCAATCTCTTGAGAAATGTTCGTAAGTAAAAACATCTGTCTTTGTCAAATACAACAGTCAAAATGACAAGATCTAACTGCTGACAGCTATGAAGAATTCAAACCTACCAATTATCACGCGTTCTGGAATAACTGTAGTTCTAGGGATCAAGTACAAATCTTTCCTCCCATTAACCATGACAGGCTTCTTCGTCACCTTTTCGAAGAAGGAAAATCGAATTGGGTCAGGATAATACTCTTTCTTCATTCTGACATCAATGCTCCTGTTGGTACGCACTTCAGCTTCCTTTTCTGCACTACCCTCCATCCAAGCAACAACAACTGGCTTGCCAAGTTTGTTTTCAATGTCCAGAACAATTGTATATTCTTTCAAAGGTCCACGCGCTGAAAACACAGAAACGAAATTTCTCAGCAAAGTTCAAATAAATTTAAATTCTAGATCTTTTTTGCTTTTGTTGACGATTATTAACGAAGATAAAACAGTCGCACGAATAGTTCGCAAAAGATGGATAAATTTATTATCAAAAAAGAGCAACGATAAAGGAGTAGCATTATATCTTCATTCTTACCTTTCTTCACTTGAGTTTCCAAAGCAAGCTGTTCGACCATTCCTGAAAGACCGAGGAAAACTTAAAAATCAAGTTGTGGATAGTAAAGGAAATACAAACCAATTCGTGTTTTAACACTCATCTTTTTTATAATGTTGTTCACATTCTCCTCCGAAATGCCTTCACTTACAAAAAGAACATAATACAGAACTGTCAATTGGGGCATTCAAATAAACACCAAATTATTCAATCACTCAAATGGCAAAGCATCAAGTAGAAAATAACTGGCACATAGCTAGCACTTACGTAAAAGAACGACAGAGATGAATAAACAACATAAATGCGTGTCAAGAGATGGATTTCCAGTTCATAGCTACTTACTCGGATCACAGTTGAAGTTGAAGCTTTTTAGGAAATCCTCCTTGTACAACTGGTCAAAGGACCGAATCATGTACACAGTCTTGGATGTGCCGGTAATAGCTTCCAGTTCCTGCCTGTTTGCATGTGGCCCAATTCCGATGGCCTTTAGAAGAACGCCTTCATTCAAAAGAGGCTTTGCAACGACACTCGGCTCTATGAAGCTGTATCTTCTTGTCTGCCTTCCATCCGTAAGCAATATAAGAACTTTGGCAACTCCACTTCGTGCGCCATAGCTTCTTGTAAACAACTTATCGTAGGAGTCTTTTAGGCCCTTGTCTATTCGTGTTATTGAGCATTCATGCTTCAACTTCTGCACGGCCGATTTAAAGGCTTTGCTGTCATAAAAGTCACTCAGTTTAATAGCCACTGAAGATGAGTGGCTGAACAAAACCACGCCGGCGTGAAGTCCAGATGAAGATATTTCATTCAACTCAACAACCTTTTTGATAAAATCTTTCTGATGTTGGTATTGTTTTGGTAAAATGCTTCCAGATGCATCCACGACAAATCCCAAGTCCACTTGAAGCTGACATTTATCTGAAACATTGGAAAATTTTACATATTATAAGTAGTAGCAAATTCTTGCTAAAGCATAGGAGAGAGCAAAAAATTTAATGGAAGACTTACTATAACCTGGTATAGGTTTTAAATATCATTAGACAGTATAACTTGTTTTGCTTTGAGTGACAAAGAATTTTTAAATTTTGTTTGGAATCGAATCGTCTCGTGCAAAAAAGCGTTGTTTTTGTTTGTCACCAGTAACTCATTAAGACTCTTTCATTATTATAGTTTTTACATTTTTCAAAATTCTTTTTGATTTTATGTTCCTAATTATAAGCTTGGTACAAATATTTTTAAGGCCACTTTCAGAGGAACTAATCAATGTATGATTGTCTTCTTTGTGACAGTGACCAAGGATTCTAGAATAACCAGAGACCAACGTAACATCAATACAAAATTTTGAATCTTGAAATTGAAAGAGCCGTTTTGCTTGAGGATCATGAAGAGATGAAATATCGATTGGCCAAAAATTGGTGTGCAAAAAAGTGCCTCTAGACGAATTTGGTTTGTGAAGATTGTCTTCTTTGCAGTACAGTCGAACCTCTAATAGCGACCACCTCCGATTAGCGACCACAGACCTTCAGTCCCAACCTTTTGTGAATGTTTTTAGTAAACCTCCGAATTACGGCCACCTCCCATTAACGGCCACTAGGCCTTTTATCTCAAAGTGGCCACTATTAGAGGTTCGACTGTATTTTTTTCTGTTAAAAATGAGCAGCAGCTAATGCCTTAGTATGGCACTTATAAATGTCGCCATGTTTTACACTTTCCCTTAGAAAATAATATCTGTATCATAGCAATAGAAAATTTTATTTAGAGGAGAAGCATATATAGCGCCCATTTTGGGTGTTGGCTCTTGGGTGTTGGCTCTTGGGTGTTGGCTCTTGGGTGTTGGCCCTTGGGTGTTGGCTCTTGGGTTTCTGCTCTTGAGTGTTGGCTCCAATTTTACATTGGGCGATGGCTTGTAAACAAGCGACCTGCAGAATAAGTTACAGAATAATTCTGAGCATTCATGGTTTTAATGAATATGGCTTAAAGGTTCTTACCGTCAGTAAGGAGAACAGTAATGGATTTCGTATTAGGGCTCCAGTAGAAATTCAAATCAGGCTTTCCATTCAACAGAACATCAGACTTCTTGTTGTTGTTAGCTGCATTTATCCGAAAAGAATCAGGCACAAAAGAGGCGTTCATGTATTTCGTCTTTTTGGAATTGTACGCTATTTTGACTTCTTGTACACTTTGTCTGCCAAAAATAGTGACAGTAACATTTGCGGAGCAATTGTTCACAAAATCTATATAAAATGCTGATGCAGTGACATAAAACTTGCTTAATTTTGCGGTTGGCGTGAACTCAATACTAGGTCGCCTATTGAGCTCCACTAGATGCGTTTCATCGTTCAACGAAGCAGTAAACTGTATCAGACTATCAGCGTTTTGCCCAGAAGTAGCAATGTCTATAACCTGTGTTTGACCTGCTGCAACCTCATTGCTTTTGATGCTCTTGTTGTCTTTCCATTTTAAATAGATTTTGTCCTTGATTTCGTTTTTAAGTTCAATTTGCAAAGAAAAGTCTTTGGTTATATTAATCCTTAGTGAAGTTCTCGACTTATACAGTGCTAGCTTTAAAGATCTTGCACCGTTAAGGTATACAAACTCGTTTGTGCCATTCATGACCCCGTGAAACTTGACAACTGTTGGTTTAGTAGAGAACAGCTCTAAATCTCTGACTGCACCTCTCTTAATGTTTACTGACTTTATTTGACTTTCAATTTCACAAAAAAGTTTGACATCCCCGGAAACAAAATTTATCATTGCCACATCTAAGAAGTAGCTTTCTGTAAGATTAACTATTATAAAAGTCTCATTGTCAGGGGTTGGATGCAACTCAATAGTGTCTAAGGAATTAAGTTTGATGTCTTTGACAGCGTCTTTAAGTGTGGCGCTAAAAGTAATCGGGAGATTTGCAAACTTGCCTTTAAAAACAAGCTCTAGTTTCTCCGAAGCATTTGCTGCAACCTCTATTGACCTCCTTTTTTCTTGTTCTTCCCAACTGACAACAACAGTTGAACTAACTTTGCTATCAAACCGGATAGGAAGGTGATGCTTCACTGTCGCAAGTAGTGCTAACTCAACTTTTTCTGGCGATGGTACCTCTTTGATGCTCCATTGACCATTAAGCTCTACTTTGGACTTGGTTTTTTTCGACACAGCGTTGATCACTACGGGCTTATTGGCTTTAGGGCCGTCGAAAGTAAAACTCCTGTTAGTTTTGGTATCATATTTGACGTCGAAATCGTGATGGTTTTCATTTTGCCGCACCCAAATACTTATATCTTCTGTCGCTTGATTATCAATCTTTACATCAAGGTAATAATTTTTATCGGCGACAATTTTCCTCGATCTAATGTGTGTTTGGGGTTGAATAGCAAGAGATTCTATATGGTTTAAAAGGACAGACTGATTTGTTCCTTTAAGAAATCCACGAAAAACAACTCTGTCTACTTCAAGCCTGTCCTTTAGAATTATAGATCTGCTTCTCGTTCCCATGTAAGGTATTTCTAAAAATTGTTTCCTTCCGTCTTCGCTCCAGAAAACTTCAATGGCATCAGTAGCCTTGTTCTCTACAGCAAAAATAATGAAATAGTCTTTAACTGCTTTTGTTATTTCCAATGGCTTTGTGACCTTCTTAATTGTTGGCGTATAAATAACATGTTTCTCTCCGTTAAGTTTTACAGGCAGTTTCTTCGGGCTTTCAACATAGCCTCGGAAAGTGATTGGACTTAGCCCAAATTTCCGATGGAAGATGACTTCTGCTTCCTTCTTTTCATTGGGGGAAACATACAAGGCCTTGCGTTTTCCTTGCTGCTGCCAAATTAAGGTCACATTTTGATCCAGATTATTCTTGATGTCGAAGTTAATGTAGGCGTTCTCAGAATGTGGCTCTGAAATTTATTAAATAAATATCTATACATTGGATGTAAAAAAGCAGTTTGTTTTTAGGTACCATAAAAACAAGGGTATAGAAGAATGGTAGAAACATTGAATTCTGGGTAAAGATCACAAATGAATTGAGACATTGCTCAAACTACGTAGCCTACGGAAGATGATGGAATAAAGAGAGGGGTTGTCAATTGCTTTTGTTATACACATTTTGAAACCTTTCTTGTCAAAAAGACTGTGATTAGTATTAAACATAAACGCCGATCCAAATAGTTTGCAAAATTCATTGGAGTTTGAATAATACACAACAAAAATTTCAATTAGTACAAAATCAACATACCAATTATGACAACTTCTTCAAATTTCTTTTGACGCGGGATTAACAAAAGTTTCTTTCTGTCTCTGAGAGCTATCGATTCTCCACTGTCTTCGTCGAATGCTTCAAATGTTATAGGGTTTGGATAGTTCTTACTTGCCATTTTCATTTCTATTGTTTTCTGTGTTCCATTCTCGACAGTTTCTTCTTTTGCCAAGCCTTCTACCTCCCATTTTATTACGATTGGGTGATAGTCGTTGTTTTTTACTTTCAGAACAATGAAATAATCATGCCTTGGATCTGTGGAGAGAATGATTGTAAATAGTATTATATAAGGAGCACCGCAACGCGACGAGAATAAACAACAACAAACACACAAATCAGTGATGGCTAATATTTTGATAAGTCTTGATAGGTCTGATTATTTAATCCAGTTTTTGCAAAAACACTTTCCATATACTCCATACTTTGGGACTATACTTTGCAAAAAGGCAGGGAAAAATTGACTTCTCTGTTAGAACACTATGAATGTTGGAATTGAAATTCCTCACATATTTTAAAAACCGAAACTAATATATGGCCCATAACCAACTTCTCCCCCTAAACTCTATGCCTGTTCTGCATGCATTCAATCAAAAAAGATGATTCATTGCACAGAAAGTCTGAATTTTCAGACATCTCTCCAGCCAGGCAAACACACCTCTCATGTTGAGGAATAATGATCCAATCATCAATCAATGTTTTTGTTGATCCGGAAAATACGGTACAAAAAGCCTCATACAGTTCTGTAAAATTCCAAAATTAGACACAGAGCTCCCGTCTGATCCCAACTTTAGTGTAAAGCTCCTCAGATTTTTCTCGAATTATTTTGATGGCTTTCATGTCTGCAGAGCATTTTAGGAAAAAAGTATCATTCAAATAGACCGAATAAACAGAGCAAAAATTAAAACCGACCGAATCTTATTACAAACAGATTTAGCTTGGGTTGACTGAAACAGAGGCAGCTTTTCCTCCTGTATTGTAGCAACTGCTAGAAAAAATCATCGATAAGGCTCCCTGAATTTTCAAATTGGATTCCAATAAAAGCCAACACTTAAGTTACTATGCTTTGAGCGTAATAGAGTTGTCAAGTGATGACGTCACAAAAATCCATCTTTATAATTTTTGAAATTTGTTACGGGCATCTGGAAGAGCATCATGAAATACCTCTAAATCTGCAAACTCTATTAAAATTTTTACGAATTGGTTGAGATATGACCAGGTGAGCGCAAGCTCTGGCCCCATCAAACGTCTGTAATTTGGTTTCAGTTCATAACTTTATGACTGAGCCAATGTGACAGTAATCCGTTAGCAAACTATAGCTCACCCGATTTTCGACAAATTTAACTAATTTGCATATATGGGTGTATTTCATGGTGTTCTTTTATGTTATGTTGCCAAAATTCTAAAAGGGGGCTAGTGCATGTCTGGAAACTGGGCATTATTCATCTCCAGAACAAGTAAGTAGGGTTGAGCCCCCAGCTTCAAGTTGTGTCATCACTGCCTGTATGTATTTCTCTTCCAGCGATTACAAAGAAACACAAAAAAGTAAAGAACATAACACAAATTCTCTTTATCCACCTACAATTGATTTTGGAGATTGGTACAGCGATGATAAAAATCTTTTTTAGATTTCTTAAATTTTGATCATCCGATATGAAGGTATACTTAAGAACAGTCACTAAATGCTAAAAGTAGACGAATCTAACCAAACTGAAATATGAAACAACATTAACTCATCATAAAGACATTTTGGTTTTAAACTCTGTTCTAGCAAATGTTTAATCTTTGACTTGCCATATCTCAGCCAAAGAAAAACTTTGTCTATTTCTAATTCACACTAAACTTTGAAATTTTATGAACAAAATTTCAAAACTTAAAGAATAGATCTAACACTGAATTGAACGGTCCAAAACTCACTCACCGGTAGGGACTGTCGTTGGGATGGGAAAACTGGTCGGGTTCAATCGTAGCTGTAGTGTTTCTTCAAATATTTCTACAAAGCAAATACACCGTGGGTAATGTAGAATGTATATTAGCAACAGTCTGAAATGTATTTTAAGCCAACCTAAAGAGTGTGGTCACAAAGATTCTCGCTCGCATGGGTCTCGTCTTTCGGTTTTGTTGGAGGCCCTGTGGCAAAACTTTGTGTTCACACCAATATTTCGCCTGTTGATCTGCATATCCCTACTGACGATATAGCATGATTTAATGTGCAAAGAAGTTGCATATAAAATAACATTTTCTGGTATTTACCTCCTCCAAAACTTGAATTTCAAAACAATGCCCTTTTCTAGATTCGGAGTGGTCATTGAAAGTCTCCCATTAGGTTGAAACATACCGGGTACATGTTCGATTGTAGCGATGACAAAAATTGCAAGCATTTGGGAAGATTGGGTGAGTGACTAATAATGTTATCATTTGTGCATTTCTTCCAGACTTATCCTATATAACTTTTCTGCTATCACAATCCTTGGTTCCCCTCACATCCAAATCCTCAAACACACGCACACAAGCACTAATTGTTTATCAGCAGGGAAAATCATATACAAACTTTTGGACAAATCTGTGTTCAAAGATATATTTATAAGAAAATCAAGATTATACGAAAGTTTTTCACGCCGCAAATTATTTTATGAGCCACGCATGCGCAGCGTATATTGACTGAAGAAAGAGCTACAATCTTTATACCTGGGTGTCTGCTAAAATTTTGAAAACATTAGTCCTTTCAAGCTAATAGAATCACAAGTTTGAAAATACCAATATTCTCATCCTCTATCCAAAAATCAACCCTCACTTTCTTCTTCACCTTTCTCCTTCGCATCTTATTCAACAGTATCGATTTGGCGCCAAATGTTTCCCTCTTTAAAATTGTTAGCAAAAGCTATTTGAACATGTTTGCAAATATTGTCACAATCGGAAGTTTGTAGACACACAAAACAGCTTTGAAAATTTTGGTGGGAAACGTGTCACGTGATGCTGTGACGTAGAAGTTGGCAACCTCTGGATTGAAAGTATTGCACTAAGACCAGTTGCTGAAAGGGGATTATTGTCCCCAGAGGAAAAATTATTTGATAACATTTGCTGGGATGGTTTTAGGTGTAAAATTTGAAACTGGATATTGATTGGGCGAGCGAGGAGGCGTTTCCAAGACAAAGGGGGTCAAGTGCGAAAATTTCAGGCTTAACTGTTTAATTTGATTTTACAAGGAAAATGTGATATATCAATGTATGGCGCAGAATATTTGCAAGCATATGCAATGTATTTTATGGGATGACAAGAAATATTTATTTCTGGTTTTTTAGGGGGGCGTGGCGATAAATCATGGCATTTTACAGATGGCTTCCTGGTGAGGGGGTTCTCGGGAATCTTTTATTTCAGAAATTTCTTATCAAAACAGATGGTCTGTTTTTTTAATTTAAATTAATTCATTCAAAGTAGAGAAATCTTTGTAATCTTACCTTATTGTGCCGCCTACGAATGCACACCGATTTTACGGGCTCCAGCAAAGTTAAACATAATTTTTCAAGGAATGCGGAAGGCATGGGTTGTGCAAGTAAATTGCGAAAGCTCCAGGGTACATCGTCACTAAAAAGCCTGTTATCTTCATTAGAGGAAATTGTTGGAATCCTGTTTTGGAAATGACGGAGGGATTGAGGGGCCTGGGCCCCAACCCCCTTTCTTGTCGAAAAATTCGGGCTTTCGGTGGATATTTGAGAAACGTTCAATGTGTCTTAGATGTTGTCTTGTCTTCAAATCGTAGGCCCGAGCCCAGCAAAATGAAAAGCTGAATTTTGCTCTAACTTCATCCGTTTTCCCAACCACTGCGTCCATTTCCTTCCACTGTTGAATTCGTTGTTACATTATTATTTTTGCAGCGTTTTCCGTGTTTTAAACTTCATTAAAAACTATATAATGCACAACCTCCATCCCAGAATAATACCAAATGACAAAATCTTTTTCAAAATCACTCGTTTTTGCAAAATAAATCAACCTTTTATAAACGAGTAGTCTATGCGCTTCAAGTGTAGTTTCAAGTGTCAACTTCTACGCCATGCGGTCACGTGATATTTTTACAAAATCGGGTCGACGGGCCCCTCCAGCTGAAATTTGTCCATTTTCCACCGAATTCGTCAATGAAATGACGGTCCAGGGCCAAGTCTCCCAAGATGGAGAAACATACTATTGCTGGGTTTTTATACTATGTTAGAGTTTGAGGATTTTGAATTAAATATACAAAAGACTGGTCAACATTTGTCCGAAATTTCAAAAATATGTCATAAAATGTTTTCGCCGAAGTTTATTGTCCGAAATTTTATACAGAAATAAAAAAGATAGAAAGGAAGAAAGAAAGAAAGAAAGAAAGAAAGAAAGAAAGAAAGAAAGAAAAAGAAAGGGAATAAGAAGACAACCCGACTCTTCTGTTAATCAATAATGATTGCTAATTTCACAGTTAAATCATTAGAAAATGTACAATTTAAGTGATTGGTTTTACTGATGTAGCTGTTTCAAATGAAAAATAAAGACACTTACCAGAAGAACAAGTGAAAGTAAACTTCTCAAGGAACTTTTTGTCTGTAAGTTTACTATATCTTTTTACCATAAACACAGATTCTGGATCGCCAGTGATGACTTCAAGCTGCTCTCGTTTAGCGCCACTTCCAATACCAACTGCAAGCAGCTTGACACCAATGGCCTTCAAAGTCAAGGCTGCAATAGCTGGGTCAATGAATCCTTCACTTTCCGTCTGTGCACCATCCGTAAGCAAAAATGCAACTCGGTGAGCATTTTCTCTTCATAAAAAAAGAGAATAGCGATGGTTGAATTACAAGAATATAAACAGCAATCTTCAACAAAAACACTATTAACTACGCATAAACCTATAATAAAGAAATGAAAACAAATAAATTTTATTATACCATTTTGCAAGTCTCATAATTCAAACTGACTTAATGGGCCTAATATTTTATTTCTGAATAATAAGCAAATACGAGCGACTCAAACCACCGGGGCAGCACTTGAGCCTGCACCCAGTGAATTTTATCCAACGCTGTAAGCCCTGCTTTTTTTTACCCGATTTAATTTGCCTAAAAATTTTTTATCAAAATATGATAGAACCGACTATGTCTTACGGTAAACATTAAGAGAAAAAACTTTGGACATTAAAATATTTGGAAATTTGAAAATGAAATGTCTTGCTCACAAAAATTTAGCGTTTGAAAAGAAAGTGATGCAAGAGCTGGCTACTAATGAAACAGTACAGTATCTTATCAAACAAATTCACTTGGTAACCTCAAAACATCCTCATTATTCACAACAAGTGGCATACTTTCATTGTAGTCAACATCGATATCTTCTGTTTCGTCCACCTTGTAATTTCCTTGAATCAATTTTGGAAGCAAGTGGCGGGAATAACCCCATTAAGAGCATGGGAATTCTTAATGAGTACCTTTCGAACACTTGCGACATTTTATGTTCAATCGTGTAAAATAGACTTTAATAAGCTTTCTAAAATGCAATATGCTATTCAAAAAATTAAAAAGAAATTAAAGAGTGCTTCAGCTTTTGTCCCAATTTTTTCAAAATCAATCGAAATTTCGTGAAAAAGCGTCCGCAATTTTCTGCCAAAAAAATTTGTCCAAGATTGATTCGTCCGAAATTTTTGGCGTCTAATGTATTATGCTATATAGAAATTAATTTCCATAGACACGCAAAACACGAAGTGTCGTTTTAAACGGGGTCATAAGAAGATCCTTCCTAGCCTTAATTTTCACCAAATGTGAGTACGATATGCACATTATCAATTATTAAAAAGTATTAAGTATATTTAATATTTGGCATTTTTTCAATATTCCTTCAAATTGTGCAGAAAAATGTCGAACATGAGAATCCCAGCGAAACTAAGACCATAGCAGCCCCTTTGGTAATGTCTTAGATACACGTCTTCTAATTTATCTTTTGTTCTGTCACACTTCCAATACACTTCAGGTTTTTTGCCTTCCCCCAACATCATCCTAGCTTTATATCTTGCAATGTGTTTCAGGGTTTGAATGTAATGATTAGAGACAAGGATTCCTTTTAAATGATCGACCTTCATTCTATAAGTACCTGAATTTGAAGCGTTTGCTTTTTTCGCATGTCTCACAAGTCTAGTCAAAATCTAACTATCCACTCAAACACAATACTACTTCAACTCCGTTCTTGTCTATCATACCACATCAAGTGCATGATCAACAGCTTCATGGCAGGCCAATCGAAACACAATTGTCACACTCAAAACACACAAAAAAGTATGCCCTTGTTTCTGGGCTTACCTTGCGCCATATCCTTTTGTGAAGAGCTTATCGTACGCAGCCTTCAAGCCCTCGTCGATGCGAGTGACCGAGTACTTGTGCGCCAAAAGTTGTACACCTTCTTTGAACTCCTCTAAAACATAATAATCATTGAACTTTATGGGCACAGAGGCAAACTGGCTGAACAATACCAGACCAATGTGGGTTCCATTTTCTGATAGGCCATTCTCTTGAGCAATAGTCTTTATGAAATCCTTTTGAAGCTGATAATCTTTCGGTAGTATACTGCCAGAAGAATCCACGATAAATGCAATGTCAAGAACAGTGGCACAATTTCCTGAAACGAAAACATGTATTTAACTAGATTTTAAATGCGCAATAAAAGGTTTCTTTAAAAATGTTCTCGAGAGAAATCTGTCATCTTTCTTTAAAGGAATATCAGATAACGAAAAACAATTTTGTCCTCTTGGTTGTTGAGTTCTCTATCAAATTCACGTATCCAACAATTCCTGTTCATTTATTAATTATATAATCGACAAAGCTATATAAACACTTATATAAAAATATGCATTGATGTTGCTTTTTTCAGACATTTTCTAGGTGTTCATTCATGTCACAGAAAGAACAAACGAATTAGGTATCTTGTTTCCGGGTCAAGCTTCCAAATTAGGTTGGACTTCTCCAATTTTACGTGGACTGACGAAAATGCTGCACTTTTAACACGAGTATTTATCGACTACAAGGCAGCCAAGATGGCGAAAGGTCTTGATTGGGAGACAGTGAAAATTAAATAGGATGAAAAAGCCAATCGCTTTCGAGCAATATACGATATGGATAAAATTTTTCCGGATAAAACCGTTTACTGTACCACATAGCTATCCGAACTAATTTAATCCACTTTCCTAGGTGAACTAATTTTGTTCGGATAGCCGCTCTCGAATTCGTGCGGATAGCGTGGGTCTAGTGTAAACGCGACGCCTATCTGAACTAAGTTTGATGCGGATAAAATTCATCCGGCACCGTGTCTAAATACCAAATAAGAAAATAAATACCCTGAATATATTAATATGATCTATATACAGTTAAAGTTACGTTATGCACAGTAATCTATCGTATAGCAGCTGGTCTTCCAGGGAGTCGTGTTTTATGTTGTGTCCATCTTGTATAATAACTTTTCAATTGCTTTTTGAATTCACAAAGTGTAGGGAGCTCTCTGATATTCATGGGAATATCGTTCCAAACTTTCAGAGCCGAATAGTGAAAGCCTTTCTTGACAAATTCAAGGTTATTTCTTGGGATTTGTAGGTCCCTGCAATTCCTTGTTCTGTAGACCATGATGATTTTTATCCCAAAGGCTTTCAGAACATTGTCTGCTGATTATTCTGTACTTTGTTCGTTGCTCAACGGTCAGCCAGTTATGAGACCAGTTGTCTTTGAGTCTGGCCTTATCAATAATCGGGCGTGCTCTGTCCTGCAGAAGTTGGACAGTATTCAATTTAGATTTAGGAAGACTTCCCCAAATAACATTAGCGTATCTCAGATGGCTTTTGATAAGTACACAGTACACATGGTCGAGCTGGGATTGTGAAATAAGATTTTTCAGTTTTTTTTAGCTACTTCAGACCGCCATTAATCTTTCCTTTCACTTTGTTGAATTGGTCATCCCAGTTTAGCCTTTCGTCCACCATAACCCCTAATGATTTGGTCTTCGCAACTCGCTTTATTTCTGAATCATTAAGGTGCAGTGGTTTTGAGATTTCAACTTAATTTGTCCTCCGTGGATGGCCAATAATCATGTATTCAGTTTTTTTCGGGTTTGCGCTTAGTTTGTTTATCTGCATCCATTCCGAGGTGTTTTTGAATTCTTTTTGGGTATTTGTAAGTAGAACTTCGATGTTATTAAATGTTAAGCATTTGTGTCGTCTGCATACATGCTAGCCTGAGAGAATGCCAAACACTTTTCGAAGTCATTTAGGTAGATGGTAAACAGGAGTAGTCCCAAGCATGACTCTTGAGGTAGACCACATGTTACCGACTGTTGTCCCATAACTGAGCAGAATTTTTTTCTAGATCATGCTCAAGAGTTTCCCCTCATAACGAGTGTTTTTAATCTTTTTATCAGTATTGTATGATCTATGGTATCAAATGCCTTTTTCAAATCGTGAAATGTGGCCAAGTTGAACTGTTTTTGTCCATATTGTCATACCAATAGTCAGTACCATTTATCAGGGATGTTGTAATGGAATACATTTCTCAAAAAGCAGATTTATTTGGCGTCAATACTTTGTTTGATATGATATTTAATTAGCTGATCGTGAACTATTTTTTCCAACATTCGAGAAAAAACTGAGATGACAGAGATAGGTCTATAATTGTTTCCATCCCTTTTTTAACCCTGATTCAAAAATCGGTGTGACTTTTGCTAATTTTCAGATATCTGGGAAAGCACCATACTTTAATGATGAGTTGAAAACCATGTTTAGTGGTTTCCAAATGAAGTCTGCTGCATCTTTAGTTAGCGTAGTGGAGATCTTGTCTGGGGCCGGTGCCTTACCATGTTTTAGTTGCTTGATGGCATTTAGGCACATATGTTTCATCGATATGTACAAATATCATTTTGTTTTGCTGAACATTGATATGCTTGAGAGAATCCTCATCAGGCCTAGACTCTAAGTTTCGGTCCAATGTTGGTAAAGTGATGGTTAAGTGCTTCAGCTATATCTTTTTCTTTTGTAATTGTTAACCCCTCAAACTAAGCTCGAAATTTTTTCGAAGGGATTGCTTTGTCTAGTATCTTATTGATAACCTGTCACATTCTTTTGGGATCTCCCTTGTTTTCTTCAATCATATCAAGATAATGTGATTGTATTGCATCTCGAAATTCATGCGTTACCTTATTACGGAGATGCTTGTTTACGCTCCACCTTTCAGGATATGTTTTCGCCGCTTCCTTAGCTGCATCCCTCTCTTTCATTAGTTTTCTGATGTCTGGGGTGATCCAGTGAGTAGAAGTATTGCCTAACCTCCTTTTGATCAAGGGTGCATGGATATCTAAAACCGACTCAAAGATCTCCTGAAAAGTGGTAGTCATATTATCAAGATTATCAGCGTAAGAGGTAATGGTGGTATCCCAGTCTATTTGCTGCAGGACGTTGCGTAACAATGCCCTGTCTTAACTGCTCAGAAAGCGAATCTCCAAAACTTTTGGTTTTTTATTTTTGACTCGCCATGCATTCACTTTTCTTATTCCGTATACCAAATAATGGTCAACCATCCCTAACTCTAGAACGTCTGCCTTCAATATATATATTGAGCTAGTTGTTGAGAAATGGAATGGTTCAAAATATATATGACAGCCGTCTATAGCCCCAAAGCAACATTGAAATTGCCACTCCACACAGTTGCAGTCTCTAATAACCAACAAGCTCTGCGATAGTGTAATGTAGTGTAGTGTAGAGGCAAACTGCTAGCCTCATCATTGGAAAGGCAGGATCTTCAGAGATCGCTTCTTTAGAAAGCACTGGTGCAATTTCATCGAGAAAAAATAGAAACGTAGCTTTTGTGATTCTAAAATTTTTTTTGAAACGTCTCTTATCGGATGTATTCCAGAACATCTGCCACAAGCCGTGAAGCCTTGGCAGACGTTTGCATGTTCTTGTAATTGGATCCTGTATCATAGTTCCTTGCCAGCATGCAATTAGCATAACCAGCTAAAAATACAGTCCCGTTGACGTCTTCCATCTTTTATAAGTTTCCAGGAATCTACCGTACCTCATTTTTCTTTGTCGATTGCTTTCATTTCGACGACGTTTATTGCGTTTAAATGCGATATGAGAATGAGTGCTTTCTTCGAGGGCGCCATTTTGATTTTTGAAACAAATCGGCCACAACAACCACGTCTAAAACCGAGCAATAATTGAAAGCGCTCCAAGGGCGCTTTTTGAGCGAATTTAATTGCATTTAATTCGCTGCACTCAAAATGCGCTGTCTAAACTAAGTCTTAGCATTTTACTGATATTTTGTTCATTGCGCTCATTCGTTGTTACAGCTACTCGATCGTAGCATTCCGTTGGTCAAGCTGATGCTCCGAGTAAATTGTTGAACATTTTTTCGCGTTTGAAGTTTGGTTATTTTTGAGATTGCAGTTTCTATCCCCTTTAAAGGTAATTTCTTTGCTATCTCTATCTAAATTTTTCAAAACTTCCCTAAGGTTTTAGAATGCAGCATCTTCTGCTGTTGGAGATCTATACCAACAAACAACGAGAATAAGTTTTGCATGCTTCGGTGCAATTTCAAGCGAGATCAATTCCAATTTTTCACTCTTAATTCTCACTGTTGGTTCAGGCTAACTTGCCTTGACATAAATTGCAACAGCTCCACCATTTACATCACGATCATTTTTAAAGATGTTGTAACCACTGATGCTGGCTTCAGAGTCGCTTATTGTTTTGTCAAGCCGCATCTCACTAAGACCATTACTATCTATATCATGGTCGTTAAGAACAATTTCTAGCTCATGTTTATGTTTTCTGAGGGAGACTATATCTAAAAATGCTTTTTTTTGACCATTCCTCTTTCTTGGTTGCTCTGATCCACACTTTGAATTCTCGTTATTATAACTGAGACACCCCAAACAGTATTTTATAAAACTAGTAATGTTTTCAGAAAACTTTCTGATACCTCCATCATTAATGTGGAGGCAGAGCAGGGGCAAAATAAAAAATGTCTCCAAAACTGTCTTAACAAGATAAAGAAAATAATGCAAAAAATTAGAAAGCCAATACTTTGGTTATTAATGACTTTGAAAAAAGCAAACATTTGAGTCATACTAAGCCTTTCAACCTGTAATTCGTTCATTTTGTTGGTCATGGTCAACTTTCTTTTTTGTAATACACACTTTTTTATAAGAACAATTTTATGAGAACACAAGCCTCAAAATTGGTCAAAAGTTAAAACAGATTAAGAACAAGCTGAGGCTGAGCTACTGTAAAATGTAATTTTGAACAACATCTTATCTTATAAAGGAGCATTTTTAGCCATGTTTGGGTGCTTTTTCGGCGAATATTCAAACTTCTCACTCGCTTTGTTGGCAAATCAGGCCTGAACATCTCCCTTGAGCAAAAACGCTAGCAATCACACTATTAATCAATTTAAGAACAAATTAAGAACAATCAACCCTCAGAAAAAACAGTCAGCCTGAACTCGAATTCACTGGTTCGTACATAAAAGAGCGCATTGCAAATAACTTGCTATAAGGAGCAAGCTAACGACTATAATAAATGACTGCAAGAAATAACTGCAAGAAGTTTTTTGAGATGCATTTTAAGCTAATCTGAAGGGTGTGGTCGAAAAATAGTTCTCTGCTCGCTCTGAAATCTCTCGGCGGCCTTCCAGCCATATTTGCCCCTTCAATTCTTATAAAATTGTATAGATTAGCGGACATATTATAAGCTGAAATTATTGTTATGAGGAGCTTAAAAGAAGTTATAGCTCAGAAGCTAAGCTATAGTTTTGCAGATAATCTTAAAATTGGCTTTTCGCAAAAAGATGCTCATGGATTAACCCAAAAACGCGAAATCCAGGAATATTAGTTTTCGCAAACATAATCTCCTTATACTTTCATGCAATCATTTGCTCTTATTTGTTACCATTAAGTGTGTATGTGATCATCTTTTTCATTGTAAATGAAGTTTCTATAGAGAAATAGTTGGTCAAAAAAGTAAAGTTGGTCACTTTTTTTCTGAACGCCCCCCCCCCAAACAAAATTGTCTAGGCACATCACTGGTCCTAAGGTGAAAACGAATGATTGGCAATGCCCGATCGTCGTTCCATCTACCGTTTTGGAATCTATCTACATAAGCAACGAAAAAACCGCTTTCGTGTAGACAGAAGGAGCTCTTACTTTAAAACCTTCCTCATTTTTAATGTTTTAAATGGGCGTGGTCTGGAATTTGGGGGTACTCGACTAGTTTTAACCCCTTTCATTGCAACACTGTTTTTCCAAACCATTTTTAAAAATTGTAGCTTGTTTTCAATTATAGGTGTTTTGGGGTCAGATTAAAAGTAACATCTCTATGTCAGTTAATAACAAATGTGTGTCACAATTTGAATATACAAATTATGAAAAGTTTGCGCCTAAACTTTACAGTGCAAAGCACTTCTGTAACAAATCTAATATTAAAAAACAGGAGGTTTATAGATCTTATTTGACCTTTTTTATTTTTGTCTAACTGCATTTTGAAAGCCAAAAGGCAATAGGATTCTTCATTTTCCTAAAGTCTCCAAATTTTTAGTCACCTTCCTCAACTTCATTTTGTTTCTACAACTTTCTTCCGGCAATTGGCCGTGGGGCCGTGACGTCTTCCTGACTCTGCTAAAAAGGTAATTACTTGATCGAAAGCGAATCCAGTGTATGGTTTGGTATGCGTGAAAGCCCTTAAAAAGTGTTTGGTTTGCTTGAAGAAAAAGAGCACGAAGAAAGAGCAAATAAAGGGCACAAATGCCTGGAAACTGGAAATTCTGTCATCTGGGAAGGACTTGCGTGTGTGTTTAAGTACGTTATGGTTCTTTGTATTTCTGTTTCAATTCACTGGTACCCTGCAGTTCGATCAACTTCATTTGAAAATGGAAAATGAACCAAGTTCTCTAGATTCAGCTGAGTTTTCCGAAGATGTAGCATAAGTAGGAACGTGACAACATGTTCATACATGACATTCACAAATTGACCATGGCCTTGAAGCTTCTTGTTCAGCTTGTTCAAGTGACTAGTAGTGACAACGAGGAATGCTAATCTAGACAAGAATCTAGGATCACTGAATCCGAGCCGACACTCGTGTATTGGGCCAAATTATTTACAGGTTAACAGGGGCCTTCTAGGCCACACAAAAGTACCTTGCGGACCGCGGGTTGCCGAATCCTGGTTTAGAGCGTTAGAGGAGGGTATTATAACATTTCGTCTGTTTTTTGCTGAATTCTTCTGACAAAACTTTTTGACTTTAATTTGACAGTTATAACATTCAGGACTAGAGAAAGGTAGACGTGGAAATACTTGCTTTGGTCTTTTCATGCGCATTTTGGCCTGAGTTGGTTATGTGCCTGGCCTTCTTTTGTTAATCTCATCTGGCAACCCTGAGTCAAACTTCTCGCTCTGTAGGTGTTACTATATTTAGTTGATTTGTCCCTGGTGCAGTGCATGGGTGCCGTCCTAAAAAGTTTGGAAGGGGGCTGTGCTGTAGAAGCAATACCCAAGACCGCCCCTATGGTCATACCCTGTATTCTTGCATTTGTGTTACAAAATCTTTGTTATGTATATGAAATCATTCAAACTACTCAGCAGCTCAATAGAAACTGCTCATTCATGGAAAATCAACTGCATAAAAAATCTTTATTTGAGATTGCCAAGTAAGGAATTTACCAAACCAAACATGGCTTGTTAAGGAAGACTGAACACCTTCCCCAAATAATTCTAACAAAGGGGCTGAGCCCACTAGCCCCCCTCCATGGCACCACTTTCTTGGTGGTGTCGGGATAACGAACTAACTTATTAACTAACTGGTGTTTCATCAGTAACGATTTAACTGTCGTTTAATCACCAACGATTACTGTAGAGGTAACAGCAGCAGCTCAATAGAAACACTCAATTTGCTTAAGGGCACTTGTCATAAAAACGGAATCCACTTTACCTTAAACCTCTACGCATTTAATGAAGGTTAACCCTAAAAATTATTTATTGAAATGAAACGTTCCTACTCTACAGAACTCCGGAAACCACCTAGCTGTCTGTTTGATAGAAGAGAGATGATAAGCTGGGTCAATAAACTTTTCCTACACCGTCTTCAATTGACATTGATTGGCACAAAAAGATTTAGAAGATAATAAAAAGCCAATATATGTCTATGAAAACTGGATTGAGAAAAAGAACACACGATTTCAATATCACGAAAAAAAACAAAGAAATTCAATGAGAATGAAGAAAAGGTTCAAGCCATCAAAGAAAAAGGTACACTCTTTCAACGAAAACCCTTAATATTACGACGCCCCACTACCAGTTCTGGAGCAAAATTTCTTATGAGGTGACAACTGTTATATTTGTCCAAGATCCCTTGGAAACCATCTAAGTTCTTAGAAACATGCAAAAAGTTGACAACAGATCCAACATAGTATGAAAACAGCACACTTCCAAGATGGCGGGCGATTTTTCGGTTCACTTTGAAACAACTAAGGATGATTCATAAGAATGATTCAGTTCCTTCATTCATTCAATTGTCGGCAACTTATTTGACACTGAAGAATTATGTGGCAGATGCAAATGGCGCGATTACTATCCTGAGGCAAAATTGACGTGACAAAAACATGGCTTGTGCATTGTTAGAAATTCTGTTGCTAGTAAACTAGAAAAAAAATAGAGTGGTAGATGATTTACATTTGTTTGAAGGAGTTTTACGAATGCACTCATACCAGTGGATCTTGCAGCAAATTAAGTTCTGGGGAAATTCTCACCGAGGCGCTAAGAGATGGCAGCCACACCCATTTTAGCTAATGGTATATACTCAACCCCTGGATTTTGATTTGCTCTTACAGTAAGAAACCTAACCTTTCACATTGAATTTCCCTATTAAATCCATGATGTTTGTCCGGGGCACATTTACCTAAGCCTTTCATCAAATTGGCTGAAGTGAAATTTTGAGATGGCGATTAAACATTGATTTGTTGCAGAGACCAGCGAGAAAAATATGCAAATGAACGAGGGAACCCTTTTTTCTTGCGCATGCGCATGCTCTTTGAATCCAGGACAGAGGGTTGCCTCACTCATTTAAAGACATTCTCTAGTTACTCTCCCCATCATTTATGGTCATGCGACCAGGAATCGAACCTTAAAGTCTTATGAGCCAATGTCATTTGTTCATGAGTAGCTAGAGATTGATTACCCATGTTTATGATAACTAAATTAATTGAATATCCTAAGCGCCAGTTTTCAAACGTCACCATTTTTCTTTATGACTAAAAGAATGACAAAACAAAATAAATGGATTAAAAGCAAAAAAACACCCTTTATTCAAGCAACTCAAGATTAAAACCAAGGATAAAGGCAATTCCCCTGGCCTTCATGCAGAACTGTAGTTAACCCGTTCAAAGTTTTATTTAGAATTTATTTAAAATTTTTAGAAAAGCATTGAAGTTCTAAGAAACCAAAAACTTATATTCAAATCATTAGTAATAACGATAGCTGGCACATATTTCACGAAAAAAAGGCCACCAGAATCGGAGAATTAAGCCTCTTGTTATAACATGAAAAGAGCACCGAAAAGGCCTAAAAGATTAAACAATCTGGTGTCGTCTAAACATAGCCAAGATATAGCGATTTATTACAAGTCCTCGATAAATCAAAATATTCCAACACTAGCCTTGGGCAATATAGAGAGAGGCACCGCGGAGCGTTGAGGAAAGGGGGGAGGGCAAAACCGCTTAAAAAGAGGCTTTACTGGTAATTTCTCACTTAACATTGTGCATATTTTGCAAAAAGTGGGGAAGCTCTAGCCCCCCAGCCCTATTTTGATTGCCATCCATAACAAAGATGGTATGAGTTTTGAAGGCAGAAGGTTCATGGGCGCCAACGATATGCAAGGGATTCTTAATTAATTTATGGTTTCTCAGGGCGCTAAGATCCCTTCAAAAAAAATAAAATGAAAACCGTGTCATGGTTATAGGGCCGTCAAGATGTTTCAGGGCGACTCTGGGGCAAAGCCGAAAGACGAGGAGCCTGAGGGCAAAGCGAGCAGAAAATTTTTGCGACCATGCCCTTTACATTGGCTTAAATTCATTTTTCCGTTTAAAATGTCTTACTATTTTAAAGCATAATTATATTACTTTCAATTAATTCCATTTTAAAATGAAATTTCTTCTTTTATGAGGCTCCTTACATCTCAAAGCCCTGGGGCAACTTGCCCTCACTGCCTCCCTCTCGGCGGTCCTGCATGGTTTTTCAAAATGCAAACCGTTTAGGTTTACTTCAGTGTATTCATCCCTCTAAACGTATATGCCTTGACAGGGTTATATTAAAAGGAAAGGATGAAAGCACCTGTATCCTTCTACCAGCGAAATATGATATATTTTGATGTAAAGGGTCTCTTAGTATATGATTTAGCTAACAAAGATGCAAATTTTTGCAAGATGCAAAGAAAGTTTGTTGAATGCTGCCAAATTAAATTAAAAATATAACCAAATCGAAATGAAAATGTAACTTTTTCAATGTACTTGTCTGTCGCGCATTGAAAGTCGTGATGGAGCCAAACAACATAGCCGACAAATACGCAGTGTGTGTACGGAAAAACAAAACTATTGTAGGACATCTACGAAAAGGAAAGACAGGCAGATTTGCAAAGACAATCTTCTTTCTCAGGACAGATAAATTTAGTTCCTGCGTGGACGTAGTGAATGGCAATCGTGTAAACATTGCAGATGGCAAAGGAGTGCAACTCTAAGTTCGCAAGTTCTATATCATTTTCGGACAATCTAAGTTCATGTCAATTTTAAAAAATGAATTATCACTGTTATGATAATTAATAGCTGAAAATTTTTGTCCCTTTTTTGTTCGAGATAACCGGTTTTTTTCTTTCAAGGGTTTAAAATTTCGTTTGAGATAGCGAATAGTCCGAAAAGCGAGTTCGAGATAATGAGTTCTATTTCTTTATCAAGCCCAATATTTCTTTAACAAAGGGAATTGGGAAACTTTTTGAGATGGAGAGGTTTTCGAGATATCCGAGTTCGGGATTCGACAAGGGGGCTGGGGGCTATCGCCCCCACTTTTTGCCGAAAATGCAAAGAATTTACCAGTGAATCATCATTCAAGCCACTATTAACTCGGTTTTAGCCCCCCTCCCACTTTTTTGGACCTACTTTTCTCAACGCTCCGTGGTGCTTGGAAACTTTTTGCAACGCTCCGTGAAACTATGAAATCGTGATAGAACTGTGAACAAGGAACATGATTGCCCTGTTGGCCTAGAATTTAAGACACAAGGGATAAAAATATACTCCCCACATCTAAATACAGCATCAGAACAGAAGCGAATCTCTTGACGTGATAAGAAAGGTCACAAACATTTCATAACATCATTCATACATCAAAATTAAGAAACTCTTAAGAAACAATGAGTATTGAAATTTACAGAACATTAAGAAACTGGAATACTCAACATCGACCTTTGTTTCTTATAAAAAAATGAGTGTATTCTAAATGCACTCCCTTTCGTTTTCGAATATAGCAAAAACAGAAACGTTTGGAACAGCGAATATGCGTGAAATCACGCAGCACGTCTTCTACCAAAGTTTTTATACCATGCAATGGCGGTCGGTGTCACATGCGTCCGGCAACTGTTTGGTAGCTAAAGTCCACAATTTTACTAGAAACTTGAATGCTGTCATCACTGCAATAGATGCATCCGGTCTGACGTTTTTAAATCCATTTGAGAGGTAGCGGCCTATCACACAACTGTTGTCAATTTGATTTTTCTTTGTGTTGTCCAGCAGAATGCCCTGGCTATTACTAAAACAGGGAATGAGGAACCGCGGAATCGGGGAATCGAAGAATTGGGGAATCGGGGACTCGGGGAATCGGGAAATATCGAAACCAGCAAGCCAATTTACCAGTTCTATACCTTGTACGAAAGGTCTATGCGTAAATACTCCATCTCTAAGACCAAAACAGACATCAGCGCAATACAGTTAGTTCGATTTCAAGAAATGTAAAAACTCCAGCCAAATAATGAAAATTGGCATGCATCCACGGCGACTGCCATTGCAACAGCGAGACACTTTCAAAAACATATATCACTTTTTAACGAGACAGCTCGAACAATCTACTGTCTGATATCTACTGAGACGGCTTTCAGGGACTACATGGCCCTGAATACCGCATTTGTTTTTCATATTTGAAGAGAACGGAAAGTTATGTCGTCAAAATTTAAACTACCAAATTTCCGTTAAAGATTAAGCGACAAACATCACCTTGAATTTGAATTCAACTAGAGTAAGGTTGTTTTGCATGAGGAGGCTGCCAGTATTTATTGAGTTTTCAGTTATCAGCTAGAGGGCTACGAGGGGCAAATCACTCTATAAAATCTCGCACACCTTTTGTGAAAATCCTATTGTTTTATCTGAAAACCCCCAGAAATTCTTTTGCTTTAGGCAAAATCTCGTACGCTGTTTGCAAGAGTGAAACGCCCCTCGCATGGATATAGAGGTCACATATGTATGCAAACGTCAAAAAGTAACATCGGTTCAATCAAATATTTTATCCTAGCTGAAAGTAGCCTCAATATTTTAGAATCATCCAGAAAAGAGGAAGGAGCGCAGTCTCCTCACGAAAAGTAGAAGGGGGCTGAGCCCCTCTCCCTGAGCCCCCTTGAGCCCCTCTCTTTGACAGCCCTGCCTAAGGCCCTTCACTTTGATTTTGAAAGTCTCTTGAATTTTGTAATGAAGTTGATCAGTCTCTTGAATTATAAGTTTTTAGAATCATTTCGATATAACGACAGATTGCCGCCATTCTCTTCAAATATCAAAAACGAATGCGGTATTCAGAGTCGTGAAAATGCCATGTAGTCCCTCAAAGCCGTCTCAGTAAACATTAGATAGTAGATTGTTTGAGCTGTCTCGTTAAAAAGTGATATATGGTTTTGCAAGTGCCTCGCTGTTGCAATGGCAGTAGCCGTGCATGCATGCCAATTTTCATTATTTAGCTAGAGTTTTGGAACTTCTTGAAATCTAACCAAATGTATTGCGCTGATGTGTGTTTTGGTCTTAGAGATATTTACGCAAAGACCTTTCGTACAAGGTATAAAACTGGTAAATTAGCTTGCTGGTTTCGATATTCCCCGACCCCCCGACTCCCCGGCTCCCCGACTCCCCGATTTCCCGGTTCCCCGATTCGCCGATTCGCCGATTCCCTGTTTTAGTAATAGCCGAATGCCCTCTCTCCCACTGGTTTATCCGCAAACCCGCAGACGGGGAATATTCTCGAATACCATATTCATAAAAGTCGGTCTGCGGTTCACATTGTAACGCTTTTCAGTTATTTCAAAACTTTGGCAATTTTGTGGGAAATCGAAATGAATTCAGAATACTAAGAAATTTTGAGAAAATTACATTAACCAAAACTTGACCTGTTAGCTGGGGGTATCAAATTATCTTGGGATGTTAGGGAATGTGGTGTTTCCATAGAGGTAAATTTGCTCTAATCGCCACGCACCAAGAGTCAATCGGTTCAGTAGCTTCAAGAATATTTAGACGATAAATTAGCGAAAAAATTATGTTTATGTTCCAAGGACTACGCAGAACCCTGATCAATTTTCATGACAAATATTGACATTGATGTGGCAGTTGAAATATCGGAAGAGCGTGTCCATTGTGGTCTTAAGGACATGGAAAATTTTGCAAAAGTAACAACACAGTTATTTAAAATACTGGTATTTGCGGAGATAATACTAATCCTTAGACACACACCGCTTGGCACCCTCGGTCAATTAAAGATTCACAAAGAACTAGTAACTTTGAAAGTTCCAGAGGGGGCAATTTCAGTAAAGTTAACCTCTTTATAAGCACCAACCGCGAGAACCTGACAATGTTGTTGAATACAGAGTAGTCTCTGAGGCCAGTTACATAATTGTGTGCTCACTTAATTTATGTACCATGTAAGGTCAAAATTATATGAACAGATAAAATATTGTGTTTCACTGTTCGTCACGATTACAACGTAATGTGCTGTAAGCAAACGATGTTATTGTTCGGTTACACTAAGGTTCATGGCATTCAAATAAAACAGGGCATAATTGAACAATGCAAGCGAAAGTGACAAATCTGTCATGTTGACATATTTTCAAATTCTTTCTAACTTACTTGCTTCATTTTCAATGGATTGGCTAGCGATTTTTCCAAGTCCCTCCGTGATGCAAACAAAATTGAATAGCAAGACCAGAGCTATAACCCAAGCTGAAGCGTAGTGGGCCATACCCCAAAATGGTATCAATAGCCCTTGCTGTAGCGACGTTCGAATGCATCCACACAAATGCAACCAATTAAGCCACCCAGGTGACAGTCTCCAACACAAAGACGCCTTGGCTTCTTTCAGTGGAGAGACACTTGGCTTCTGGTCGCCTGTTGGTTCTCACTCACGCCAGCCAGTCATGCATATTTATTTTACAAGATCGTGTCCAGTATCATTGCTCCTCCGTGTTTGTTGGGCAGGGTTTCCCTCTAAATCCTCCACAAAACAAGACGACATTGTTATGTTGCAAAACCCTAACCACATACATCCAATCAGTTGTGGTCTGCAAATATGATATGTATTGAATAGATATGTATTAGATAAAGCAAATAGAAAATATAGTTTGACAATTTGGGGCATCACTGGCTCAGTTTATCTTAGAATGTTTATTAGAGGGTGATGGGGTGCTTAGGGACAATTATCCTATCCTACATAGGGTACCTACATTGGGTACTTACAACCGTAATGAAGACAGTGTGATTTGTATACCCATCAGTGGCTGCCTGATTGGTGTCATTGGAGGTGTCGCCAGATGCAGGCAGCCTTTGTTGATTGAATAATTAGAGTTGTCAGCATTATTTGGCTAAAACCTAATTGTTGAAAAGTGCACTAATATACATCTGGATATAAGATGTTAATTATTTAAAGGTAATGTGTCCAGCTATAGCAAGCGACTCTGCGGGGGTTTTTAGAAACATGTGATTTTTCATGTCATCATCCCAGCCATTACGGTCGTTCTGTTTATCTATCCTGCTGCGAGGTTAGCTTTTCATGTGAGCAGTTTTGCATCGCAAGAATACTAACCAATCGCAAACTGTTATTTTGATGGGTGGCTTGACAAGTTGGGTATACGCAGTCCTTTTATATGGACACATTACCTTTAATGGCTGTTGTTATTCATAGGCAGGGTCATCGAGGGGCTGCGAAAGCCCTGGGTGAATGCTGAAAGTCGCGGACCCTGGCGAGCGAAGCAAGCAAGCGTTTTACGTCTACGCCCTTTAGATTTGCTTAAAATATATTTCATGAAATGATCTTCTTGCAATCATTTAAAGTTTTTTTCTATTTTTTAAGGCTTTGTTATTTTTCTTTTTGATATAATGGAATTAATTTCCTTAATTCAAGGCCCCTGTGTTCCTCTATTTATTTTATTTTGTTTATTATATGTAGCATTTATAAAATAATTTATTTGCAAACAGTGATGGGAGCATACGTCTCAAGCGCCCTTTTGGTGTCGCCCATGTTAACCGAACAGTTTTTGAACTATACTCTATGTACTTTGTACTAAAAGTAGCCTATGCAAGAAATGTGACACAGCCCTTATTCTGGACACTTTTCGCTTGAAAATCCAAATTTGGGTTACCTTGTGTCTGTCTTTGAGGTCAAGATGAAGGGATGAAGGATAGAACAATGAACAATAAGAGTCGCTATCATGGTCGTGCTGTTTCATCTCACATTGGTCATCAAAAGTAAAAGAATACAACATTATTCTTATTCTTGAACGACTTATTTGATAAAAACTGGGCATGTCACACCCACCACAATCTCGTCAGATATGATTTCTTTGTTCTGGGATAGCTAAATTTCTGACCTTGCTAAATGTAATGTTATGATGCTAAATGTAAATGTTATAAATCGTACACACATGTTTGTACTAATTCGTTAATCTTCTGCAATTTATATGTTATGTATTTAAGTGCAATATTTAGAGTGGTTACTAGCTAACAGATACAGTACTCGCGATAACACAAACCACCGAAAACTCGAACAAGACGAAATGGTATTGCATTCCCCTTGAACCTTGCACCACAAAGCCATATAAAAATATCCCTGATAACTCAACAATCCGATTACTCGAACTTGTTTTTAGCAAGCATGACAAAATAAGAAATTTTTTGAATCCCTTTAGCTTTTCTCATTTTTTGCTCCCTTAACATGTAGGCTGTAAAGAACAACCAATCACCAAGATTACACCACTTACAAGATTCTTAGGCGTTGCATTTTGCTTCAGGGTGGATAGTTTTGGCAAAACGCCCAGTATCTCTTCTCTCTTTTAATGACTATTTATCCTCATTTAGGCCGCATACTTAGCAACAGGGTTTTCCGATTCACAACGAACACCAAGTTATTAATTGTGCTTTGGAGTCCAAATGTATTTACACATGTGGTGTCCTTTGATATGGATTCTTCAAGAGTGCAATCTATTGACTGACCCACAGCTAAGTACATGTATTACATTATGGTGTAACTTTTGTTGTTGTTCTTGCTGTTCTTGTTGTTGTTGTTGTTGTTGTTGCTGTTATTTTTCTACATGAGAAACTTGCGATAACTTGAACTAATAGAGACATTGCTCTTCCCTAAAGTTCGAGTTGTTGAAAGCCTTGATAACTCGAACCACCATCACTTGGAGCTTTGCGTTATCGGGGGTTTACTGTATTCCATTGTTATCGGACATACATCCCCTGATAAAGCAATAGGAACTATGGACTTTTTAAATGCGAAGTGGTGAATTTTTCCACAACCAACTGATCGTTGACAACTGTAATGGTAAGAAAAGCTTACTAAACTAAAGTGTATCTTATGGGCTGATTAGATGTCTAATCATCATACAAACCATAATGGGAGTATGGGGCTCAATGTCCATTGTCCTGATCTTTTGGCGAATCTGCAGCCTGATGCAGAGCACATGATGCCATCCATTCATTGTACTAGGCATAAGACTAGATAGCACACCCGTGACCTCATATACACTTTCTTGGCCTAACATTGAAACATCTAGTTTTAAGTATGGGAACCCCTCAGCAATTTTTTTTCAAAGCAATTTTTCTGAAGAGGGAAGAAGCTCACGATTTGCTGTCCGCTGGAATCTGTGAATCTCTCAATGATTAAAATACGAATAATAGTCAGGAACAGAGCAACATGACGGCGAGAATCCAGTGTAGAGAAACAGAATGTTAAAATAAATTAGATTTGATAAACAAACATGCATACAGGGCTTTATCAGAGTGATATCATCAGATAAAGTAGTTTTTAGTTGATAACCAGTGTAGTTTTTTTCGTATTTTCAAAAGCTTGATGTGCAGCGACCGACACTGGAGTCCAAAAAGGGTGTTAGCATACATATCTTTAATGTTGTAATCATGTACATGAAGTAAGATAGGCTTTATGTATCTCTCCTCCTTTATTCGGTGTTGAATAATACTATTGCAGCGAAAATTGGCATCTGTTTGAGAAAGAGGCATATAATCTATAATCCTAAAGATGAATACATTTTTGGACAAATGGTTATTTTCTTTATTACAAAATAGGGGCATTCTTTAATTTCTTAAAAAGATTGGGGGCAGGAGACCCTGGGCCCCTTTGGCTCTAACGTCTATGCCAATGAAGGACTTAAAAAGAAAACCACAACTGAAACAGTGAAATGAAAGAGTTCATTGAAGCTGCCTCTGACCCTTTTGACTCAATGAAAAGACCTCGACATTGCGATTTATAGCTGTAACTTAAACCGCGTTGTTTCAGGACATGAAAGAGATACCTCAGTCAATCCTATTTCGGTAATCAGTGCAGAGATTGTGATCCATTCTTAATTCAAACTCAAAAATCAATCTTCCGGATTATGACTAGGTCCTTCATGCCCTTGGCAATCATTTTGCATTGACCTCTTTTTCAAGTCCAGCTTTATTACATGATTGTTTCTAGTTTCCTTTGGTCACATGCCGAAAACCTTAAATTGCTCGGGCGGAAAAGTGATTCAGAGAGTGGCGTGTAGAGGATGCCTGTGCTGCGATGTGAGAAATTGGGAATGTGATGGAATGAATGAGAAGGAAAAATTAACGTAAACAGGCCTAAGTAGAGTCACTACAGACGTTCTTTGTTAAACCAAGATTGCGGACAAAAATACGAACTGGCTGCAAAAGATCTCGCTAGTTGCCAGGCTGTGGCAACAACAAGATCAAGTTGGTTCAAAAAATTCTATGTATTCACTAGTAAAAGCCATTTATCTTAAAGTTATGATTTTTTTTATAAGTACAGCGGGATTCTTGTTAAACAAAAAGCCTACCTTATAGTACTGCCAATTTCGAGCTTGAAAAATAATCCTCAGTAAGATTTGATTATTATCGAGCAGATGTAATCTGCTTCAAGTCATCAAAGTACTTCTCCGCAAATCAGTTCCCATATCTAAGAGCCGTTTTGAAAGTAACAGTTAATAAAGTTAAAACAAGTTTCTAAACGCTTTGAAAAACAACAAATGTAAAGAACACTCGAAATTCGCTGCAGGCACTATCTGTTTTCTTTTTAAAATAAAGTATGTGGAGGTTATCCGTGTGAAGTGTATCTTTGTAACAAGTAGATTAGAGCAGATCAATTGATCCTGAAGTGCAGGGCCTAAAATAAGAAATTTTAGAAGAAAATAAGAAAATAAAATAAGAAATATAAAAATATTTTATAAAAACACATTTTTTACTTTGCTGGGATTGACACCACGGGCGTGGCAAATGTAGAAACTGCGATCATAGTGCAAATAGCCTGTCCTAATTGGGCAAGTTCTTAAATCAATATATGCGTCTTTATATGTGAGCAAAAAGTTATCGAAAGGAAACTCCTTTACATGGTTTGTTCGGATCTTTGTCAAAGTTATTTTTTATCTCCTTTCACCTTCAAAAATTCTCTTAAATCAGCCTTGCTTTCCAGACTTTGGTGTTTTTCTTTGTATTTTGTTTTTTGTATGTTGAACTAGAAAATTGCGAGATCAAGCATATTCATTACAATATTTATATATTTGTTAAGTTTTTTTTGGAGATATGCTGCTTTCCCCACCTGCTTTTATCTTGTTGTAGATGGGAATCAGCCTCTCTACATCGACAGAACTAGAGTTTGCTGCGAGAATCCGAGCCATTGTCTCGTCTGGTAGAATCCCTCGTTTATTTCTCAAATTTCAATGCATGAGTGAATGAAATATTTTGCCCGGGACAAAATCTGGGTGAAGCCTTTTTAAGCCTTTTATTTATGGAAAGTTCTTAATTGCTTTCAGCCCACCACATTCTTTGCCATCAAATCTGTTCTTCAAAAAGTTTTGATACTATAAACGAGAACCTCGTTACAGATGGCAAACAAACTCTTCTCTCACTGATGTACAAATTGTGCTTACAAATTGTGCTTGTTTCTTCTTATTCTCTTTTCGCCCATTGGTAATGCAGACGCCACGAACCAGATCTCAATTTAGGAATTACGCTAAATTTGTCATACGATGGTGCTAGATTCGCAAGAACTTTGCTAGATTTCAAATCAAGGCAACCCTGCTCGAGAAAGAGGCTAATGCATGCTCAGAATATCGAAAGTGGCCAGAGTTGCAATTTCTCCTTTTGGACAACCCAGTGTACTCATTCTTCATAAGCAAAAAGGAATTTAGATCCATGGTTCGATGGCCAAATTTCTTCATTTTGGCAGTTTCAACCTACAAAGAAAATTTTGATTACGGTATCACTCACAATAATTAGCAAAAATTTAGCTTTTTTTATACTGCGTTGCATTTGGCTGGCTGCATTTGGCTGGCTGCATTTGGCTGGCTGCATTTGGCTGGCTGCATTTGGCTGGCTGCATTTGACTGGCTGTATTTGGCTGGCTGCATTTGGCTGGCTGCATTTGGCTGGCTGCATTTGGCTGGCTGCATTTGACTGGCTGTATTTGGCTGGCTGTATTTGACTGGCTGCATTTGGCTGGCTGCATTTGGCTGGCTGCATTTGGCTGCCAACCACAAAATATGTGGCTGCCAACCATTCAAAATAACTGGCAAAATCCTGAAGGTGGAAAATCACAATTTAGTCCCAAAATGAAACCACAGATGCTGCATTTGGCTGCCAACCACAAAATATGTGGCTGCCAACCATTCAAAATAACTGGCAAAATCCTGAAGGTGGAAAATCACAATTTAGTCCCAAAATGAAACCACAGATGCTGCATTTGGCTGCCAACCACAAAATATGTGGCTGCCAACCATTCAAAATAACTGGCAAAATCCTGAAGGTGGAAAATCACAATTTACTCCCAAAATGAAACCACAGATGCTGGTGTAAACCGATCAATGGAAACAATGATTCTTTTAAATAATATCAGAATTATGCCAGAGTTATGCTAGATTCCAAATTATGCTAGATTTATACAAATGACGATTTTTGGCCAATATTATGCTAATATCACGCTAGATCAGGTCACTCTGGCACCAGCCCACAAGGGAATGGCTGGAACGGGACTAGGAGACTTGCCCCTAAATGTTTTTACGGCCACGCCCTTTGAAACACAGGAAAACACCCTTTTCAGAAAATATTTGCTTCTTTCTGTCCTTACTCATAAACATAACTATTTAGAGATGATTTCAATTAACATAAAAATACGAAACTGAGTTAGATAAAATGGGGACAAAATTCAAATTTATCTTTGACCACACAAGATAAAAAGACCACACCATCAAAAAGAACAAAAACTTGTTCCCAGCAGAACTGCTACTAATGGGTTCGTTAGCGTAAACTTTCAAAACATTTTCTAACCTTTTTTTGCAAAATAGTTATGCAACATTCACAATTGAATGTTCCTTCCAGCTACCACCGAGAGACTTATCATCGTTCAGCTGCTGTAGCCTTGAGAGGAATTCTTTCCAATGCTTCTCCAAATCAAAACACCTTGGTTGGATTGCTTTATAACTTTTTCTGAAATCTACTGAAATTATCACATAAATTCCAGAGTACATTACGAGCAGAAAGTCATAAAAGCAAACTAAATTGAGATGTCTTGAAGTTAAAGCTGTATACAGAGTCCATCTTACTTCAAAATAGCACAAAACAATATCATAAAGCGCAATTGATTTTTCTCCGCATGCACTTAAGCTTCGAGCTCTGAATTCTGAGCTCTTCTTTATTGTCCATTGCATATGAAAATGAGTCCAATACATGAGGCTGGGATTGGGCATTCACTTCAAATTGAAAAAATGTTCCCAATTCTTTCTTAGGCGTTTCGATTGGTATTCATGCTGCACTTTTAAGAACATGCATTATTTACAAATCCACACCTTCTACAATTACAGTTCCACGATTTTAATTTACAACTCCACAAAGTGAGTAAGATCCAGGCTTATTTTAGGCCCTGCGTGAAGTGACATTTGTTGCATCTTGGGCCAGACAGTGCATAACACTACCAGGACCGTCGCTAGAAAATTTTCATGGGAGGGGGAGAGGGGTGCAAAACCAGTGGTTTGCCGACAAAATGGGCGTGGCAACAGATACGGGCGTGGTTCTCAAACGATTATAATTATCATTGATAAAACTCGCGAATATTTTTTCTCGAACTGCTATATTTTAGTTTTGCTCAGTGTCATGATTGCAGGGTGGCCAGCAAACCAAAAGGTCCCGGCTCAGCAAACCAAAATGGTGTGGCAGATAAACTTTTTTGAGCCACACCAACTAATGCGAGAAAAGGCTAAAATATGCTCAGTTCAAATCAATTATTGACGGTTGTGGTTCTCTATTTAAATCAAGGATTTTATGTATGCAGTTAAACTTTGCACAATAACAGCAAAACAATTGTTCTATTTGTAACAATTGTATATATATATATAGATACTCAATAAAAAAACAACTTGGTTGACGTTTCGCTATAAGCTTCTTCAGAATCATTCTGAAGAAGCTTAAGGCGAAACGTCAACCAAGTTGTTTTTTTATTGAGAATCTATTTATACTTTTAAAGAACTTTAAAGTTAGGAGCTATTGAATATATATATATATAGAATCAAAGAAAACACTTTCGTAAGACGTTTCGCTTTCGCTTCATCAGTAATAACTTTACAAAATCAGAGGAGCCTACTTATCAACCTAAATTACAATAGAACACTACAATACAATAGAAACCTAAGGGGTACCTGCCTAATACAATACATATTGTCAAATGTGTTAGAACGTAAACTGTTATGGGGAACTGGGAGAGAAGTGAAAAGAAAGATAGAAGAAAGAATGTGATGGAGATGCTGGTGTTGGCTGTCTCACAAGAGATAGATGAAAGCCATAAAAGCAAAAAACACAAAATAATGAGAAGATAAGCTATAAACAAAAGAGCCGACATTAAAAATTAAAAATATAAAAAAAAACTTTTAAAAATTTAAAACTGTAGAAGAATATATAAATGTCCTATGTATCTACCTGCCTAGTATCAAGACCCATCGGAGAGAAAGTATTCAAGCGATATTGCCAAAAACTTTCTCTCCTCCTATCAGTACCTGTTAACCTATCTATGACCTTAACACTTATGTCATTCAGGAACCCCCGATGTCCTTATATATATAGTATTATGAAATTGAAATTGAAATTGGAACCCCGATATATATAAATAGTATTCTGAAATTGAGCCAAGAAAATAATCAAAAATTTAACCTGCATGTTCTTTTTATTTATGTGTCATCTTTTCATTTTTCTAGGTTAGTATCTTGGCTACAATTCAAAATCTAGTGACCTCAAGGAGTATTGGGGTCTTGGGTATTCCCTATGATAGTTCCCTCCACCTCTGTGTTAGCCCTGATTTTTAATCACTGGACAACTCCTTTCACTTTGACTAGGCAACAAACAGGTGCAGTTAACATATAAATTGGCAAAGTGAGTAGGGGATATTTAGTGTGTATCTCAGGAACTACCTAGCTAGACACCTAAGCTGCCTCCCGAAGGTGTAACTGTAATGTTCTGATGTTTTTAATGACATTGTTTATTGTTAGTATTCTCTTCAAATTTCCAAGACTTACGGATAACTTGTCGTATTTAATTTCTTGTGTTTTCGCAGACAGTAAAGTTATTCCTAGATTTTAACATGTATTCAAAAATTCCTGTAATTGGGTGCTTCTAAAAAGTTAGGATTTAGCTTCCATATATTCACATGAAATCCTTTTGGAAAATTGCTCGTCTTCTTGATGTAAAGATCAAAGTCGAAATATTGTTTGGTGTGATACTGAAAGAAAGTAATTATTGCGTAGTCACTTTGATATCATAGACGTAGGGAGCATTTCAAAAGTGGGGTAGGCACTTTCAGTTCAGGCAAAAAAGGGGCACCTCTGTAAGGTCTAAAAAGATCTTTTTCTTCTCTCCCTGAAAAGTGGGAGAAGGCACGTGTCCCCTGTGCGTCGGGCTTCTACGTTTATGTTTGATATGAAAGTATTTCAAAACCAACTTCACGATAGGAATACTAAAGCAGCCAAATTCTGTTCAACAAGATGTGCTGTTTCAGAGTACTGTGCGGCAGATTATAGAAACCTCAGTCAACTGGAGCTGCTTATTCCCTCCTGCTACAGCTATGCAACTTTAGGCTGTGGGCAGCAGTTATAATTTCTAATTTGAACATTACTCGGGGCTCTAACAAACAGTTCTGCGGTTTACCTTTTAATCAGAACGCAAGGTATTGAGGGTGATAAGCACAGTAAATGGTATTACCGTTAGGACTGTGATAAATACGAAGAATTTGGTGATCAAAGAATCTTGTGATACGCTCAGCATGACTACAGTGGATACAGGTCTCTTCTGAAAATGCCTCCTTTTTAGAAAGCAGTACCTTCGAAATTTGAAATAAGATTACACCCTATTCTCAAACAACCTTATTCAACATCATGTGCCCTCCTTCCTTTGCCGACAGGTCTGGAAATTTGATGACGAAGCACCCTTATATGGCAGAAAACTCTTCGTATTGCGAGGAAATTTCCTTCAAATGAAAGCCTCAAACCTCATCCATTGGAGAGCGGAGAGGGCCTGTGAGATTTAGAGTACACTGACTTTATTTTGTAGAAAACAGTTTATGAAAAGCTCTTAGTTTCTTTTCCTGAAAATTTGGGAAATCTTTCAAAAGGAATATAATATTTCAAGAGCATTAATATTTCTTTACTATTCAACCTTTTTCAAAAACTTGTAAAACAATGGTCCCACGAGCTATTGTATAAATTGTCAGTTCCTGAAAATGGTTGGCCATCCAGAAATTTTGCTTGGCAGACTGAAGATAAGGAACTCTGCAAAAAGTTTACTATAATGCTTGTGCCAGCGTTAAAGTTCAAGTAGTTTTAAATCAATGTTTAAGTTTGAATGCATCCTCGTGAAAATTTTAAAGTTCACAAACAAGAAACAAACAGATCAACAGATCATTCACATTGTTTATACCATGCTTTGTGACTCGCCTAATACAGCTAATTTCCAATTTTTCAATGTTTTTACCTGTGAATCTCTTTACTTTTCCTCTGGTTTCAGAACTTTTCAAGTAATTAACATCATAAAAATACTTAGCAGTATTTAGCTGACCAACATTTCCGAAGTGAAACGCACGTAGCTATTTAAAAAATTTGGAACTACTTAAAAAGCTGACGAAGGACGATATCGGTGAAAGTATTCGGAAATACTTGGATGAGTTAATGCTTCTGCTTTACTTGCTCTAAACACAAATATTACTGTGAAGCATATGCCATAAAAGCAAATGCTACACTCGGGCCGAGGGCTCCTTGGTATATGCTAAGAAAGTCTGCACTTTCCCTGCATAATCTCCGACAATTTCCTTCTCAGCACGCGCTTTCTTTTTTGTTTTGTACCCTCTCTTGTTTAATATTTGCTATTTAGCTTCAGGTATATAATCTCTTAAGAAACATTTTCCCACACTAACGCATTGTGGCTTTGTAGATAAATATAAGCTGATTTGAGTGATATGTAATCATTACTACAACCTCGTTGAATAAAAATCGACTGTTAAGGAAATCGAGCTTGCAAGTATTCCTTGTGGGCAGATCAACCCTGGGGTGGCATCAGAATACAGGGCCTCCGACGAAGGGGGGGGGAAGGGGGCGTGGGGCCATGGTTTCCTCACTTTTTAACAAAACAATAGAGCTTTTTATAAAACCTTTTGTTATGATTGCTATATTTTCTCTTGGCCCCTCTACTTTCCAACCTGTGTCGGAGCCCATGGTGTACCTTACATTATAAGCATTCACGTAATAAACACTCGCATCCTTCTTACACAGGATAATACCGCACATGAAGACAAAAATTTTCTTAAAGACACATGGAAGAAGTAGACATAATGTACAATAAAAATATAGTTGAATAACTGTCGCTTTATTGTGTATAGAACAGGACAGTTCTAAGCTGCTACATCGATATTCACGCTTAATGCCTTTACCAGGCAACTGTATCAATAACCTTTTATACCTATATGCTAATGATGATTGTTCCAGGGATGTAGGCAAGGATGCAGGGAGTTAAGGGAGATCAGTCCCCCCTCATTTCCCAAGAGGAAGATTCATAGAAAAGTTCATTTTCGAAAATAGTTTGATACTTCAGCTCAATACTTTGAGCTTGAATTAAACTAAATATTTTCTGTCCAGCAGTCATCTACTTGCAACGGAAGTCAGAAAAATCCAGCTTTTCTTATTTTGTGCATTTAAAATCGAATATCAAATCGGACACTTCAGGCATATTTCGAAAGATAAAAAAGCTTCTTTAACTGTCTATCAGTGCTCACGAAACTCAGACACTTAGGAACAAGCTTTTTAATTTGACATCAGTTAGCAGTATACCCTGGGTACCAGACCAGGGTATTAGCAGTAGGGCAAGATGACAAGAGGGTGGTTTTGTATTTGCTAAAAATCTATCATAACTGATCCCAGTCTATCAACAACTTAACCCAGTTTTTCTTGAAAATTCACTGGCCTTATCTTGTACACCTTTCAGCTCTTCTAGGAAATTTTCGAGGCCCAATACAAAACGCAAAGTAGTTTCTTGTTTTGGAGACTCTTATTTGAGATCCATATGCGTTGGCTTGTAACTTAGTTTCTAGCCGGTTTCAACCCCTCTCTCCGGCTATTCTTATGAAACACCCAAAAACGAAATGTTTAATCTAGATGGGCTGGGGTGATTTCTCTCTAGTGGCTTGCCTCCCATTCCTTTTCCTCATTCTGATTGTTTATTTGTGCATTGAGTCAACGATGCATGAATATCGTGGCCATGAAAAGATATTCTGAGAACAATGGGGAACATACTGTTTTTAAGAGAAAGAAAAACGTTCTCCAAGTGGATTACTGTTATTTTGGCGAAGCCAAAAAAGTAATTGAAATTTAAGTCAGGAGTTATGGAAGTCATTTTGGGTATCAACTTTTGTTTTGGATATTCATAATTTTTCGCAATGAAATATTCCTTTTCCTCTTGTTATTTACAAGGATCTGCTTTCGATCTATAATTAAACACTGTCTGCAATAGCAGCGACAAGCTCAACAAAAGAGTTAGGATATCAATACTTTGTTTTGTCTTTCCAGAACTGCGCAATCAAAGCATTTGTCACAACAAACAGAGCACCCGTGCTCATGCCTCGTTTTGGATGAGACGGTGTAAACAAGTACTGCGACTTTCACTGCGAAAAGCTAAAGCCATCACCTTTGCCAAGAAAAGATTATTTCCAGATGGCTCAGATTACGTCTATAGATGGAAATTAGACACGGCCTATAATAGCAGATTGTTTCATACAATTGGCCATCTTCATGACGATGACCAACGAACATGGAGAGGAACCAAGTAATTTGGGCAGGCCAAAGCGAAGATGAAGCCTATGATGGGGACGAACCGTTGCACGCACCAGTAAAATGTGTTGTTATCGGTGATACAGCTGTAGGCAAAACGCGCTTAATCTGTTCACATGTTTATGGTCATGAAGGAATACCTTTGGAACTGATCAATAGTAAGCCCCATTTGCCTACAGTTTTTGCTATTGATCAGTACATGTCGGAACCGATTGTTCGCGAGAGAGCTCGGTACATAATTGATGGCGTCCAAGTCTGCTTGCGAATTTGGGATACGTTCGGTGATCATGATAAGAACAGAAAATTTGCCTATCAACATGCCCATGTTGTCGTCATGTGTTATTCAATCGGCATGCCAGCCTCACTGAGAAACATTAACGCAAAATGGTTCACAGAAATTCGCAAATTCTGCCCAAGAGTTCCGATTATTTTGGTAGGCACCCAGCTTGATCGAAGATACATTGCATCGAACAGGTTCAGAACGGTAGGCCATGCCCGACTGCGCTCATACCTTGCTGGACATCACGAGCCAACTATAACTCAACATCAGCTAGTACCGCCGGAGATTGGAAGACAAACAGCACGTGAAATCGGTGCTTATGGCTACTACGAAACAAGTATCGTTACAAAGTTCGGGGTCGATGATGTTTTCTTAAACGCGATCAGAGCTGCTTTGGTTGCCAGACGAAAATCGAGGCCAGTGTTGTCATCGTACTTAAAAAGAGTTCAAAGACCAATATTACAGGAGCCATATCTCCCTCCAAAGAACCAACAGCCAGTTGCTCATGTGCCTAATTCAAAACATTCGGAGGAACAAGCATCTTTTTATGGCGACAGAGAATTGGCAGATGTAATATTTCTGGCTGGCAGCAAACAAATTTATGGACATTTGCTCATACTGGTAGCCTCTAGCCCCGTCTTTGCTGCTTTGTTTCTGAACAAATCACTTTTGCATTCATTTCGTGATGTAGAAGATGTGTCTTTTCTCCAATCAAACACTTGCAAGAACAACATTGTCTTTGAAGATGGGCTCATAAATGGTGTATCATGCTTGCTACCAAGGGGATTCATATCAGTTGATACCATTAAAGATGGATCATTTGGAAGCTGTAAAGTTGTTGTTAAGATTTCAAATGTGCTGGCTGCCTCTTTTGAAAAAGTTTTGGAATTCCTTTACACAGGCTCTGTTAAAGAGCCTGGCAGCCTTTGTGACTTGATTGCTGTGGCCTCTCTTATCCAGGTCCCAGCCTTAATGGAATATGCTAACAATTTGCTAATAAAAGCAGAATTCCAAAACTCAGAAGTTATTAGGCAATTCAAAATACATTTTGCCACTGAGATTTACAGATTGTTCTATAACAAGAGCCTTTTCTCAGATGTGACATTCATCATTGAAGGGACTGCAATTCCAGCTCACAAAGCAGCCCTGATACCACACTGTCAAGTTATGGCAGGGATGTTTCGCAATGGTCATTTCCGTGAAAGTGGCACAGAAAATGTATGCCATCTAAATTATTCTATTCCTTCTGTTTCAGAACTATGAGGCTGTTGTAGCAACTTTTAAGATAAATTATTTGATAATCAAACATTTAGAATTACCAGGATCATACCAGTTTTGTGTATTCTATCTGAAAACATGTTTGAAATCATATTTAAACTTAAAGCAACTAGAAAACCTTTTTGAAAACAAACGAGTTACTAAATAGTGTTTTACTATCCCCTAACAAACACACTCAAAAACTATCCCAGTTGGTTTAAACAAATTAATTGAAAAGAAGAATTGGTCAAAATAAAAACAGTGCTTAATTTGTATTGAGCTTTTTACATTTGAATGGGTTATTATAACAAACTGCCACTTTGTAAGGGGCACTAGATCTTTGAATTCTTATTGTTGTCTATCAAACTATATACTGCAGTTTCTTTCAATGCAACGTGTGTCTTTGGATTATTTATGCAATCTTTCAAAATATGCTCATATTTTTATATTGATGTGCTCCATCTGACTACAGGTAGATTTCAATGATACAAATGTGGAGAGCTTTCTTGGTGTTCTTGAATACATTTACACAGGAAACTGCTCAGCAGTGCATATGTGTGATGCTTTTGGAATCTTAAAGCTGGCAAATTTTCTGTGCTTGCCCAGACTGGTTGCAATTTGTGAGCAATTCATTATTAAAGATACTGAGGCATCTGTTGAATGCAATGGGGAAGCAGTCATGGAGAATATATTTGGTTTGTATTCACTTGCTAGCTTATGTATTAAATAAGCATGACTTGAACTAGTTCATGGTGACTATATACTTTAGCAAAAAGGAAGTTTCGTTTAAGTAGGGTGAAGGTTACGACCAAAAGTAAATTAACTCATTACCTAAAAATCCTTTGTTTAATGAACAAACAGATAAGTTGCTATAATGCTGGAATCACAAAGCAAGCACAGAAATTTATTTTCAGGAAATTTCCAATTTAGTATCTATTAGAAAAAGACTTAATTTGGTGTGATACCCAAGGAGTCAGTCCAACAAAATTTATGATATTAGAGAATTGATTTCATTTTCTTATAAAAACTTAATTCTACAGTACCTAAACCTTTTTGTGATTTCACATTACACATTGCTATTAGCTCTTTGTTCAAAGTTAGTTATCAGGGATACATATATATATTCTTTGCTCATTAAAAACCATAACATATTTAAGGGCACACCACTTCCCCATAATGGTAGGACTTGTGAGAACAAATGGGTTAGTGTGGCATTAGCTTGACCATAACTTAATTACTGAACTATAATTCTGCCATTTTTTCAAGGCAATCAATGTGAACTAATGCAAATCATAGTTGCAAAATAACTAGGATTTTGTGGAAATGTATTTATGTTTTATTTGTTTTCATATTTATTTTGAAAGTTTTAAAGTAGTGAATATTCATTTCCTCTCCAGATATCCTGGGTATCAGCCAGCTGCATAATGCAAGACAGCTTGAAGCTTGGTGTTTATTTTATATGACAACAAATTATAACAAGCTTTGTGAAAAGCATGCCCATAAGCTGAAGCAAATGAATGTTGTAGCATTGAAATATATAGAAGAACATCGCTGGCCTCCTGTCTGGTATCTTAAAGAGCAAGATGCCTATATCAAAGCATGTAAAGAGCTTGAGAATGAAAAAGAAAAGAAAATGAAGTCACGAAGAAAGCGCAAGTGTAAGTCATGCTTTTAAAGAAACCCATTATTTGTCTATTTTTCCATACAAACAGTGAATTTTTTACTCTTATATTTCAAAAAAATATTTCTTTTGTCTTAGTCCATTTATATATCAATACTGTAATGTAATGTAAAATGTAGAAATTGCTGATAGATATTTATATCAGCCCATACATAATTTAGATGATATACTTAATTGTCTGTATGATGTTATTGCTGCCTCCCCTAACTATCCAAACCCAGACTGCTGTAATTACTTTGCAGTAATGAAAAGACCTACAGAAGCCTGTCGTTTTTGTTTTCAAATAGGTATAAGGCAGCTGAATTGACCAGCTTAGCAGGTGCTGAATGCAGCTTAAAATCATCAATTTATCTTTTTTTTGGTAAAGCCCTTTGAGCAAATATTTAATGAGTTTGAAAACAGGATGTCAGTGTAAGACAATGGCAGCTACTTCAAATAATTGCTTTGTTTTTTATTTTTACTTGGTTCAGAATTCCGTTTTTATTTTTAACATGTTTTAAGTTATTGATTATTAATAAAATAAAACACTTGACAAAAATGCCTATTAAGCTATAGCATATATTAATATATTCAGTAAATTATAAGTCAGTTTATTTCTATGCTTTTCTTTCAAAGAAAAAAAATAACATTTTTTGAAAATATATTTGTATTGCTCTTTATTTTCAAGTTAGTTTATTCATGCATACACAGGTTATGAAAAAGCATTTCTCATACATTTAGTAAACAGTAAAATATTGCTTGATGTTGTAGTGAGTAGTTCTCTTATTTAGATATTTGTATATTATTGGTATACAGGGCTAAAAAAGTAGGCATACAGGCATACAATAATACCCAAAAATGAAGCTATCATATACAAAAATACAGCAGCAAGTGAGACCTTGTATGGTAAAACTGCCAAAAGAAGAAAGCAAAAATACAACTAAATTATAGAAACCCAAGAAATACCCAATTACCTGGAGATATGGTCACATTAGCACAGGCTCTTCCCCATCCAATCACTGTCATTTGCTCTTGGCTCATCATGCCATATCAAACCTATCCAATTTTTTCCATATCTTTCTTTAGTCATATCAAACCAAATTTTGAACATATTTAACTGATTTTGCATATTGAGAGGTATTTTCTGCTACTTTTTCAGATTATTTCCTCAAAATTAAGAGATTCTAAACATTGAATTTTGATGATATCACACTTCGGTAGTCTTTGGTTTTAAATTTTCTCATGTGATACTTGTATGCACCTATGCAGTTTTTGGGAGGTGTACGATATTGTACCTCTTCCACAAAAGTTTTTTAAGCCCTGATTTAGTAATTTCAAATATAACTTTAGAAAGTAAATTAATTGCATTCATTAGAATTTCGTTTATCGTGTAACTATCAAATAAGCTATTTTTGTCAGATTTGTTTGTTTGTTAACTTCTAAAGTTGCTACGTATTTGTCTTACCCAATGAGTCATTGTGAAGTTAGAAGCTTACTTAGTGTTAGTGTGTTATCAAATCCATAATCCTGTAGTATGTTTTCAATCTGTTTTGTGAACTCTGCAGGGAAAGGTCTATCCTTTATATAAATAATTCAATATTTGCAAGAGTGACATTTTTTCAAAGATGTATTTGTAAAAGTTTGATCAAAGTTACTTTTAAGGGTGTTCATCATGTTTGACAACAACGAGAAGAGTGCATCCTTTTGAAGTTGTAAAATCTCTGCTAAGATTTCAAGAGTTCTAGCTGCTATAACGGAGTTTTGGAATTCTATAGTTACTGTGGGAAAGGAGTTTCAACCTATGCAGCGAAATTTACCATTTCAATATTTAGAATGAATCTATAGAATTCTTCGCCCTTGTTATTAAACAAAGACAGAATTCCGATAAGTTAAATGGTTCTTTTATATTGAATGTCAAAGTATGCACATTTTGCAATTGCATTATTTTGCCCTAAGACTCTAGCGGTGATGTTACGATATCTCTGCTGTAAGTACAATAGCATGAAACTTTGTAACAAGTGACAGTCTGATACACTAAAAACGATAGGATATAGGCCCCATCTGAAATTTGCTCCCTTTTCTATTTTTAGACTGGGGCTCTTTGCCCTAGACCTTTATTGCCGGTATTATCTAATCTCAGTCTCACTTTGATAGAATAGCATGAAAGAAACTTGGTAATAAGAGACAGTTTGATACGCTAAAAAAGATAGGATATAGACCCCAACTGAAAATTGCCCCCTTATTCTATTTTTGGAGTTGGGTACTTTGTCACAGACCTTGACATACGGTAATATCGTATCTCAGTCTCACTTTGGTACAATAGCATGAAACTCTGAAACAAAAGACGCAACGCAAAATGATATGATATTGATCGTCCGCAGGGGTGAAACTACTGAGGGGGTATGGGGGGGGGGGTGCTGCACCCCCCCCCCCCCAATCTTCAAAAAAGCAGATTTTGTCGGGCAAATTTATGGCTGCCAGCGTATCTGTCGGGCAAATCTGGAAATTTTCTTTAGGTCGCACTTTTATTGCTACTTTTTGCCCTAGGTTGGTTTTTTAATTCATGGTCTTTTCCCCCAACTTTTTTTCAATCTCCTCCCAGTTGGGAAAACAAAACAGAAACGAGGCAAGGAACAGCAACATATATACATTTCTGTCTTTCGTCCGTCCACCGATCAGCGCTTTCGTCTGGAGCTCAATGCGCACATGTTTATCTTCGCCTCGAGATGAAGTCTGAAGTATTGATCGACAGCAAAAGTATAGACGGAAAGTAAAGTGTGTTTGATGCGAGAAGGAAATGAACACTGTGTATACCCCTCCCCCCTACTTTTTGCAAAACAAGTGAGCTTTTTTCAAAATCTTTTGTTGTGATTTCTAAATTTTCCCTTGAAAAGCCCCCCCAACGTTCCATCCTGCCTCGGAGCCCATAGAACACTGACAGTTTTAGAAGCATCATGAATCAAAGCATGGAGGATATACCATCTCGGAATAAGTTATTGAAAAAATCAATCAATATTTTCTTTGCCAAATGTATGAAACTTTCATTCATGAAATCATACATGTTTTAGAGATTTAGGTCAGGACATTTGAAGAAGACATCATTTGGGTTTTAAACATTTCATAACATCAACAGGAACATAATAAAACTATTTACAATAAACAAGATCCAACGTGAACACCTTTTCATTACAACGTGGCGTGAACAAATGACTAATGCAACTTCGAGGTCTAGGAAAGAGTGAAGGATTAACCGCGTGCTGCTCCTTCACAACAATACATATCCATAAGGAGTTATGCCCCAAAATCTTAAGGTTTTACACTTACGGGTCGAAAGTATTGCACCCTTCGCTAGAAAATGGTCATACAAACGCCAAAGTTTTTTAACTAAAAAATTTGAATAACCCATAACAAGTAACAGGAAGTTTTAATCAGTTCAAGCGGGAAATAATATAAAATTTATCAAGAAATTGTAGTTAAGATATGAAATGCAAAAATCTTTCGAGTTTATTCTATTTCTGAACAATATCCATGATTACGAAAACATGAAAACTGAGCTTTGATGATAGGTATACCTGTAAAATACCTCCAATAAAAAACTTTTCTTTGCTTGAGGGATTTTGTTATGGTGAATTTAAATATACGTACTTTGTGCTTGGGTGTCTAAAAATATTGAAATTGCTTCCGGAGCAACCGAAAATTGAAAATGAAACTCAGAGAATGCAACTGAAGCTCTTTTTTGTTGAAACATTGTAATCTGCGTAGCTGTTTCTAAATTCCGAAATTCCCAAGCTGTGTTTTGGTGTTCCACTTTGATAAAATTGAGACCCTACTTCAATCTCTTTTTTGAATTGCTCTCTTAATAGCTAGGTGATTTAGAAAGTGAAGAAGACTTTTTTTTATAGAAAAGACAGGCCTTACAAATGCTTGCTTTTCGGAAACAAATGTTTATAGCCAACACCAGAAAAACTAGAGGCATATTTTTTGACTTAAAACAAACAGCCTAAGTCTAAAGACCCTCTCTCGGGCTTCCCGATGATTTCAGCCCTTGAGGCGATGTGCTCTAAAAATGAAGTTTATGTAGGACACGCCCTTTCATCAAGCATGCCACGCCCTTTCGTCGGGCAACTAAGCTTCATACCCCCCTAATGAAAATAGTGAAGTTTCGCCCCTGATCGTCCGTACCTAAATTTACAACTCCGTAGTCCGTCCCGATTCACTGTCTGTCTCAGAAATTTCGTTGGCACCAGGCCAGGGTATACGTAGCCTGTGTCCCATACCCCTAACTTGAAAGCAGAGGGTCTGGGTAACCGAGAGTAAAATCGCCTACCTGTCATTGGCCACCCGGCCATGGGCCCTGTCATGGTGGTGGCCTGGGCCCTGTCATGGTGGTGGCCTGGGCCCTATCATTATTTCTTCGTTATCATTTGCAGACTCATCCGCGAAATAGATTGAAGTGACCATTCTTAGGCCATTTTACACTCACTTACTACTAATTTATCGGGCATGCCATCGTCATGACATCCCTCTACGTTGTTCACGGCATCGCATACCATAGGACATTCCCTTCACCACTGTTTACAGCTCCACTCCTATAAATCATGCTGACTCAACGTCTCCCGTTCTATGCCTAAATCTTTCTTAAGCACATTGCATCATCCTTTCCTCATCCCAACACCCTTAATTAGCATTTTGATTTTTATATAAAAGTACGTTAAGTTTTGAGTAATTTTAGTTGAGTTCATACCAGAATTCTACAGATAACACACTGTCTCTTTCTCTATCTGTCTCCGTGTTCTCCACACGTTAAATAAGACTCGTTGGGTTTGGAAAAGGCCGGAAAAGACACGTTTGTCGATGGATTGTTTATATACTGCCAGTGGCTACATCTATCGTTGTTCCGATGTACACTAAAATATGTAAAAAATTAACAGACAAAACCGGCTTTTATACGATCGCACTAAACGAATGCCAATTATGTACAACCGCAGTTTCCTTGCTGTCGACCAGACACCATGACGTCACAAACTGGCCTTGGTTTTCGCAAGTGCTACCTAATTTAAAACTCTGATCAAACACACTTTCGCTGGTCAAGTTATGACAATTATGGTGTCAAACGTATCGGAAAAGATGGGAAAATATAACTCTAGAAAAAACAGGAGGTAAAATTTCTCTGCATAGACACTTTTAATGATAGCAAAAGACAGGTGTAATTTTGAGACACCGTCAAGGAAACACCTCTTAACAAATTTTTGAAGGTCAGAATGTATGAACAAGGGGGTGTCTAGCACAATAGCGCCTAAGGTTGTGAATAAATTAAATTTAAAAAAGCCTTCTCGAAAACTGTGGAAACCAATGCGGCCATTTATAGGAACCGTCGAGTACAACGTTATCTAAACCATAATGTCATATCATTATTATTAAAAGCAGCCACAATGTCCCGACCGAATGAGTCAGGCTTTTCAAATGAAATTGCTTTCTTTCATTACACATTCCCCTGAGACCGCATATTTGATTTCTTATATGCATGGATGAAGTGTCATCGGATGTCAATAGTAGTTTGAACATTTTCCCCAACAATATAACACATTCTTATCTGATTCAATCAGGTTTTCTACTTTGACGATTTAGCTGCCGCGTGCTCCCAAACGTCCTACTAAGTACCAATAATGGCCCAAATTCTTAGTTTTGTTCCAGATCTTTCGTTTCATAATCTAGGATTACCTGAGAGATATCAATAATTAAGAGATATAACCCAAAAATCTCTCCACGTTTGCAAATAAAAGATGGAAGAAAGACGAGCACCTTTGTATTGTAATGACAACTGCTGAAGGCCTAAACCTAATAAAATCATCGCTAAAAGGTTTTTACGATCCCTTGAAGGCAGCAGGTGTAAAAACCACTGCATGTCATACTTTACAACCTCCCTGAAATTGTTTGTGTAGAAACTCTCCTAACAACAGCTCAATCAGCTATCAAAAGCAGATAAACATCAAACGAAACGAAGGAGATCTTCAAGAAATACATCAGGCGAAAACCCTTGATTTCAGGTAAATCTCGCTACTGTCAGATTAAGCCTTATTTAATTTACAGCAGTTTCTACGAAAGATACTCAACATACACCTTTATGGGATGAACTGAATCTTTAATTTGCAAAGATAACGTCATGAATGGCACAGAATGAGAATATCACTGTATGAAACAGCATTGACCCTCGGAGAATTTCCAAGAATCATCGAGGAACTAAATCTGAAAGCAAATTATAGTTATATGCAAAACGTTGAGAACGACAGTTGCAGGCGTACAAAATTCCCTTTCAGGAACCACCACTTTGCAGTGTGGTAGTGAAGTTTGGCAAACCATACAAAACGGTATTATACAGCTCAAATGTAAACAGCCGGCGAGTAGGGTCCCCTGTCGCAATACCATCGCTGCCTTCGTTTTGCTCATTAATTATTGCATCTGGTTTCAGCTTGCTCAGTTTCTCGCCCCTACCTTGACTACCCGCCGAAGAGACTTTATTACTTCTAAGGCTTTCTGGTCTACTGCTTCTGTGCTGGAGAATTTTCCGCTTTCCTTGGCTAGAATTAGCTTTTTCCGAGATGGAATCGTCTTCATGTGCAACTTTTTGTTTCGCAGATCCAGGTGATGTACATCTGGAGGACTGTAATGCCTGTCCGACAGTATTTGTCTTTTCGCATATACCTTTAACACAAAAATGTTCGAAACACATGACCAAATATTGCCTACCTGTATCTATTGGCGTCATATCAACATTCATGTAACTAGCAGTTAATCGTTTAAAAGATGCAGGAACATCAACCAGAAGCTCAAGCTTAAAGAACTCTGCAAGGGAGCATTCTCTGGATTAAAAATTCTACTAGCCGAATTTCAGTTCACAGTGAAATTTGTCCTTGGAAATAAACTCCATTACACTTGATAACATATTCAGAAACAGTCTATAATAAAAACTTTTGAAAAGGAAACCGTTTTGAAGTAAATGTTTAATGTAGTGCTTCTTTATGTTCCATACAAGCAGTTAATGGTATGAAATTTGCGCTGATTCTCCCAGAACAAAGTGTTCTTTGGAGAACAACACTTCCATTAACACAAAACCTTCGGAATTTGATATGGCAAAGCTGCGGTCTACTCCGCCAGATGGAATAGATTAAAGTCTTTGATTTTGTCAACATGACTTACAAAAATATCCTAGGTTGATATTCAATGACAAATTATGAAAAACATAGCAAAGGAAATTCAGAATGACTAACAAAAATTGACCTTATGGGGATTACCAGGAAAAATCCCCTTCCGCGGCGTATTTCAAAAACATATTCAGTAGCCTCTGATAACTTTAAAGTGTCTCCACATTAATGAAGAACAACTATAAAGTTCAAATGAAAATTGTTAAAACTGCCATTATGTTTTAATCAATGTCAATGAGAAACATAGAGAGAGATGCAAGGAAATGAATGGACGGTACCTAAAATGAGATGGTGTAATCTCTCCTTGTTGTTGTGAGCCTCGCATTGCCATTGGTTTAAAACAAGGCAAGGAGCCCCGCAGAGGCTCAAAAGTATTGCAGTATCCAGAGGCCTTTCAAGAGCAAGATCTGCCGGACTAGAAAAAATTTTCTATCAGTAATTTTTACATATACAAGGGGCGGGACGAAAAATTTTTCGTGATGTTTATATTTACGTTGATCACAAAGCTGCGCTTTCCAACTGATACTTTTTATTAATAAGTGGCGGATTAAGAGGGGGGCAACTAGGGGCAGTTGCCCCTCCCTTACCGAGTTGAAGTAAGTCTGGTGCCCCTTTTTTGTAAATTGTGCGCCCCTTTTTAAGACTTATAGGTTAATTTGCTTCAAGGATTACCTCAAAGTATACAACAATTATTGTGAAAATTTCCTTGCAAAGTGAATAAAGAGCCTTCTGTCAGTAGTTAGGGTCTGAAATTGTTGTATACAGCGTACACTCGTCAACATTTTTCACACCCGCACTACCAACTGCCCCTCCTTCAAATTTGCTCTGGATCCACCCCTGTTATTAATCGCATGTAGAATAGCTCTTCTCTCACAACGAGAAAGTGTCCATGATTTTATGTTCCTTTGGAGATTAAACCCAAATAATTTCCACAGATAGCTACGAATTTGATTAAATCAATTTACAAAGCAATCCCTAAACTAAAACTAAATCTCTTGCGTCACATATTACCAGCAAATTGATCTTTGTGACCCCAAAGGCAGAATTACTGAATATCCTAAATCGCGCCTCTTATCTACATGTGCATTTTCAATCACAAGGCATTTTATGAAATGCAGTAACAGTGCTACAGGTATTAAGGAGATTTTAAAAATGAAATTGCGAGGCGTGGGATAGCCTCCATTAAGATAAGAACCTCGTGGTTAGGTGACTGTACAAATTGTAATACAAGACGAAGAAAGGAAATATATTGTGGTAACAGACAGCCGTCCCTTGGTTTCGATAATCAGTTTGTTTTAGCATTAAATTTTAATCATAATGCAACTGACTCCTGGATCTTTATATTTACATTTACTCAAATTTAGCGCGACGTTATGTAAACTGTTCGTCGAAATCGCTATTTGATTTACATCGTACTACGAATGCTTAAAAAACATCGATTTAATAATAGAATGAACGTTAATAGATTTGCGTTTCATTTCTTGTGGATAACCATAACCATAAAGTTGATTTTATTGGTTGTGGTTTAGCTTTAAGCTTTTCTACAAACTCAAAGCATTCAGGAAAATAAACTCTGTTTTGTCTGTCTGCAGCCGTAGAAAAATAGCGAGAAAGTAAGGTTAACAAAGGAGTTGTACTAAAATCGGCCTTATCTCATTTTAGCTGTCCTATAATTTTTTATCGCATAACCATACAATTGAATTTTGTGAGATTCCTAGTCTAAATAGCAAGATAACTAAGAACAAGAGCCGTATTCATCTCTTAATATTCAAAACGTAGGTTTATCCTCTCCTGGTTTGGAAATTGGGCGAAAGCAAGGCTTTTTCGTGTGTGTAGATGTTAACTGCAAACACCGTGGCTGTGAAACATCTATTTTATCTACTGCAAGCAAATAATAAATCGAAATAGTATCATTAATGTGAAAAGTCTCTAGCCATGAAATATTAAGATTAATTGCAAAAAACAATGAAAAATTTTCAGAGATGCTGAAGTAGCTTACCTCTTCTGGGCATCTAGTTTTCCTTGGTTTAGAGCACTAGTGATGGTTCTCATGTTATCCATTAAAAGAATCAAGTGACAGTCTATTAAAAAACAAATATAAAATTGGAAAGGGCCACCAGTATTACTGACAAGAAAAATAGCACTTTCTACACAGTAGCTTGAATAGAAAACTTTTGAAAGGGTTGATCAAAGCATCGGTCAGAGTGTAGAATCTTTTGCAAACAGTATTGGTTCGAAATAAATCATCTATTATCAATGAATTCTATTATAAAAATGAATGAAAAATATATCGACAAAACCTTTTAGCAGTTCTCAAAAGGAATTGAATTATTAAAATACGTCTATCTAGGACTTTATTAGAAACACTTGAACAATTTTCATTATAGTTCAGTCAAAACCAACTTTGCAGAAAATTTGATGCGACCGTGATTTTTATAGGGGTTTTTTGTGTTAAAGAATGAGATAAGTGTATTTGATTATCATACTGACGGTCGTTTAAGAAGTATTTATGTCCCATATTCTACAGTGAAAATAATCAAAACTAGAGGTCATTTTTTTCAAGGAAGGGAGTAATGGTTGTTTGGAGTAATGTTTGGAAGTTTGCGGACACAGATAAAACCCGCTAGGGCAAAAAAGTAGGTGAAATTTGAAAAAAAGATATTGCTAACATCCTACCATTTAAAGAGATTGGAGCCAGCAGGTGAGGAGGAATGTGGGCTAGCAAATTCTCGGAGCCATAAAATATCCAACTCTGGCTTTCTTGTAGGAATTTCTGCATCTCCGTAACGCTGATTCGAAAAAAATAATTCTTCAAACCACCCATTTGGTTGCCTTTACATACTTTTAACTCGTTTTGAAACATAAAAACAGAAACTGCCATTCGTACAAAGGTTGGAAAGCAGAGAATTAATGAAGATCAAATTAAGCAAGAAAAAAGCTTGAAAAAATCCGACATGCAGGGAACTTTTTTACAATTATGATAAAAAAACAGCTGATTTGAAGACATATCCGAAAGAAATTGCTGGTGGGAGGAATGGCTAGTGATGGCTAGAGAAGGAATGGCTAGAGAAGGAATGGCTAGTGAAAGGAAAAGCTCAATAGCAAACCTTGGAATGTCATCATGACCGTTAAGACTTGTCCACTTAGCAGCTTTGTTTTTCAATTGTTGGACCAACTCTAACATCACACTACTTGGAGCGTCTTTATCTGCAAAGTCCCAGATGTCATGTTAGGCAGAATTCCTTAAAATAGTACCAACTTAGCTTTATAATGAAATTAAGGGTCTCAATACCTTTAAATATGCAAAGGAGAGAGTTCGTGAAATTTTCTAAATGAAGTTATGTTATCTTGAGCAAGTTTATGGTGCTGTTGAAATCATTTCGCTGATGTAAGAAATTCCAGATTGGCTGCAAAATTTCCCAAAAAAGATTTTTAGATACGTAGAAAGGCAAAAGTAGAAAACTCTTTGTACATTCACAATGAGAAGAGTCAGAAACGCACCTCCTGAAGGCCATTCGCAAGAGGGGTCCACAATATCTGGCAATAGTTAAAGCAAACGTCTTCTAAACCTTTCAATTCGTCTTTTTCCAAGTCTTTTTCTCACTCAAGAATACAGAATTAATGACATAAAAATCTACTTTAAGATATAGTGACAAGGAAGGGCACTATCAAATACAATAAGTTATGTAATATTAGTAAATATGCTACAAATCGGCTTAAATATGACCACGTGAAAACAGGCCCTTTTCCCAGAAAACTTTGTTTTGCTTGAAAAATCTTTGAACCAAGCCAGAACAGTAATCCACTTGGAAACTCGGCTCCTTCCCTTTGTATATCGAAGTCATTTCGCAACTGATTTAATAAATTTTCACTTTTATGTGGTCGCTTGTGAAAAATTAAAAAACAGTTTAATATGAACAGATTAGATAGAAACTATTAAGTCTTAAAATTTATGTGATGACTCCAAACCAAGTCAATTTATACGCATTCTGTTTGGAATCGAATGATTGAAGCTACCCATCCGTCTAAAAATTAGCTGAAAGTATTAAGTAACAAGCGGGAAAAACTAAAGGCCAACGAATAACTAAATGATAAGAAGTGAATAGTAATTTACTATCTTATGTTAACATATAGCTAAGCTGATAGATATGTATCAGAAGTAATGACAGTTTCGAAAAGGATACATCTCAAATTAGAGAGGTCGAGGTATATGCCATCTTTGCCAAACACAAACTCCTTCATACCCTTAAATAAAACGTACATTAAGTTAGAAACGAATGCCGCCCTCTGTCGAAGAAGCAAAACTTCTGGGGCTATCACATTGTGATTCATCAGCTAGTACCATACATTAAATCATATAGTTACTATTGGTGTAAGTGGATGTACAACAAATTTTGAAAAGCTTACCTTCAGTGTATATTGAAAAACCTGCATAAAACGCAACTGAGTATCTTAATTTTTGAGGCAGGCGTCTAACGTGCATTCAATTTAAAAATCAAGGCATGCTCAAAAAATAATTTTTTTTTGAATCAGTTATGAATTTAGGTCTTTCAATATGCCAAGGTAGAAACGATCTTCCTTTAAGAAATATTTCGGTTTTGTTAATTAGCCTGTTAATGTAGCCTGTTTTCTAGCATATCCCATTTCTAATTGTCGTGCAATCTTTACAAAGAAAAATGTGTTTTCAATCTGTATAAAGAAAATATTAAGAGCAACGTTTGCATGCATTTATCGATGCTATCAAATGGCATGCTATAGGTTACAAGTTAAGTTAAAGTTAAATTATCTAATATTAAGATATAAGTTAAAGCTAATATAAGTTAAATTATCTTGTTCTATAAAGGCAGTTGTCTCCCATCGTGCTGTTTTTTGGCCATAACAAGAGTTGAATTACCTTAACTTTCCTGTTATTTCCCATCGCCTTGTCTGATTTTGATTTGGTATCAACTTTTTCTTTCTTGGCAACTTTGCTTCTGTCACCATTGCCATTTTGTTGCTCTTAAAGAAAACGCAGATTATAAGGGTAGATAATTATATTATCCAGAAAAAGTAAATTTCAGGAATTTACGACAAGAGACTCGAATGGCACCAACCGTGCAAAATTCCTCATATGGGAAAATTGGGAGCAAATAAAGTTTTATTCGATTATAAGCCGTGGCTTACAATAAATTTTTGGCACGTTTTGCTGCAGTTTATATATAATCTAGGTGAGAAATACTTCTAGATGAGGAAGAAATACTCTTCGGCGCTATTGATGCTCAGCTAAATTGTTGTTGATTGGAATTCTAATATCTAATTTTTGGTTTAAGTACATAATCAGGATTTATAAGTCTTTGTGTCCGTCATTTCAAACCAAGTATCTTTGCATGGTTTTGTGGGTGAGACCTATAGTCAAGGGCGGCTTTCATTCTTTATGCAACCAATGTGGTTCAGCTTCTGATTGAGGGCTTATAAACAAGGGCGGCTTATAATCGAAAAAATACCTTATCGGTTTCTGCTTGCTGAAAATTCAGAAACCTAGTTCCTAAGTTGTTAAAAAATTAAAATTCACAAAATATTTTGCGGGAAATTATTAAAATGATAAAACAACATTATTTCTTTATTTGGCTAGTTATATCTTTCTTATCAACCATCATTTTGGGCAAGCGATTTTCATGGTTTGGTAGAAAATGGTCTTCTGGCTTGGTAAGATAACAGCTGTATTATGATAGTTCTAAGAAGAATTCCAGTGTCATTTCCCAGAAGCTTGAGGTTAGCTTAAATGCGTCTGTTCATCGTAACAACGTAACTAGGTTTTGTCAATCTTATGTAGACACTCCGTATAAGTTGGTACGGATAGTAATCACTGAATCAGTTAGTATACTAATCCATTTCAAAAACCGATATTGGCATTCTTCAAATACAGAGATAATACTATATAGAGGGAATGAAAAATAACTAATATTCATCATGAATATTCATCACCTTATAGCTAAATCTATATGATTGTCTGATATTCCTGATAGTCTAATATTCATCATGATGATCTAATATTCTTATATATGGTCGTCTAAAATTCATCATTAAAACTATCTTATCGCTAAATTAAGTAAAATCTGTATCAAGTTTAAAAATATAATCTATAGAAAATCAGTATCTACTACTAAAATCTTTTTATGAATTTCAAAAAAAATTTGCCCGTAAAACCCAAAAGTTCCATTTGATATTCTAGATTTTGCGCCTAAGATTTTAAAGTCATTACTTAATTTTTCAAACTTTGCGTCTAATATTTCAAAAGTAGAATCTAATATTCTAAAATGTACGTCTGATATTCCTAAATCTGCCCCGGATATTTCAAAAGTTGCATCTACTATTCTAAAATCTCTGTCTAATATTCTAAAATGTACGTCTGATATTCCTAAATCTGCATCTGATATTTCAAAAGTTGCATCTACTATTCTAAAATCTCTGTCAAATATTCTAAAATGTACGTCTGATATTCCTAAATCTGCATCTGATATTTCAAAAGTTGCATCTACTATTCTAAAATCTCTGTCAAATATTCTAAAATGTACGTCTGATATTCCTAAATCTGCATCTGATATTTCAAAAGTTGCATCTACTATTCTAAAATCTCTGTCTAATATTCTAAAATGTACTTCTGATATTCCTAAATCTGCACCTGATATTTCAAAAGTTGCATCTACTATTCTAAAATCTCTGTCTGATATTCTAAAATGTACGTCTGAAATTCCTAAATCTGCATCTAATATTTTAAAATTTGTGTCTGCTATTATAAAATATTTATCTAATTTTATCTAATGTTCGAAAAATAATTCAGAATCTGTGACTGATATTGAATTCCATGGAAGAACGAACAAGGCTGGTAAAAACATTTGGCAGCAGTTTATAAAACCGAAAATGATTTATCAAGGAATAAATTCAGAAAGATTATGCTGTTCTATTTTTACTCTAGGTAACGGTAACTACAAAAAGGCTTCATAAAGTCCCATTCATATAAAAAACCGACAACAAACAGAATAGCACATTGTGCATTCAGCACTATAGTTCCTAAGGTGAAAAGTTTTGTTCCATAACACCAAAGAGACTTTTGAGAAATAAAAGATTCTAAGTTGATTTATAGAAAAAAAAACAGATATTCCACTGTGCGTATACTTTGAAATGTTAAGGGAAATGAAAGCTTTCACCCTTCCTTCATTATTTGTGGAATCTCGCGTTAGGACATACGAAGGGTTTTCTTGCAAATCAGTTTCAAGCAAGGTCAATATTTTTCAAATCTCTTTTCTGTCTTTGATTCACTTGATTTTGATACTCTGATTCTTTTCACACAGTATGATTTCATTAAAAATATTGTACTTTTATATAATATAGAGCGCTTCTATAATACAAAAAGTTTTTGTTAGGTTGGTGTTCGGCTGCATCAAGCATATCTAATAGATTTTGTGGCTTGTTGATCCTTTTGGATACGGGTGGCTACTATCTTTCTATCGTTAATTCAATATGACAATTTGGAAAACTGCTTATCTTCCAGATACTATCTTCAAAGTCTTATCCCTATCTTATCACCAAGAACAGGCCAGGAACAGCCGTTTAAGTCTGTTCTGTCTGCGCATTAGATATTTTTGTCTAAGAAGTTATGAGATAAAAATAAGCAACTTCAGGCTACCAAAAAGCACTTTAGAATACAAAAATAGAAGAAAAATAAAAAATAAACAGATACTAGCAGCAAAGACATCACAATAAGAACGAAAAAAAGGCAGTAAAAGTTTAGTAATTATTAAGGCCAGGTATTGATAAAAATACTGAATTTTGAAAGAAGGGAATGCAAGGAAGTTATCCGCTTTTGACTTGGGGCTCCTTTAGAGTGACGCTGGTCCTTTGCTGCCGTAAAGTTTTCAGCAATGTTTTCTAGGGGCATGACGACCAACACTTTGTCCAGCTACACATTCAAACCACAAGTTTTTGCTCCATTGGAAATGGATTTCTCTCCCCTTTTTAGCTTTTAAAGATAAAATGATTGTCGCTGCTATCTACATTTTCATTCTAAGATTGTATTATAGTTTTTAGACACAGGCGTCATCCAAGAGTCACATTTATTACTCCCTACAAGCCAGAAAGTAGATTAGATTCAAGTTTACTTTTTATCTACCACAGGCATAGTTTTAAAATCTTTTTCATACTAAGAGTCAGTAACAAATCAAGAATTATCCCACATGGTTAAAGATAACAATAGATAAAGGATGTTTTTGAGGACAGACGACGAGGACAGTATGACTCTAAGCGGAAAAGTCTTGTTAATAACTGCTATGTCAGTCTTACAACTGCTAACGACAGTCATATTATGTTTGATCAGTCTTTAAACAGCTAATTACGTTCTTACTATGAACTGCTTTCTCAGTCTTATGGCTGCTAGTGACAGTCGTATTGCCAATTGCATTATCAGTCTTATAACCACTAATAACAGTCGTATTTCCATCTGCTAATGAAAATCTTATTAATAGCAAAAATATCCGTTCAAAAACTTAACCAAATATGCATTTCAAAGTGATAATCAATATAGTTGAGCCTGTTGTACATCGTTCAGCCACCATCAGGTCACCTGATGACGACTTGTGCTTGAAATGTTGTACTTATCTTTTATTCGTGTACAAACTCGTTATTTAATTAATGCATGTTAAAGCATTTTTACTATTACTTTGCAGAACAGACTAGGCCTATTCCTATTCTCAATTTTTGTATGATGGTGGAAAACTCCATTTTTCCAAGCTAAGTTTCCATTATCGTTATGTCAATTGGTGAACGGTTACCTCTTAAACAGGTTGCAAATTTTTGCAGTAGATGTAACGAAAATGTAAAGCCTGACAAACCCTTTATAGATTAAAGATTATATATCATGGCTTTTCAAAGCAAAGTACTGAGAATTCAAGGACTAGGTCAGAAATTCGTACTTATGTATTGAATGAACATTTTGCAAATGAACCTACCCACGATGTTTGTTATCCATTCGGAGTTTTTTGAGCATTGCAAATTACCTTAATTATTATAAATTGAATTACCTGCCAGCTCTCCTTGAGTGATCCTGTGATGAAATATTTGCAAAGAAAAATCTCTCGATATCGACCTAATGTCACTGTTGGCAAAGACAGGCAACGCTTCCAAAGGCAATTTGTGGAGGTCTGCGTCAGCAAGTATGACTAGTCTTTCCACCGCCGGCTCTTGCCTAAAAACAGTGGCATTTGTTTACAGTAAAAGTTCGATTTAGGCCGCAGTTTTAGCCCCTTTTCTCTCTCTAAACGCCCTTTTATAGGTGAAACTTGAAGTAAGATTTCCTTAGAAAGAACAAGAAAGAGAGTAAAAACAAATGAAAAATACTCATGGATAAAAATCCCCCTGCAAAAGTTCCAAATTCACGTGTGCTTCAATAACTTAGGCCATAATCCCATAACAGCCCCAATGTCTAGAAAAATCCGTACATGTGAAATCGTATAGATGAATCTTTCCTGCTGTCATTGATTAAATAAGATTCAAACTAAACAACTTGAAATGATACATAGCTTTTAGGCAAATATTAGATGTCTGCAGCATAAAACAGAAATAAGTAAAAATAAGTCATCTTGAGGAAGCCCTATCCTCTGAAACCCTTTTTTGCTTTAGACACCTGTCCTAGAACCCCCTCCCACAATTAAAGAAACCCCTAGCGTGGATATCAGGGCATCTTTTTGGGTATTCTTTTCAATAACATTTGAAAGTTATTCAACCTTAAATCTAATCAGAAGTTAAAAATGTGCAAAATTCTATTGCAGAATCGTTTGTTATATGCTTGCTGAAATAATTCAATAAGCAGACAAAACATACGTCAAGGATTCCTGCAGTTGTGGGATGATGGTGCCACAGTATGCCTCCATTGCCACCACCATCTCATCGAATCGCGTCTGAAGCTGTTTTTCTTCATTTTCAAGCTCGGCTTTTAGAAATAAGGTTTCCTGAATGACAAGACACCGTTACAAATTAATATATAAATGAAAATACAAAGATAAAAAAATTGATTTGAAGCAAAGTTTCAATCACATGAGATGAATGGAAGACAGGATTCCAAACGATACAAAGCTAAGACGCATTTCAACCTTGTCATCAGGTCAATGTGAGAAAGGTACTTTTTATAGTGAGTTTGGAACGAACATAATTTTGAATAAGTATATTTCAAGGGTAAGGGTCAGATCTGTAACTGGGTGAAATGTCTTATTAAAGATTAATGTCCACAACCCAAAACAAACTTTTATTGTTCATATCAAGGTGCTAGTTGAAGCAACATTAACTTGGCCGATATGTTTACTATCAAATAGCAAATCAGAGGGAAAAGCTAGTTAAAGGTAACTATGTTATGGGTTAGATGGCGTAAGAATTTGCCCTCAACAGTGAATAGTATTTGGGTGAATCAGCTCGTTGTAAAGAATCAATATTTATTTATAAATCTCATTAAGATGCTATGAAGATATCTGGGATATAATCAAGTAGGCAAGTATTTCAGTTCTCAAATTTTGCAACAAGCAGACAGACATACAGGCAAATTTCAAGGCCATCGAATCTTAATTTGAATTTACACGCAACTGTTCAAAAGCCGAAATGTATTTGGTCAAAGTGCAAAATTACATAAAGAGAACGAAGATGTGATATTACTTAAAAAGTAGGAAATCCAAAATATTGTTCATAGAGGATATTGTTCTAAAGAAAGTAAGAAGTTTAATCTCATTGGCGGTCTAGGTAAAGGATGACAAGGGGCTGAGAGTAATGAAGAGTGTCATTATTTTTCATTAATACTATTAACCCAGGATAAGGGATGGCTATTCCTAAAAACGCGATCAGCTTGTAAGATCTCTGGAGCTGTTTCAGCCCTCAGAGTACAAGAAGAGTTAAGGTTATTGTGATGTATTTATCGCAAAGAAAAGTGATATTTTCAGCTCAACTCGCTGCGAGCAAACTCCGCAACCAATTGAAAAGGGGTTGGTTGATCGGGGATGATTTCAAAACAAAGTCCTCAGTAACAAGGACCTGAACAAAGAAGTAAAAAGACAATTAGATAAGCAGTCTGCATATGCACACAAAGTTCACAATAATTAAACAAGGTTCCTTAAGAAAACTTGTTACGAAACGCCTTCCTTACGACAGTTTTGGCTTTTCTTTTTTAGTCAAAAGACTTTTTCGAGATTCGAGAGAAGAAATCAAGGCTTTTTCGCCTTACAAAAAGAGGACTGGACTATACAAGCTGTCAAGGATTTATCAGTTAAGCAATAGGGAAGTCGTGTTTGGAGGTTGCTTCATAGGATGCTAATTACCAACAAACCACAAGAAGAAAGACAATTTCTTTATCTCACAAAGAAGAAACAATATCAAATAAGAGGTCGGTAAGGGTCAAAATTTACAAAGTGATTACAAAACCAAAACGCTGACTGCGGCCTAAGACTATAAAATCACCTTTGAGATTGAGTTCGAAGACCGTTCGACCAACCCAAGCATTTCCTTTCGCTTCTGCGTCTGTTGCTGGAAATAATTTTTGTGTAGCAAAAAACTGGATACATCGTTTTTGAACTGCTCAGCCATAGCGATAAGACTAAGGAGGAGCTCTTGGCTGACTGGCGTGCTGCAAATATGGGATCGATTGGCTGCTGGGAAAATAAGGAAATAATTCTTAATTGATGATGATAATAACAGTAGTATTAATAATTACAAAGACCTAATGAAAATAATAACACTATTAAACTAGAAATGTCAACATGATTATAGGTAATAGCCGATTAAGATGATTACAAAGATTATCATTATGATTATTTTTGTGAATTCGAAAAATGTTGGTGATGACTGCTGCAAGCTGATTAGACGGTTTGAATCTCACCTCCAACCGTCTGATCCTTCTTCTTCCCTGTTGGCATGCCTACCCTAGGCTTTTCAAGGACACCTGCATAAAGCAAGGATTTATCCGGAGAATGCTGCAGTATTACAAAAGTTACTGGAAAGGGTATTTCTTTAGTGATGTCAACATGATTGCGAGAGATATGCAGTCTGCGCCAGGCCTGGAAGAAAGAACGGAATTCACAATTTATTTGCACATATCGTTGAAAAAGGAAGATTTTTGTTAAATTAAGAAAACATGTTCAAGTAGAATCAGAGAAAAATATTTGGGGTAATAAATTTCTGGTGAAATATTGTCTGTTTCGGAGAAACTTGATAAAACGTCGGTGGTTGAAGAAATATTAGACGAAAAGAAGGTTGAATTACAATTTTAATAGGCTTGCGGAAAAGTTTGTAATCTGCAGGCATATTAAAAGTGAAATTATTACCTCTGATTCTGTTTGGAGGAGTTCTAGATTGATTGCACGAACACCAAGAGAATCATTGGAATTCACCGCCATGTCATTGAGGCTCTTTCTCTGTTGAGTTAGGCCAGCTATACGAGATGTGTGCGGATCCGTCAACACTCTTTGGGCTGTGTCACTTAGAGTGATTGCTGCAGAGGCACTCTTTAAAAAAATTCAAAACGATCAGTTTAGACTGTTGAGAGTCAGTAATTCTTCATCTCATATATAATATTTCTTTATCTAGACCTTCTGTTCAAATCAAAGAGAATTTGAAAATTTTTGAGAAAAGCCATACTTTGCTTCCACAGAAAAAACGACTTAACAAGCACCCCTTGGGCTCAAAATCGTTACAGATCTCTCGGAAGTGCGGAATGCCATAGTATGACAAGGCTTTAAAGTTTATTTTCTATTAGCTATTATCATTAAGCAATATTGTAGGTGATAGAGTTTGCAAATCTTTATCAAGCAAAATAAAATTTTAAGCTGACAAAAGTTCATGAAATTAGAAATTATTGTAAATATTTTAATTTTATAATAAGAACTAAAAACCAAAAGCGAAGAAAATAGAAAATAATCAATACCTGGTACAAAGCCAGATAATGGAGGGAAGTTGCCGGATCACGATTACCAATGCACTGTACTATTGAGTATGACGCATGCGCAATGATGTCCTTGCAGCCATTTCTCAGGCCTATTTGACAGGCTTGGGTTAAGAACTCAACAGCTTGAGTGATAAACATAGCATACTCTGCGTAGTTTTTCTAAAAGATACACATGTAAAAATGAAATTCGAAATTTCATAAGCGGCGGAGAAGGTTGAAATGTAGAAAATTGGAATAAGCGAATTTTTATTTGCCAAGATTCTCAATATCTCACTGATGTCTTAATTCAAGTCTGAAAGCAACCGACAACAATTTCAATAGACTGGGAGGAATTGCTGATGTTGCTAAGCAAACAAACCTTAATTTGCAAAGCCTTCTGTCTTTTCCTTGAGTCCATTGAAGATAGCACATCTAAATCAGTTAGATTATCTACTGCTTCACTGTCATCAAATTTTTCAGTTATTGCTATGTTGGCCACACTAGCCTTCTCGCTTCCTTGCTGCAACTGAGGTGTAAAATAAAGATGATATACGTTTATTTAAAGCTGAGATGAAATTAAATAAGCTTTAATCAAACAGAAAATATTGACAAAGTTTGACAAAGAGTAGCTCTTTATATCAATCGTCTCATTTTTACATCAATCAGGCAAGTAAAAATTACCAAAGAGTGCAATGAAATTTCATATTTCATCTTACCGCCGGAGTGTATTCCTCAAGGCCAGGAAAAATTTGTAGAGCCAATTGTTGTAGACACTTTCCAATGAAGAACGCCGCCTGAAATATGAAAAATAAAGGGTCAGTCACGTGGCTTGAAATCAGAGACAACTGGATCGTGTTTATAATATCCTTACATGAGAATATTGCTGAAAAAATGTAAATCTTTAAAGGTCTGACAGATAGATCGTTATATTCTAGTGCTCTACACTCTGTGATATTCAAATAGTCAGTCTGAATAATAATTATCTTATATAAAGAAACTATTTTCAGATGACTTAATGCAAATAAGAAACAAGCAACTAAGGCTTATGTTTCTTGTATAGAATTCCAGACATCAATCAATCAGTTGTTAATCAATCAGAATATGCTGATGAATAGCCTTTCTTAAGCAACAATGGATAGTCGACCATAATCTATCTAAGAATTTCCATTTTTGTCATATGAATAACATTGTCAATACTTTCACTCTGCTTTCTTTTGGCAATGTACTGAGTAAGTTGAACATGAGTCAATCTTTCAAGGTTTAGCGGAAGTGGATCTTTTTTGCATTTTTGCACTACGATAGATTGACAATAAAGAGTAAAAACAATAACTATATTGAAAGCTCCCAAACAAAAAGGAAGAAAATACACTTCTGTCACCTTTGCTTGAGATTTAGGAATTTTTTCTTTGGAATTGTAGATCTGTGTCAACAAGGAGAGGGCTTCTTCACCAATTAATCTAGAATAGAAGAAAATATGTGCGCATTTGCGAAACTGGAACAAAGTTTCACCAGAGCATAGCGAGCAGAAATGTGACAATGGGTCAACAGGATAAAGGATGATACTTAAACCAACCAAATTTGGGTGGATAGTATGGTTTACGGGAGACAAGACGTTTCAGCTGTGTGAAAAAACTTAATTTACTTTCTTACAACATTTCTGTGAGTGTTTGAGAATATCACTAATATATTCGATATCAAAGTCAGATAAAAATCTTGCAGTATGAATTCAAGAAAATAGAGAAAAGGGGACGAAAAGGGGTTTTTGAGGCTTACCCGGTAACCAGATTCCAGTCTCGCTGACTTTCTGTATATGCAGGAGTCATGGACACAAAGTCTTCTAAGATCTTAACAAAGAGCCAGAAAATTAGTTTTTGGGACCGCAAAACTTGAAGATTGCACGAAATACCGGAAACATAGCATACTAAAGCACTTTCGTCCGACGGTCTTTAGAGCAGGATTGCCATTTGGCCGTTTTGACGGCGAAATTCCTCTATTCTGGCCGTTTTTCAAAGCTATTGGCCGTCCAAAATTGATTTGGCCGAACAAGTAAAAGTTGGCCGAATTTTGGCCGCATGTTGAAAACTACAAATTACAAAGACAACGACAATTTTTGCACAAAAAAAATTCAACATTTTGTTAAAACAATCTCAAAATTGCAAATAACGAAGCAAGAAACAAAGAAAAAGATAACAGAAAATTGAAATTGAAAGCAAGTTCGAGCTTTTTTAACAAACAAAGCCAATTTGATTACACTATTACTCTAAAGACTTGGCCAAAATGTAGCTTTTTTGTATATTTTGTTTGGCTGGCCGAATTTGGCCGTCACGCGTAAAATATTTGGCAGGCAACCATTCCAAGCATCTGGCAACCTTGCTTCAGAGTATAAAGTCGGATAATAACCGAAAGTAAGCTGAAAATTCATATCCGGGTGTGGATCGAAAATAACGTGTTAGGAAGAAAGAAGTGTTCGACTTTTTGCCTTGATTTTACCAATGAGCGACCGCTAACCTCTCGCTTAATTGAAGTGTCCAAGAGAGAAAAATGAACTCTTTCTGTCTTCACAAGTCGGGATCCTTTGTTTTTGCGTAAACAGATTCCAAAAGTCCTGAGTGTAAAGACGACCTCGCCTGCTCAATCAATGAAAAGTGCTTTAGTATGTTGTGTTTTCGGTATTTCGTGCAATCTTCCAGCCAAGAAATTACTAAAGTCAAAAAGTATTATTGCCTCAATAAGGTAATTTTGCATGTTCAGATAATGAAGATATTATCAATATTACTGCATGATGTCTTCATACTATATACTCTAAGAAAGGATGGTTATGCTACTGATGATATGAAAATGACAAAGATCATTATGAAATGATGACGATTCCTGCCACCTTGTTCATGCTGCCCTTTCTGCACTGTGATGCTTGCCGCATCTGTATGTCATTTGTCACTTCACCAAGAATGGTGACGGCTATTTTCATTGCATGCAGAACTGTCTCTGCGAGCTCCATTTCAACAGGTAAGCAGGCATTGCCAATCTAGCAAAAAGAACAAAATGCTTAATACAGTTTGAGTAGAGAAGTGGATAATCTACCTGGTTCAAAAGCACTCCCATACAATTTGGAGCTGATAAAACAAAAAAACATCATTGGGAATTTCACAGAATGAAAGAGAAGCATGTTAGTAGTTTTTGCTAAGCGAATATTTTAAACGCATAACCTGATTCTTGATGGGTATTTAGTCTCCGTTGAATATTCCGCTTAAGAACATTATGAATTGGGAATCGCTAAGTCGAAGAGAGGATAAATCATGGCCAAATTTATGTGTACTAACTGTAGTAGCTTAGTGTCAAACTCTATTATTTTCATATCATGCAATAGAATTTAATTGAATAGCCATCAGATGTATAAATCGGCTGATAGATTTTAAAGACTCTCAAAAATTGAAAAACTCATATATACCGTTATCAAACGTAAAAGCTCATAATACTAAATATTACAAAAGAATCTAAATCATATTTAAGTATTATTTGGAACTATCCCTGAAGAAGTAAATACTCATGCATAAAACATTTTCATGGAAATATTTCGATTTTCGACTGCATCAGTAACGAAAATAGCATAATAGTGGCACTCAAAATACCTCAAAAGTTGCCTTCTTAACACGTGATTCATTTTTCTTTGCAATTGCGATTGCTTTTCTTGCGATTTCAAAACACTGACATAGAAAAAGGTACAAGCAAAGAGATTATCCGTCTTGTCATTAAATAATTCAACTCAGGAAAATAATCTAAATAATAAAGAAAGAAGTTATAAAAAAAACAAGTATCGTTGAAAGTTTTACATAAATAAAAAGAGCCAAATAAATGGACTAATCAATCACATAATTACTTTTTAAACATTAGACAATAGATTACAATATTACTATCTTACTGTTAAAACGATTGTTGTTTACGCCCCTATCGTCATTGTATCTGTATTCTGTCAACTCTCTCTTCTGCCGAGGTTTAATATCGATACCTAGACTCATTTTCTTATAAGCCAGGGCCGTAAATCCCGGGGGGGACGGGGGGAACTGGACCCCCCCAAAAATCTGGAGTAAAATGATTTTTTTGATAAATTATCATCATTTTCTTTGAAAGAAACAAATCTCTGGTAGCCAGGTTTGAACCAAACTACGTTTTTCTGTGTTATTGCAACAAAACCCAGCCACTAAGTCATGGTGTCAAGTGCAAGTTGACTTATGCTGATAGCCGTTATATTTGTAAGCAGAGTGGTTTTTATCTGTTTTTATCGTTTTTTAACGTTTTATTTTTGAAAACAGAATATGAAATAAACTTCTGTCACTAGAGTTTAAGCATGGCTCTTCCCCTACACAATTTCGCTCAATAAACAATAATCTGTGTTCTTCTGATAAACGTTGAATTTTTTATTCTGAGCGATCTAATAATTTATTAAATTTAGTCTGGGAGGTGATTTTTTAGCCTTTCTAGAAGGTATAATTTCAAAAATTTTCTTTTGCGTCGGACCCAACCATGGTGGGTCCTCCTACGTCACTAAACCTGATTCTAGCTCCCAAGGTTCAATTTCGTGGGCCGTCTCTGAAAAATTTTATCTATCAAATTATACACACATGTCAGATGTACTAAGTCTTAAGAAAGCCCAAAATCTTGACTTTTGTTTTTCAAGTCATTTGCCCCTCAACTGTTTTTATAACACATACCATAAATTGCTTGGTGGTGCCATGAACCACGGCACACTTTAGATTTATTTACCCTGCTGACCCCCCCCTGTTCACGTGATAGATTTACGGCCCTGTTATAAGCACAACATAAATCGTCCTATATCGCATCAAGGATCAAGGTTTACATGAAAAGAGCCGTGAATTAAAAAACTAAACAATATCACAATTGATCACTCAGAGGAAAAATGTAGTAAAGTACCTGGATTAAAACTGTTTTTCTCTTTTCACGACTACTTGACGAAATCGATGATTGCAATAGGATACACTGCGACTTAAGTATTCTTAAGACCTCTCGATTGCAACCAAGGCTTGTGAAATTTTCAAGACTTTCATCCAACAACTAAAAAAATTAGCTAAAATTTAAGAATCCCTAGAATTTTAACAATGTAACTTTCTTAATGGCTACTGACAAGAATCCCACGAAAATTAGCAGCAGTTTTTTTTGAAATCTAAAATAACATTTCATCTCTCACTGCTTTAAGGAAGAAACACCAAACCTGGAATATTTCCTGATTTTTCTTGTCATCAATGACGCTACTCGTTTTGAGAATATAGTCAGCTAGCCTGCAGCAGAAGGTGAAATACATTGGGTGAATAATAGCTTATATCAGCCAGTTTTAAGATAAATAGGCAAAAGTCTAAACTATTTCATAGCCAATAAACCGATGAACGAACCATCAAAGCATCAATAATTAAAGGATTTACCAAGAAAAAACACAATAAAAACGCATCTTGATTCAAACAGCAGGGAAAAGAACATCAAATATAGAATTTAGTCTTTTTTTAGAATAGAGCATATTATATCATTAACAGTTGCAGCAGTACATTAGCAACTGTGCTCTTGTTGACAGAAAGGATTCTAATATACCTAGAAAAGACTTTAAGAAAAAATTCCAGACGTTTTTAAGCTTCTGTTAGTAACAAATATTTATAACATTATCAAAGAGAAGAGTTCGTACTTTGCATGCAAAACTGCTTTCACATACACGCTCTGACAGAATCTGTTGGGACTCTTCCTGCTGAGGTCGTCAAGGAGACGAATTGATGACGTCAAAATCTCTAATGCCTAGACAAGATTATAGTGTGTGGTCAACAAGCCAAAACACCTTTAGAGTAATGTATAGGTAATGGTTTAGTTTAAAAGGATTCCTTGTCTGTACAGCCTCCACGTTTTAATTAACGCCTCACCCTAGGCAGTCCGTTGTCTCCTGAAATTGAGATTTAATAAGGTCGTGTTACTTGAAGTAATGCAGTTGATATGTCTAGCTGTTGCTGTAAAGCAGTTGTACAGCAGTTGCTGCTGAATTTCTTTTTGACCTGTTAAATACATCATCAAAAATGTGTCCTTAACTCAGAGGCATGGAATCAAAAAACTGAACATGGTGAAGTTCGTGCCGACATCAATTTTTTGCAATCATGCCATTTATTCTGCAGATAAGTGGATTATTTTCTCTCATTTCCCAGTGTCTATTGAGTCAGCACACGATTCCTGTAAATAACTTAACACTATAAATGCCAAGAATGGATTTACCAATACAGACGGTCGCTGGAACATGACACTCCAACTGTTTCTCTCGAAATGTACATCAAGAGAAATTTTGTTGAATAGTATCAGAAACAGAATTTAATGTATCATAGATGCTACATTGAGCAGCACTTTTTATCTTGTTAATGTGCGTCAGTGCACTAGCAGCCATAAAAAGCTTGCATTTCAATGGACACAGGGATCCACGGGATATAGAGCTTACCTTGTCTGAGGAGGCAATCTCGGGATGACACTGGAATGTTGTCGGTATCGCTAAGGAGCGGTAGTAGGCATCAACCTTCAGTGCAATTACCTTGCACCAAAACTCCAACGATCCTTCCAAGTTCTGCAAAAGTTCAAAGCTACCCATCAAAGTTTTGAATAAAAAAGGTTGAATGAGAGTTGATCCCGCAGAAAAACTGGAAATCTATTGGAAAACCGTAAAATTTTGGAAAATGATATGCCTCGTTAAAGTAAGTTAAAACATGTTAACATATATTTGAAACAAAACACCTGATACAAATTAAATGCACATAAAATTTCAACCTATGTACACGACATAAGGATCAAATAAAAAGTAACGCGAAAGACTGCTTTCAGAGGATTCCAATCATCAAACAACATTAATCAATTTAAAAGCAATTCCAACCTGAATTCTTTCTAAATGAGAGATAGCAGTGCCCCAGTCGCATTCTTGGTAGGCTAAAACGGCACTGTTGAATTCAATCTGGGCCAAACAGTGGTCGTCTTTAAAACCCTTAAACAAAAATGCTTCTTGAAAACAAAACCGCTCTGAAATTACGAAGTATGAATTTATGAGCTAAGAACACACATTGATAAAATTTTTATCAGGATTTACAAAATTTCTAGACCTTCTAATTTCATAATGCTGAAAAATTCAACTGTTAAATTGCATTACTTTTAAGCTCACCTTCTCCCAGCCAGATTCTTAATTTAAACTTGAAAACAAAACTATAAGTGTTATAATACCAGTTTGCCAAAGGGATGACTTTGCAAATGGCTTTACGTAAGAGCTTTAAAAACATCGCATTAATCAATTAAGTTTCAACAAAAAATTCTTAAGAAGGTAGCAACATGTGAATGTTAAGTGGTCTTTTGAACAATCATAGATTTTCTTTCTTCGACAACGCAGATGTTAAGGACCTAAACGGAAAATCAGCAAAAATAGAACCTGGCAACAATAAAATCTATTTTCTTAAAAATTACTTCTGCGCTTCTTCTTGCCTCTTCCAGTAACTCCCTTGCATCATTATACTGCCCCTTAAAGAAATATACAATAAAGAATCAGAATTAGCTGCAAAAAAGTAATCAAAGCTCAAGTGCAGTGGACTCTACCTAGACACCTTTGTAATGCCTGCCTTCATCTGGTGGGGGAACTTGTTGTCACTATGATACCTCATTTATTCGCAATAGCCACTCGTTATAATTCGTCATGCAGCTCTCTCTATAGAATCCTACAGAACCCTACTTGGAAGGATTTCTTTACTTACAGGTCACAGGGGTTAGTTTCAGTTCAGTTTATTTTACAAATTTTACAAAATATATACTTCAACACAAATTTATTTTCAGGACACGAACAACAATCAAAGTAAAAGTTAGGACCCCTAGCTGTTACTTTTAAAGAAGGGGTAGGCTGAAAAAGCACATTTTGATATACCCATATTGATAATACTTGGATTATAGTCACAATGATATAATAGGATTGGGCATAACAATGCTATTATTGGCTGTGAGTATATCGAGACTAAGTGAAATATGTCAACGATAAAGATAACTTATTATGACGCTTTTTGGCAGTTTATACATCAGGCTTATTCTGAAAGCCTAATATAATTTAAAATGATATTAAATATAGAATAAACCGTAACTAGATTAATTAATCAGCATATGAATTATCCTAATTTGATGGCACATGAAATCAACCAAACCACCAGCAAAAATCAAGAAATATTTATTGTACAAATACAGACCTGTTTGATTAGAAAGGCTGCAATTCGGGTCCAGATCTCTCGTCTGGTTAGCCCTCCGATCAACCTCCTATTTCCGCTTGACCGGGTGGTATCTTTTTGCTTGGTGCTTGGCTTGTTGGCTTTAATTTCCATTACATGCTTCGATTCTTCTGCATACACTTGGGCCTCTTTCTCTTTCCAAATAAGAACTTTTTCTCTTGATCTAAAGTAATAAGAGATAAATCTTCGCAACAAACACCCAAAATCAGCCGCAAATACATAAACTAAAATTCAACCAAAAACATATCTACAAACCAATTTCAAATTCTAAAGATTTGTATACATTTACTATCATCATCTCGCCGAAAGGCTCGCCCAATCATTCATGGTTTTCCATAATGACAAATATGTTGCAGTTATTTCTAAACAAACATCACATGATCAACACGTATACTTTTCCTAATTATTTGAGATGCCTCTTCATGGCTAAGAATGAGTAATAAAATGTAATGTCTTCTTCCACTTACTCTGCTTTATCTTCTTCTGTGATATACTGAGGCCCAAGTGATCTAGATAAATTGCAGCTGGCGGAAACCATTTCTAGATCGTTGAGAATATCTAAGAGCCTAAAATACAAGGATATTCGACTCGAGAAAGAGATTTCTAGAACATGTAGTAAATAATCAGCTTATTTGTCACAGAACGCCCTTTGAAGCATGCACAAGATAAAACGTGCAGCAATGCAACTTGTGATCTAATGATAAATGCTCAAAAATATGATAGCGAAAGTCTGCAAATGTAGAACGAAAAAACGCAATGACTTAAGAGCTTTTGGATATACGTACTGAAGCTTTGACAAAGTTATCAAAAATTTGTCTTCAAGTATCTCCGTTGCAATAAAACAGTTGAACGCGCAGACAGGAAGACACAGAGGGTGATACCCATGCTGGCACAGTGAATTATTCAGAGCTTCCATGTAATAAAACGTCAGCTCCTAAAAGAGGAAGTACTTTTTGTATGATTGTTGCAGCAGTAGACAGTAAAACAAATTAATCAAAATAAATTGATCAGAAATCACTTTGGCAAAAGTTCTTATTAAAGGTACCCTTGGGCAGTTAATTTTTCAGTAGAATAGCGTACCCCTACAATTCTTGAAACATTAGATATATCAGTGCACGTATTGAAAACAGTCATGGCTGCATTTTTGCAATGCTATAATTATTACGTAACTTATGCGTCCCATGTAGTTGCTCGTTATTCCCAGCTTTGGCCATTTACCGGCCTCCCTTTAAGTCAAAGAAAAGTATCCTTGATTCTAATGTGCTCTGTACCAATCTCCTTAGAGTTGAAGCCCCGAATGAAATATTAACACATTCTAAATTATTAAAGGCAGTAATGTGCCTAAGTTGCTATGTTTCTCTGTATACAGTCCACCCCATAGGGCCATAAAAGCAACATTAAAATTAACGTTAAAATGAATAGCTAGCCATGGATCCTTACCGGCTTTTTAATACTTCTTTCACTAATGAAACAGCCAGAAACGTCTTGTTTAAAATACTCTTTCAGCTAAAAGGGCAAGAAGTATGTTATTTGGCAAATTGAAATAGCGCAAAGAAGAGAGAGATAGCTAGTTGTTTAATAGATCGGATTTTGGCAAGGATTGCAATTGCTAGCCTATTGCCTTAAGCATTGACTAAGACAAATTTAAATTGCGGCAAAAATAAATAACTGGTAAAGAAAGTAACAAAAATCAAAACTGTACCACCAAAAGCATTTCTAGAAGCAAAATTTCTGTACTTATGCATATACTTCAGCGTGAAAATGCTAGACAAAAAGTTGATATTCTAATTTTATTGTATTTGAGGCGAAACAAATTGCAAATATACTACTAAAGAAATGGCATAGTGCTTGCTTCTTTAAATAAATCTTTCTTTTTGCAGACAGCACAGATACTTAACTGGAATGCAAATGGATAAACACAATGCCAGTAGGAATAATGATGTATTAATGAAAAAAGCTTAAAATGAAAAACTTATATAAACTTATAATGAAACTTATAACTTACAATAAAAAAGCAAAATATGATATGAGATAAATGTATTGAGCTACTACATACTCTTTCTGGCAGAGCGAAAGTTGCCCATTGTTCAAGAGAAAACGGAATGCATGTCTTTGATGCCACACGATCAATTTTGTTTGCCTGACGAAAGAACGATATTTTAAAAAGCTACAAAGTCTTACATTAACTTTAGTATATACTTCTTTCCACATAATTTTCATTTCGGAAAGGCCTGAAAAATTTGGCGAAAACATTCGTGTCGTTATCTTTCTGCAACATTTGGTTCAAGGCAACGAAATCTCTTTTCTTTAAATGCTGAAAACTTTCAGGCCTGCCAGGGGAGGGTTAACACAATCAGCTGAAAGAACTATCAATCTCAAAATGCAATTTACTATTCTTTCAATAACAGTTGTGAATGTTAAATGAAAAACGCAAACTCGAGCCTAAATTTCACTTATATAACCCACAAGTATCATAAAAATGACAAAAAGGATGTTAAAGTTCTCGCCAAAGCCACAAACAAGCAATGAAATACAAGCATCGAGAATGTATACTGCCAATCTGATATCAAATTGATTTTACATTCTTTTGTTATATTGAGCGCTGTTTGATATACACATAAAACGAAGTCCATCTCAAACTGAAACTTTGTACATACATCTTTCTTCCTAGATTCTGCTTTGGAGAAGGGGCGCTCTCCTGGTTTTACACCGTCTCGCATCGCCTTTTCTCCGATTCTTATTGAGTTCTTGTGAGAGATAAAAAGATGAAAAAACACTGAACGGGACGTTACATATCTATGTTAAACATACATGATTTTTCTTCACTAAGCACGTATGAATATGCTAACATATGAATACCTAATAATGCTAAACATACATGATTATGATGAGCTTCCAAAATTATGTTGAACATACATAATCATGCTGAGCATATATAATAAGATTACCGTAACTATCCACTTGGGGTACAAAAGTATGGAAACGGTAGTTAAAAATGGCACACAGTGGCCACAAGCTTAAGATGGCAAATTTCTGAAAGAAAATTACTAAAAGAAGGGGCTTGGGGACGATAGTTAATGGCGCAAAAATGCATCGCTTAAGTAATTATTATAGCAAAGAAACTTCAAGCTTCGCTCTGTGACCAAATTATCACTTAGAAGACTCTTTTAGCAGAAATCTAGGACTTGAAAGAGTTCCAATATTGTCAACAGGTGAGTCACTTTTCATTCGAAAAACAAGACTGTGGTTTTTGAATTTTTAATTTGCTCATCATCTACACAAATAACAATAAAAAAACAATTATGCTAAATGTTTAATCTTTATTGTGCTTCTGCAAATCGTGAATTGAATTACTTAAATCCAAGCTGTTTATTTTTTTGCACACAATAAACTGCTTTGATCACTAAACGTCCCTTTATCGATATTCATCTCGTTTCATTATCAATAATCTGCAGGTCAATATCTCAAATAAAAGAATCTTCCAAGTAATAATTTTATTATGTAAACAAACGCAGACGTGTCCAGATTTAAGTATCAACGGACTATGTGGTGCCTCTTCAAAGTTTCCTACATTTCATCATTATTGGTTATCAATGCTTCGATAAATTTCTTAAGAATTTTTCTGAATATTTGTTCAATATTTCACATATTTTTGTTATCAAAACAGTATAATAATCCTCTAAATTCATTCCGAAGTCATTAGAAATGAAAGCCCCTTCACCTAGTAATTTTGTTTCGGAAATTTATCATCTTTGCCCTTGGCCACTGTGAATCGCCATTAATGACTATCGTTTCAATACTTTTGCACCCTAAGTGTATATGCCCAGCATTACGCTGACCATATTTTATTATGCCATTAAAAGCGAGATAATTGAGTTTGCAATATAGTGCCTTAACTTGCATTGAATCTATAGAAAATTTTATAGTTAATTTAAGGTTTTAGCTTTTTCTCCACTGGCACATATTTTGGGCCTTGAATTTTATTTAAAGATGAAATGAAATGATAAATTGCCACTTGAAGTAAAAAGTTGCAGGTACTTTCTATACATTGTTAATCAAGGTTGAAATGCTTCGATTTACCTGAGATTGCAATTAACATAGTAATTACCTGCCAAAGTCTCTGGATGCAATAAGCGGCGGTCAGGATATACTCTTGTGATTTCGGAGTAGAACCTTCTTGCATCTGTGCCGACATTATGTGCAGCCTAGCAAGTGTTTCTAGGCTTTGCATGTCAACACAGTCACTGATTATTGTCTTTATGTCATTATCGTTTGAGATTTTGATATTCTTGTCACTTATTCGTGCACTTCTTGGTACTAAAATTCAATTTTAATTTAGTATTCATTACAACAATGGAATAAAATTGAAAGTAATGCTTACATTACAAGAACAACAAGAGCTACGGCAAGGTTTAATGTAAAATGAGAAAAGGGGTGCTGTCAATAACTTTAATGGCTAGAAGGGAACCACTGTTAAGAAATGCTTCGACTCATGTTTTCAATTCATGGTCAAATCGCTTTAGAAAAGGTTTTATCGCAAGATTTAGAAACTAGTGGACTGCCTAGATATCGTCTTTAATTATTAATTATTCAAAAAACGAAGTTAAATGAACATAATATATAAATCTTTAACTTACCAAGAGAATTTTTTGATATAATGACATCGACAACTATATCCATAGCAGCTTCCAGCTGTCAAATAAAAAAAATTTCACGTTTAACTTAAAATAACCTGCTTTTATTTTAACCAACTGTTTCCTCTTCACGAACAATTATTTGACATAATTTAGGAAAAATTAGCGCTAAAAAATTAAAACATTTTGTCAAATTTTCCTTGTTTAGAAATGAAAAGAAAGAGCTGTCATGACATTAAATGATTAATCAAACGAAGTAATCACTGGACTTCGAGATTTTAAGGCACTTTTCTCAGAAAACATCAATTGGGTGAGTGGAATATGTATTCTATTCATCTCACTTGAAAACACATTCTTCTAAGTTTGTATTAACAAAAGAGCCTATAAGCAACTAAAATTATAATTAACATATAATCTCACGTGATCAAGGCAGTCTGACAAAGGGAATTCATTCACAAACAACCAATCAGCAAAGTCTGAGAGGAAATCAACTTTCTGCCATTCGCTCCCAGGGCTCTGTCAATACGAAACAAAAATGCAAGCACGGGCCTATGAGCTACACAGCAAAAGCATTGCTTTTAAAAGAAAATCTTTAAAACAAACAAATACTCATCGAGCAACACACAAAAGTACTCCACCGATAGGCAAATATATTTATCTTTAACATCATAAAGTACAAAAATATTTCTTGAATCGGTTATTGAGTTGAAACGATGTTAAATGAAAGAAATATCGAAAATTGCTTAGATGCTGAATGAAAACTTTGACTTCGTTGTTTTGGTTTGAGCCTCCAAATAAGATATTACTTGAAAACACATTTTTTTGGTTTTTAGCAAAATCCATATTTGAACATTGAAACACCATTGACGAAAATTGGGTACGCAATTACTCTGCTCAAAGAATGACATAACTTCCACGTCATTTACAAAGAATTAACAGCTGTCATACTCAAACTGGTGTTTTGTTTCCTACTTATTCCTGTCAATTTAAACATGTAAGGAGAAGAAAATGGTCTTTTCATAGACAAAATGAATTTTGATATAACCGAATGCAACAGTAAATGGGGCGCACCTTTGAGCAGAGCAATGAATAAGCTATAAGCATGTAAGCAAATGAGACAGTTGAAACTCAACTGAGGTCACTTCAGGGGCGGATCTAGACGTTCGCACTGTTCGCACATGCGACAGTCAAACTTTTAAAATTATACTAAGAATTGGTCTCGAGAGAGGTTTTTGCTGAACAACAACTTTTTCGCTTATTGGCAAATTTCTCATTTGTGTTTTGATACTATTTACTTGGGAATTATGCTTCAGTTATATTTGACAACTGAACACCGTGCAGGTGCAGGAAGATCCAGGGTCTGAATCGTGCATGATTTAAACCTGGCCATAAACAGAAGCAAAATCTTAAACACAATCTCTAATTCTATCTTGATCTTGATTCAATCTAATTCAAATCTTGAAGCATCCTGACTAAAAAACAACAGGGTACCAATGTAGTTAGATTAGGGCATTTCGGTGCACAGTATGATTAGTAGCACGTTCGCACCGATTCGCACAGCTTTTGTTTTAAAATATTTAGCCAATCAAATTGCTAGATAGTGCGAACTTCGGTGCACAGTATGTTTTTTAGTAAGGTCGCACCACTGGGCTAAGATTAATCCGTTCTCATTGCGTGTATTGTGCAGTTTTGAGCTTATTTATGCCTGGCATGGGCAAGCTTTTCACTGGAGAAAAGGAATTTTGTGTTATGGAGTCGGCTGGCTACATGTAAAACGAATACGTTAAACCTGGTAATTTGGAAGACAAAGGTCGCTAGATTTTCAGAGTAACATTCGACACGGGATATTTTCAAGTTTCAATGTTCATTACCTCCTCCATGGATCGAGGGCCTACAAATGTCAATAAATGCACTGGACTGGGGTGATAATCAGTGGGCGATACCTGCGATTTGGCTCTGGCGAAGAAATAATGTTCAGGACGTTGGCAGAGAAAAATTTTCACTTAGACAAAACTTTCAAAGTGAATCTTTTCAATGTGGATTTTCAGTTCTTTATCAGCTTTCAGATATTTCCGGGTAATGTTTACTTGCTTGGGTATTCCCCTGAATTCGAAGGGGTTTCTTCGGAGTAAAATACATGTTTACACGCTGATTTGGTTTAGCTATTAAATAATATTAGTTATTAATGCAGGTTTTATGAATATTTGTGTAAATTTGTTCTATTTGGTAGCACGGTAAATTTGTTCTGAAAATTCATTGCAATGATGTTTTCCATTTTTTGCGTGGCCTGGTTTGTTATCGTATACCATAAACAAATTGAGAGAGACGACTCGAATGTTTGCCTGATTATGAAAGGAAAACCGTCAATACGCTTTCTTGCTTTACGCTTGGCTAAGAAACAACACAAATGATTCTGTAGTATCAATTGAAAACTCAGATAAGGAATAAACAACGTTTGACAACGTTCTAAATAAAGCCAATTTAATGTGCGTGTCGATTGCTCAAATGAGAAGGGGGCGAATATCCTTAAAAACTATGGGTGTGGTCAATAATGATATTTCCGACCACACCCTTATGTGCGACAGTCAGAATATTTTCTAGATCCGCCCCTGGGTCACTTATACACAATTTTACGGCACAAGAATGACTTTAATGTGCTGTCATGCAAGCTTGTATCATGAAACCTTGAGTCAATCAATGCACCATTGCAAAATAATCAAAACGAAAACAAACCTGCAAACACTCAATTGCATTCATATATGCAATTAACTGATCTTTAGGAAGGTTTGAGTTCCTTGCGACCCTGTGCCACATTGATGATATCAACAACTCATCACTATCCTGCAGTAAGGAAAGGTCATGTTTTAGGATCAACCAAAAGGAAACAGCAGAATCGTGGTTACTAGGTTTGACTAGCGCATCAACATAGCCCTGAATTGATAGCTAAATGAAGCAACTGAAAGCAACTTGCAATGTCTGCCAATATCAATACAACAAGGTTTGATAGGTCAACCCACAAAAAACAACAAGGTTTGATAAATCGAAAGAAATAGGGAAAGGACCTGCATAGAAGCACAAGGCTGCCTACGTCTAGAGAAGGCATTCCAACAACGCAACGTTGAATTCTGAATTTATTCACTTATAATTGCAGAAGAGTAAGCAAAGGTTCAGTACTGAATCCTTCTTCCAGGATAACTCTGTTAGCAATGAGCCTTTTATCAGATCGAATTCAGCCATCCCCTCTCCCCATTGAAAACTGCTGGTTTACTATCAAGTTATGAGAGATAATAATAATTCAGGTATTCAAATGATACCTACCTGAACTATCAACAATGGCACGGGAAAGTTAAAAGAGCAGGAGTAGAAGTATTTGGAGGATAAAAAAGGGACTCAAGCTGTTGGTTGCTTCAAGTAATTCTGGCAAGTATCTTAGATCTGTAGAATAGAAAGGTTTTCTACATACGAGCATCAGCAAATTGCCTGAAATAGGTACCTGTTAAGTATATCGTGTCAAATGCATTTCTTATGAAAACGGGACATACCTTGAATTTTCCCATGTCAAACTGCACAGGATTTCCGAGCCTAGCATTCATTATCACTCTATGCTTGAATATCAGCCTGGATGACAAAAAATGACGAGCCTTTTTCAGAATACAATTAAAAATTTACAATTGACATTCATTGTAAAATGGCAGTGAGGACTCTGCTACGAACAGAAATGAGGAATATACTTGGCAAGGCAGCCATGGTGCTCTCTTCAAAATAGGAGGGGATATTCAGCATTGACAACATAAAATTGAGTTAATTTTTCATAAAGAAGTTCTTGCACGTTTGTTCTTATTGCTCTTATTGGATTAAATAAAGCATAGACTAGCCTGGTGGATGGTAAGCTTTCAACTATAACAGAAGAAACAAAAATATTCTATGAGAATTTCAAGAATACTTCAAAAGAAGATGCATGAATCTATAGGAAAGGTATAAAATTCGATAGAAAATTGAAAATATTTCAAGCAAGATATACATAAAACAAATAAAACTTACAGTCTATGATGAGTTTTTGGCATCACTTTCACAGCCTCATCCATAGCCTTTAGACCATTTATCCAGTCACCCTGAAAGCACGTGGGAATGTGAAGAGAAATGACTCAACAAAACGGCTAATATGCTAAGCAGAAATATATCTAAAGAGATTCAATTAACGTGAACTTTTAACGAGAAAAAAGAGCGGATTCATTTGCATAGGCCAAGGGGCGGTGCGAGAAAAACTTCTCAAGTCAAGCATCAGGTTGCCGAGTAAGAGATTTTCCAATTAATTGATGTCGAAAAAAGAAGGGACCTCCAAAATGCATTCATTAAAGCAAATTTTACTACTTTGTTCTTAGAATTAACATTCACAGGCGAAAAGCTGTTTGGCGGTTTCGTGGTATCCATTCTTGTCATTCCTGCAACCAACCCTGAAACATGGTAATGTGTTTGGCTTCAGTTTGCCAATTAACAATTGAAATGTTGAAGTGCAGAGAAGCGAAGAGAATCCATTGGAAATGAAAACGAAAACGATCAAATATACCATTGAATATCATTGATTTCTTAGTTTATGCCACCAACAATTATGCCGAGTAAGCGCCAAAAATGCCGAACCTGCCGAGTAAAGAACCGATTCATAACTGTCACAGCCCCCCACACCCCCCTCTGCACAGCCTCTGCTTAGGCTTTTGCTTACCGTGTCGGAATAGGCCTGGAAGAGCACTCCATACAACGAAGCTCGCAAAGTCAAATCAGCATCCATACTTGACTTTTCTCTTTCTTCTTCACCAAGGAAATCCTCTTCGCCAATCCGTACATGTGATCCACTAGCAGCACTTTTCTTCGAAATGTGACTGGGTTTTGCCTTTTCCTTTTTCTTTGCTCCAGGCGAGCTTTTAACCAAAGAAGGTTTTTGTACTTTTCTTCTACCATCCTCTCCGTCATCATTCTTGTCTTGACTCTAGAATAAAACCGATAATCATTGAAACAACTTTAAGAAAGCCACTCTGACGTCACCAGCCTGTATTGTAATAGGTTTACCAAGTTGTTCAAATGTTTCAATTTGCTATTGACTATAGACGTCAATTTGACCTTCCTTGCTACAAAGCTTGTAAAGAAAGTTGTTATACCCATTATCATTTCAATCATTGCTTATTGTAAGTAATCATTACAAATAAATAAGCGTATTTTCGACAGATACTCATTAGCAAATACTTTGAAGCAAATACTCATTTGAATGTTTTATTGCAGTTTGGTTCTAAGCACTAGCTGCTCAGTTTTCTTTATAACGCGTTTATATTTGAGAATTTTTGGCAATATGAAGTTTGGTTATCAACAAAAGAGTTGAGTAGCACATCAACCAAAACGTAAACATGTAATATCTGCCATTTTAGGTAGCCATACCCAACATTCAATAATAATGTGTGTTCTAAGAGTCCCTGATTAACTGGTTTTTTTGTAATTTAACAGTGATCCAGTGTGTTTATTGTTGTTTGTTCACGGTGCGTTGCGGTATTCCTTATTTGCAACGCTATAATGTTAATTAGCTGTTAAAAGTGTAGGTAAACCATTTCAAATAAGATTAAGATAACTATGCCGTCGCTTCCGTTAAAAGTAGAAAAAAATAGCTGCAAAACAATTATAGTTTATGGCAACAGACCGACACGTACCTAAATCAAAAAGTAACTAGCAAATAACAGTAAAGAATATGGTTGGCTTGAATCTGAAGAAACGCTCAATTTTTTTGTCATAATAAGGAAAAGTGATACTTTCGTGAAGCATTTAATAAGATGCTGTCACATTTGCAAACATAAAATATATATTTAGAATAGCTTCTAAACCTACAAGCGTAGAAATTTAGTCGACATCGTAATTGAAAAAAAAAATAACGATTCAAGATGTTTAAGCCGTGACATGATTTTAAAAATGCAAAAGAAATTGCACTGAACGGAAATGATTAACTTCATGAGCAACATAAATGCAATGTGGTTTTGAGTCATGACTGTAAAACCAGAAGCACGTGCCGTTTATTTTCTCTAAGCGGGTCTTTAAGCAAGAGATGTGACATACCTCCCTAAATCCTGAATGCTTCCATGCATCAGCAATGCATTTCAATAGGGCTTTGATTGGCTCCTTAAGAAGTTTCCTCTCAATGGGTGTTGAAATAAAAGACTGGACTGTATTCCAATAATGTTTTGCAGCAGACATGGCAAGTTGGTAGTTCCTCGCCTTTGTAGCAAATCTGAAAGAACATAAAGAGAAGAATTGTAAATAGGATACTGTTTAGCCTCAACAGGAAAATATTTTTATGAGCACTAAAGCTACTACTTTTGCTCAGATGTCAAAGAATTTAGGAAGATTACAGACTTTCAATTCAAATTTCCAACATAAATTCCTACGGAGCAAAAATAAAGAAAGTTGATTATTGTCTAATATTGTTTTCTATTTTTCCAGTTGGTCAATATGGTTTCTCATTGGTCAATATAAAGTGCTATTGTATGTAAACAGGGAAGTTTAAACAGCAACTGAACAGTGCCACTCTGGAAAGCCCTGAATTGTCGAAAACAAATACTGTCATATGGGGAAAGCCATGCCTGAGTTGCTGGCACACCAAATACAAAAGCCACTCACCTGCAAGCCTCGAAAAAGTGATTTAGTGCTTGGTGTCGAGCCTCGCTTCTGCCATGCATAATGGCCACTAAATTTTCACCCATCAGAACTGACGTGTAGTGGAGCAGTTCTTGCTCGACTTTGTACTTGTGTTTCATCATGCTGATAACAAGAAGAATTTTTATTTGTTATATATGAAGAAACATCTACTGATGTTTTTCGGGAATCATTGTATCAAAAATATGTAACAAGAAAATCGAAAAAAATAGAGTTGCTTTCTTACTCATTTAGTTTCTCGTAATTTAGGCTCTTTCGGGTTTTGGCAAGTTCCAACGCTTTCTCTCCACATTGAAGTACAATCTGGCAAAATGAAGACTTTGAAGCCAAAAACGCAAGACGGGTCCATATTTCTATTTCAACGAGGTGATCACTCCATTTGCAATTCTCAACAAGCTTTATTGCCTAGAATAAGAAATGCGCAGAGCATACAATCCCTGCATATTTCAAATTTCGAATAAAGAAAATGTAAATATAAACATTGATGTTCTGAAATTACTTGGAGATGTTGCAAATTAAAAATAAAACTACAAAAATCGTCACTGCATTGAGTGATTGCCTGTGAAACATTTGCAGTTGGTTCAAAACTCGAAGGAATCGAGAAGTCACAACTTTGCTGAGGTCGCATAAGATGCCTTTGATTAACTTCAGAGGGTGTTAACTGGAAAAATTCATTTTCAATTCTTAAAAAGGTACCCATGCCATCAAAGAAACCTGCAGTTCTGCCAAAAATTCATACCATCCACACAAATAATATCCCAATTCTCTTTTAAAATAATTTGAATAAAGAAAAACTTCCTAACAATTATCAGATACCTACAAATAAAATGGTTAGATATTTCAATAAGAATATTAAAAAATCAAACCTATCAAGAGTCCATTATCTAAAACAAAACAATCACTAAAAAAGCAGCAATTTTTATTGAAATAAGCAAATTAAAAAACTATTTCACACGGAGGTTTCATACTTCAAACAGTCCTGGACAGTTCATCATGTCACAGGTATATTTCTGCTGCAAGACAAGAGCTTCCATGGCACATAATGCTTTGCTCATTGGTCCTTGGCTGTCAGGATTCTAGAACGATTAAAATACTTACTAAATAACTGTTACTTTAAGACCGTGACTTTTTAGCTAATTATACTTATGTCCGTCAGGCTCCTTACAATAAGAGATATAGTAGATATAAAGAAAAAAATAGAGATTGTGATTTGGAGAAAAAACAAGTGACTGTATAACATATAGCATGAGCGGTATTTCAAATTGGGTTAATTTGGAACAAGTTACTTTTAGAAACATTCGTATTAAGTAACTAATGATTTTTTACATAAATTTAACATCTTAAAGTTGCCTTATAATCGCATCAAGTATGAAGCTCGGATTTGTCCAGCAACTTAGATTTGTCCTGTTCTATACTCCAAGACGTGTACAGCTCTGCCAAGATTGCATCCGGCACTAAATGACAGACCAGGAAAAAAATGATTTTACAGCAATTAGCCAACATCTCGTATCTATTATGGGTTACCTCGTCATCATGTCCAAGGTTCTTTGGCAACGGTTGTCCAGTCAGCATCTTACAAAGCACCCAGCTCTTTATCAATGGATGTCGCGTTGAAATGGGCACCATATATCGATTATCTGCTACACTCGTTAGATTAAGGGCATGCTCCAGGATCTAATAAAAGCAATAAGGCTACTTTAATAGCAAATAATTTATTTTAAATAGTTCTTTTCACCATTACCAGACTTGATTGAAGAAAATATTAATAAAAGGCTTTTTACAATCATAGGCATCAACAATTCCCCACTGATGCTGAACAGCTAAAAAGATGCTCATTTGGTTGTTGTTCAAATGCCCTAACAAGACGTACACACTTGAGACTTTGGCACTGGACTATTTAAGCACATTTCAACTGAAATAACGAGTACAGCAAAATAAACATAGAAAATAGAACTGGTAGAAGATACGTTTTGATAAAAGAAATGCAAAATAAGAAACCTCTAAAGCTTGTTTTAGCTCGTTCAAAGCCTCCGGGTCATTGGTTATAGCGTAGGCTTTGCTCTTGGAGTGAGTAGGTGAGGCACTCTGTTTTCCAGTACGCCATTTTTTATCCTTTTCTGTTGCAGGAACAGGGGTTGATTGCCTTGAGTTTGGAAGGTGATTTTGCATATAGCCTTTTGCAAGAGCGTGTGCAAATGTGCAAAAAAATGTAACATCCCTAGAACAAAGGAGTTGAATTTGCAAAAAGTTATAAATTTATACACTTCATGAAAGCAAATATTTTCTATTACAAAGCTCTTTATAATAACTTACAAACAAACAAATATCATATTTATTAACGATGATGCAAAACTTTGTACAAATTATAATATTGCAAAATTCATGTGGCAGCCTTACTAAATCAAGAACAAAGCCAATAAACCCAGATATGGCTCTAAGACAACTTAAAAACTATAGCGGTATTGTGAAAAGCCGAGACCTACCTAGACAAATCACAAAGAATTAAAAGTTAATCAAACAACTTCTAGTGCTACGATCCCTCGTAAGACGATAAGTACGGCCAAATTACACCATAAAATAAAAAAATTATAAATTTACGATATTGGCAATAGAAATATTAAATCAAAAACATCAAAAGTCAAATTTCCTTCAAAAGACAAAGTCAAATGTCTTCTTACTCTGAATAGCCAATGGTCTTCATGCTGTCGTAAAGTGGCTGGTAGACTTTGGTCAACGCTAAAAAGTTGCCAGCAGCCAAGAAGTGGTTGGTATAATTCCATAAATAGATGCCAGCATTGCAGATGAACCATGGTGCTGTCATGTCTGCACCAAGCTTTGCTCCACGGTGAAAGCCATGGACTGCTTCCGTTGAGATTGATTCGATCCACTCACTTTGATTAATGAAAACGGTGTAATTTTGTAAGAAATATGCTTAAACTTCTAGTTACATCAGGTTTCTGCACTGCTAGGATAATAATGCTGTGAAAAGCTTCAGTGTTGCGATTTACCAAATTATGACCTTGCTGCAGCTTCAATCTAAAAGTCTTTATAAGGGCTTTTATGATAAAGCCCGAAGAATTGACGCTACATCAGGGCATTAAAGTTTTGTATTAAATAGTATGAAAAATCTACTCATTTAGACAAATCTTAATGTAAATTTCATGAAAAGAATATGTTTCTATTCCAAAGCACTTTACTTGAAACAGATTGCCTTTTACGGGTTTTTTTATCTTCAAAAAGCTGCTTTAAGCAAAGAAACCTGTAGATCTTCCACTCCTTCGTCTCCTCGGCCTTGATTTCTGTCCCTTCTCGGCTTTTTGGCTTGAAGCTGCTGTCTTCAATTGGCACAGGGTTCTCCAGTAGTTTAACACCCTCCACTTGTAGCAGCTGAACCAAAGCCTGGAGGAGAAACACTTCAATAAATTCTTGCTCACACATTTTTCTCCATGCAAAGTTATCACAACGTATTCATTTAACTAATTTAAACAAACTTTACAATAAATGCTCTAATACAAGTATTGTATTATGTATTGTATTGTGCAAAAGTCCTTGAAATGAATGGCATCTTAAACATCACGCAGTTATTTTGCAAAAGCTACAAGTTAAAAAACTCCATGTTTGCAAATAGTGTCTCAACGTCGTTTCAAACTTATCTTTTGTTTAAATTTAGATGAGTTAGTTATCTAGAGAAACATAACCTCTGAAGAACATTTTGAAGTAATTTCTCGATTTCACCTTACCCAGTGAGCCTTAATTTATTCAGAAAACTATCAAAAGTTGCTAAGATTTTTATCAAAGCATTTGATGCTCTTATGCATCGTTTGTAAAAGAAGCTTAGAAGTCACCTCTGAGTAAATGAAATGTATTTCTGCAATGATTCCAAGTACATCTTTGTTTTCGTCTGACATCTTTTCTATGGGTGGGGAAATGTTCTTGCTGGTGGTTGTTTCATGCGAAACATTGCCATTAGCTGTGTTGGGGGCTTGTTTATGTTCATCTTTAGCACTTGACTCTCTTTTTGTCATCTCCCATCTACCATCATCGTACATAAGACAGAACTTTGCTGCAACTCTTGTTACATCCCATACATGTTGCTTCCTGGCCGTCTTCGTTAAATCTGCCCATATCTGCACTCTTAAATGGCAATTAACAATTATTAAAAATTCGATTCGATTAAGGATATGAGACTCATAATCATAATATGAATAGCTGAAACAATTCATGAAAAGGTTCTCTAAGAAATGAAACTGAAAGTTAATAGCACAATGGTTGCAGATTTCTATTTCGTCGGTTTTTTTCAAGAAAGGGACTGGGAAAAACTATAATTCATAAGTTGGTAACACCTACGATGTCTCTCTACACAACCCTATTAAGTGATGGATTCAGAATTAAAATATTGACAAATGAAGGTGGAAACCGAAAGAGTGTATCACATTCTTAGCACAATGTGCACCTTCCATCCTAAATTGTTTGAGGGGAAATGAGGATCGGTCCTCTTGAAATATAAAAATAAAGGGAAACTATGCATTTATTAAAAATGCAGTCTCGGTGTTCCAATCTGATTGTTTAAATTACCTGGCAAAAATTCAATTTCGTAGTAAAATTCAAAGAATTAGAAATGCGTGTGGATACACACTATAATATCAATGAATGAAAGATTTGAACTAAATACGTTCAAAGATTTGAACTAAAGAAAGTTTGTAAAAAAAGAAATTTTGGAAGAATCAAAAATAACAATTAAACAGTCTTTAAAAGAGTGTTCAATGAGAAGTGATATTTCTGCACACAGTTAAATGTGCAAACCAGAAAACCCAATTTATGTTTTGAGATGCAATACCAAGTATGATTTGACTGCTTTCACTGCAAACTCCCAATCATTCATTAAGTTTGATGAAAAAAAAGACTGAGCAAAAACAAATTGATTTGATAAGATATTTACGTCAAAATGTTCGTCTCATTTAAGCATGAAATGATTTTCTCGAAAATCATTATGCGTTTGAAGGCACGGCCTAAAATAAGCGAGGATCTGACTCACTTTGTGGAGTTGTATATTAAAATTGTGGAACTGTAATTGTAGAAAGTGTGGATTTGTAAACAATGCATGTTCTAAAAGTGCAACATAAAATACCAATCGAAACGCCTAAGAAAGAATTGGGAACATTTTTTCAATTCGAAGTGAATGCCCAATCCCAGCCTTATGTATTGCACTCATTTGTTATAAGAAAATTGCGATAAGAAATAAGCAATGGACAATAAAGAAGAATTAAGAAACTTCAGGGCTCGAAGCTTCAGTACATGCGGAGAAAAATCAATTGCGCTTTACAATCTTGTTGTGTGCTATTTTGAAGTAAGATGGACTCTGTATACAGCTTTAACTTCAAGACATCATCTCAATTTAGTTTGCTTTTATGACTTGCCTCAAAAAAGACACTGAGCCTTAAGACCAAGACCGAGATTATGATTTCCTGCCCGCAATGTATTTTGGGGTTTATGTGATATCTTTCAGTAGATATCAGAAAAAGTTATAAAGCAATTCGTCTAAGGTGTTTTAAATTGGTAAAGCATTGGAAAAATTCCTCTCAAGGCTACTGTAGCTGAATGATGATAAGTTTCTCGGTGGTAGCTTGGAGGAACATTCAATTTGGAATGTTGGAAGACAGGGAGTATAGTCCTCCCCAACTTTTTTGCAACAATAGGTTAGAAAATGTTTTGAAAGTTTACGCTAACGAACGCGTTAGTAGCAGTTCTGCTGGGAACACGTTTTTTTTTATTTTTGATGGTGCTTAATCTTGTGTGGTCTGTTCTTGTGTGATGGTGCTTTATTTGTAATTTATCTAACTCGGTTTTGTATTTTTATGTTAATTGAAATCTTCCCTAAATCGTTATGTTTATGAAAAGGGACAGAAAGAAGCAAAAATTTTCTGAAAGAAGTGTTTTCCGGTATTTGAAAGGTCGTGGCCGTAAAAAATTAAGGGGCAAGCCTCTTAGTCCCGTTCCAACCACTCCCTTGTGAGCTGGTGTCAGTGTGACCTGATCTACTGTAATATTAGAATAATATTTGCCAAAAATCGTCATTTAGCATCAAATCTAGCATAATTTGGAATCTAGCATAACTCTAGCATAATTCTGATATTATTTAAAAAAATCATTGTTTTCATGGATCCAAATGCAAACACTTTACGCCAGCATCTGTGGTTTCATTTTGGGAGTAGATTGTGACTTTCCACCTGCAGGATTTTGCCAGTTGTTCTAAATGGTTGGCAGCCACATATTTTGTGGTTGGTAGCCAAATGCAGCCAGCTAAACGCAGTATACAAAAAAGCTAAATTGTTGCTAATTATTGGGAGTGATACCGTTATCAAAATTTTCTTTGTAGATTACAAAAGTTTTCACTTGCTTTTATCCAAAACCGTCTGTTATCTTTTACTTTGTTTCTGATTGAATGATCATTCAACGTTTGCAATTTTGAAATTATTTTAAAAAGTTTTGAATATTATCTGTGCAAAAAACCTTTGCATTCGTTTCCTTTGCATTTTTGTTCTTTTTTGCAACATGCTGCCAGAATTCAGCCAAATTCTTCTTCTTCGGTTCAATCAATTTATGACGGCCAAGATGTTTTAAGAAACTGACAAAATGGAGAAATTTGGCCACCAAACCATGGATCTAAATTGCCTTTTTGTTTATGAAGAACAAGTACACTGGGTTGTCAAAAAGGCCAAATTGCAACTCTGGCCACTTTTGATATTCTGAGCATGCACAATCTTATGACAAATTTGGCGTAATTCCAAAATTGAGATCTGGTGCGTGGTTTTTGCATTACAAATAAGATGGGGGTAAAGATCATGCTTTCAAACTGGGTGAAAAGAGAATAAAAAGAAACAAGCACAATTTGTACATCAGTGAGAGTGAGAGTTTTTTTGCCATCTGTAACGAGGTTTTCGTTCATAGTATCAAAACTTCATAAAGAACAGATTTGATGGCAAAGAATTTGATGTGCTGAATGCAGTTAAGAACTTTCCATAAGTAAAAGAGACTTAAGAAAGCTTCACCCAGCTTTTGTCCCGGACAAAATATTTCATTCAATCATGCACTACATTTTCGAGAAAAAAACGACTAAGATCGCAGAGATCTGAGACTTGTTCTGAGAGGAATTCTACCAGACAGGACAATGGCTCAGATTCTAGCAGCAATCCTCAATTCTGTCAATGTAGAGAGGCTGATTCCCATCTACAACAAGATAGAAGCAGGTGGGGAAAGCAGCATAGCTCCAGAAAAACTTAACAAATAGATAAATATCGCAATGAATATACTTGATCTCGCAAGTTTCGAGTTCCGAAAAAAGCTGCAAAGATATGGCTCTAAAAAACCAAAAAAGCACCAAAGTCCGAAAACTATAACAGAGATCTAAACAAACCATGTAAAAGAGTTTCCTTTCGACAACTTTTTGCTCACATATAAAGACATCGCTATATGTAGCTAATTTTCTTATTAACCCAATCCATATATTGTAAAGAATCAGCTTTTGCTACTTATACTTTATTCATTTAAGAATTTGCCCAATTAAGACATGCTATTTGCACTATGATGGCAGTTTCCATATTTGCCACCCCCATGATGCCAATCCCAGCAAAGTACCACGCCCAATTTTTATAAAATGTGGATCTGTAAAAATTTCTTATTTTAGGCTCTGTTTGAAGGTATTTATTTTCTTAACAACAGGGTAAAACGATAATGTAGATTTGATGAATTGAAGAAAACGTAAAATGAATACCATGGCTCAAAGCCTACCAGTTTCAATTGACAATATTGATTGCAACTGTGGCCTGCGATCTTGATCATAAAGATGCTCCTTTTTGCTTAAATATGCCTACTACTTTTGAAAGGTTCTGCTACTACGCTACAATGAGTTTAAGTATCGCATTTACTTTACCTTTCTCTGTCGTTCATATTCTCTATTCTTTTCAAATGACCGGAAATTTTTGTCATACTGTTACAATATTTTGCTACTTTTTCTTCAAGCAATTTTGGATTGGAAGGAGTTCCTCTGGCCTGAGTAAGACCAGCTTCACCATCCATCACTAGATTGAAGGCATCAGGTGCAAGAGTAAGGCCAGCCTCTATTAGAGAAGCACGTTTCATCTGCAGTGTGCCAGCCTCCTTTGTAGACCTAGCCTAAAAGATCAAAGATTGCCCATATTTTAAACAGTATGTTTCGTTGTAATTAAAACAACAAGAGAAAAGAAGTTTAGGCTTGTGAATCAAGATGCAAAAACAAAGCAATTCTTAAAGATCTAGGGTTAAAAAATTGACAGAAAATGAGTTTGAATTCAGCTGTCAAAACCTACAAAATCATCTATGTATATATAATACCGGCCGGGACACTACTATGTCCGATGAAATTCACACGCTAATGATTATAAGGTTTCGATAAAAATAAGCACTTACTTATTAATGATGAATTTATAGATTATATAACTTGAATGACGTAAGGTTAACTATAAACAGAACAAATAAATACGGATTTTGTTGACAATTTTCAGACAATTTTCATTCGAGTTATATGTTGATAATGGATACAGTTAAAGCAGTTAAATTTGACGTAATTGCTGTACTTAAGAGACAAACCAAACCCCCCTGAAACACAGCTCGTCGTTTTTGTATTTATGAAAAGGAAAATTAGTCCCTTAAGTAAACTGCTACGAATTATTACAATTAAGAGGTAATATGTTTGATTAAAAGCAGCACAAGTTGAGAAAAAAGAATTTCGAATCATTCTGAAATGACGATTAGCTATAGAAAAGAAGCTGGGAATCTCAAGCAGAGATGCATGATTTAGAATTTCACAGGAATGCCCATTGGGTATACATACCTGTTCGATGATCAATGCCGCAATGTCCTCTGGTCGCTCCGGGGTTTGGTATAGCATTGATCTTAATTCAAGTCGATGTAAAGACGCTTCGATTCTGCTCTTGAATTGCCCGTTTTCGTCAAGAAGAAGGGCCTAGGCATCAAGCATGAATCATTACAAAAAATGTAAACAAAAAATAACAGATACAAAAAGAGTAAACAATTCAATGAAGCTTTGGTCTTTTGAACAGGACGGCTCTATGATCCTACTTGAGTATCATCCACAATTAAATCTTTATGCAGTCTATTCAAGATTCAGTACAATCTATTCATCAACAATGGTCTGGTAATAGCTGGAGCACAAGAAATTAGTTTGATAAAAATAGAATACGCCTACAGAAATCTATAATCTCTCTCGTAACTGCCCAGGCAGTATACACCACGTCGTGTAGATGTATATTTGTATCGAGATGTTTCACATTTTACAAACCTTCTTTAGATGACTCATTGCATACTCAAGTTGCTCGTTCTCCTCCTCGCATTTAGCTATTTCAATATGAATTTGACATCGCATTCCGATCAGCAAGCTGAAAAAGCAGATAAAATTTGCGAGAAAAAAACGAGTAAGTGTATTTGATCTAGAGATTCTGTATTTGAGAGCAAAATGCACTGACCTATCAATGTCTTCAAGTGCTTCGGAGACGACTTTTAACGGCCCTTTTACTACCTTCCGTAAACCTTTTTGCAATAGAGGCAAACAAAGGTTCCACATCGTAATGCAACCATGCTGCAAACAAAACACACAGATGTAACAATGTTCTGTGAAATGAAAGCTATCTGAGATATCTGTTCGTAGGAAATGTGAAAGATTAAAGAAATTCGACTTTGATTAGAGGAAGCCTGTGCTATTGGCACGTGATTGGAATTGTTGTGCTATTGGAAATGTCAGTCGGCACTATTTGCACGTGGTCTTATTGGCTGAGAAAGTTTTGACAATAGCACAATGTGTTAATGAAAACTACAAAAAACATTAGCAAGGTAAATTGTTAATAAAAAATTTGCAAACATTTCGATAGATGCTTTCAGTGTGAACTAAGAATAAGCATTCAAAGTTCAAAGATAGGCAATGAAACTACAATAATACAAAAAAAACTTTAGAGCTTTAGATGCAAAAGATTGATTTTTTCTACAAATTGAATAAGCAGATCACTTACTTGTATGAGGCTTGGTATTTTAAGGCGAATTGCAGAAAAGATGTTATCCTCAAGAACGTCAATTTCAGTTTTTCTTTTCTACGATTCAGAAAAAATATTGTAATACCTAATGCACAAAATATTTAAGTACAATGACGGGCCTAGAGAGAGTTGTATGATTTGAGTGGAAGAGCTTTCAAAAATGCCTTTACCGGTATTGTTAACACCCTTTCTTTTGCCTTTATGGAGATTTAGCTAAACCCTGCTCTAGAATATCCCTTGTCATTCTATTGTAATGATTGGATAACGAACATATATGAATCGATCCTAAAAAGGCGCATTGAAAAATGATGAACATGTACAAAAAATACTTAAGGGAAAATGAGTGGTTAGAAAATAATGGCAGTTAGCCAAGTGGAGTACAAAATATGGATAATGTTTCAGCTAAAACAACCTAGGTCACGACAATTATATGATTACAAGTGAAGCATATGAAGCATTGGAACTTGTTTTTATTCTTCTCATAAAAGCAGATAACCCAAAGTATTCGAGATTATATTTCATGGTATTCCAATGTCCAAAATGGAACTTCCGCCACCAGATATCCACATTGAAAACCTGAGAGATGAGCGCAATCATTTCGTTTAAATTTACGTGGAATCAATTTACGTTCATCCCAAGTTCAATCTATATTATGTTGATAAAAAATCAGGAATCAAAGAATCTATCTGTCTCCCAATCGCACCTTTATTTTTGTCTAAATCTGTAAGGGTAAGATAATCACGAGCTAGGCCCTCGACAGAATTTTTTGGTAAATCTCACCTCGACATTATTTTTCGTGTACATATTTTTCATTTCTTTAAGCTTTAGGGCTGCAACTTCGGTTTTCAGGAAATCAATCTCTACTTTAACGCTTTCATCCTTGAAAAAGATCATACAAATTCAGTTATATGAAAGGGCAAAATAAATATCACATGGGCATCAGCTAAAAGTGATAAATACGCTATCTTCCTGTTAAAAATATTTCTATATACAATCAGAATAGAGTTCATTTCACAAATGATACCTTAACTTTGCCTATAGTTGCAGCAAGGCAGTCTTCAGCTTGGTGTGCTTTCCCGCATTCTATACACAACCTTGCCAAGTCAAGCAAAAGTGGAAGCCTGCAATGAAATTTTGCATCGTATTTTCTCACATAAAAAACTTAATTATCACTTAACATTTTATGTTAGATATAGATTCAAATTCTGACCTTTCAACAGGTCGCTCGTTTTTCTACCTTCGTGGTCTCGATTATTCACGATTCTAGGTTCATTTCAAAAGGACGTTTCTTTGTCACACAAGCTTAGAGCATTACCATTCCACGTCAAGGGTTTGATGTGCTATATTTAGGTTAGCAGTTCTTATCAGAATTGCTAGTGATAGTTTCCAGGTTTATTCAGGTCCAATTGGCAATGGTCGCTTTAAGAGGATATAAGAAAACGACTGAAAATATTCAGTCTCTTTCAATTGGTATTTCCAATAATATTTCCTTATGAAACTCCATCGGTTAGAAAAGCTGCATACCAGAAGAATCATTAAACATCAGATGATGCAACATGAAAATTAAAGATTTCATAGCATGATTAGTCCTTACTCGCAACTCAGCCATGAATCAAACAGTCAATAATCAATCTAAAATTCCAATTGATTAACGAATGCGATCAATCATACTTTTCTGTTTGTGAAATCGGTCCAATTGAAGACGTCTGTCCTATTCTGGTAGATCTTCCAGTGCCAGGTGTCTCAACACCGTCATTGCAGATTGCCCGATAAAGCTTATCTAATTCTAAATCGATGTCAACCTTTTCCGAGCTCTCAATTTGTCTAAAAGAAATTTGAATCGGAGCTCTCACGAATAGAAATCATCGACCGTGTTATGCACTAATAGGCAGCTTATGAACAGCATTAAAATCAATTTAGTCGGCAGAGAAGTGACTTTAAAAAGTTAAAATCAATATTCAAAGATGGAGAAAAGGTCAAAATATCTTTAAGTTAGGTAAAAGGATGGTGTTGGTAATCCACAGGGACCTTAAGTGTTTAGAACTCTCAGTAAGCACTAATATTCTTTGCAAAGAAACAATGTTCTAATTAAATGAATCAATCCTAATGTTAATTTTAGAGGAGGTACATTCTGCAAATAAAATTCAAACGATTGAGGAGCTAAGGGCAAAATCAGTAATACTTACGATTTGAGCTTGAGGATTTTTATGTAGATTACAAGGTCATTTGAAAGTTTCGACTCTTTGAGGAGCTTCGACTGATCAATCAACTTGTGTTGAACCTGGCCAAATAATATGAATTAGTTAGTAACTTAGTCAGGGTTAGATAAGGATAAAGGCGCCAAAATGTTTAATGATTATGAAAATTGGTATTTTGTAGAAAAATTGTTTGGAAAACAGAATAAAAGAAAAACGGATAAAGAAAGAAAGAGGGGAGGAGAGAAGGCAGGAGGGAAGACCAGATGAAACGGAGGTAAAAAGGAAGGAAGGAAGAAAGGAAGGAAGAAAGGAAGGAAGAAAGGAAGGAAGAAAGAAAGGAAGAAAGGAAGAAAGGAAGGAAGAAAAGAAGGAACAAAGGAAGGAAGAAAGGAAGAGAGAAAGAGAGAAAGAAAGAAAGAAAAGAAGGAAGAAAGGAAGGAAGAAAAGAAGGAAGAAAGGAAGGAAGAAAAGAAGGAAGAAAGGAAGAAAGAAAGAAAGAAAGGAAGGAAGGAAGGAAGAAAGGAAGGAAGAAAGGAAGGAAGGAAGGAAGAAGGAAGGAAGGAAGGGAGGAAGCAAGAAAGGAAGGAAGAAAGGAAGGAAGGAAGGAAGGAAGGAAGGAAGGAAGGAAGGAAGGAAGGAAGGAAGGAAGGAAGGAAGGAAGGAAGGAAGGAAGGAAAGAAGGAATGAAAATAGATAGGGTTATTATGCAATGTAAATTGACGACTCACTTGCAGTGCTAAGATAGTCTTGTACATGTTTGGACAGTATGCTTTAGCAAACGATGCAGCTGCAGTGCTTACGTGCGAAGCGTCTTCTTTCTTGCCTCCGTCCAAATAACATTCAATCAGAGCTCTGAAAAACGATTATGGCTGAGCTTTGGCAAGATAAAAAATGTACTTTGCTCTCAAATCAGTTTAAATTTGAAACAGGGAAGCACATTCTAAAGAAATCTCAAAAGGAGTAGTAGAATTAATCATTCTGCACACCTAAAATACTCAAGGAAAGGGTAGCTGGTGAAAGGGGTGTGTGCAATCGACACTCCTTGTTGGCAACATTCGACTGGTTAACCTCTTTGGCTAGCTAATTTTATTTTTGAAAGAAGATGGTCATTGCAGTCTAGATAGTAAGCAGAGAGTGAAGTGTTTCAAGGCTTACAAGATCTGGGAAGGAAGAATGTGTTACAGAATAGAGTTTATGAATCTCGCAAGAAGACTTTGGAAGGGTTAGAATGGGAAGACTTTTTTATAAGTTGCCAAATCTATTCAATCCCAGTACTTACATCATTAATTGTAAACGCCATTCATAATCTTTGTCATCAATGTCATCCAGTGCTTTCACGATTTGATGCAAGGTTTTTGCCAATCCATATTGAATACCTGGCTGAACAAATGGCCGTGCAAACGACCAGTAAAGCACAGATCCGTTATAAACCAAGTAGTGATGCCTAAAAAGAGGAAAACAGATGAATGTCTTTTGCAGTAATCAGCTTGCACCTAGCAACAAACTGCTATTTGCGGTACAAACAAAACGTGAGCTTTGTAGCTGAGCAAAATTTCCTAGAACCATAAACTTAAAGAATAAAAAAATTAGCTAATAGACTATTAATTACACTAATAGAATGATGTGCTTTCCAGTGAAATTCGTACCTTCAATGTATGGTGGCTCCTCAGGGACCTTGCCAATTAGGTTTTTGGAGCGGACATACTCAAAAGTTGCAGCAGGGACGTAGAAGTGAATATTATAATGAAAAAAATATCATAATGACAGCTATTAGCTCTAAATAAAAAAGCTGTAGTTATTAAAGAGAAAAGAGTTGTTGATAAATCAAACAGAGTTTCAATACAAAAATAAAAATAAGAAATTGACTGGGCAAACAAAAGAAAATTAACAATGTGAAAGAACTGAAAGCAAAAGCTATGGAGAACCTGATAAAGACCTTTCAAAAGTCCTTTAAAGCAGGTTTATCAAGGAAATAAAATGGGTTATTTAAATTAAACGGGATAAATATAACTATCAATTGTACATACCTTTTATTCAATTTACCAAAGTTTATTGCCTTTAATAGAAACGTGGCACATTTTTCTAGTTGATCCTGGTAAAGCAAAATATCAGTTCAAATATGAATCAAAATATACATCTAAACCCATTCATTTTTTGTTTGTCTCAGGAGAGCAACACATACTAATACTCTTCCTAGCCATCTTGCATTTTCCAAAAACAGCAACAAGTTATGAGACAAAGTGATGGGCAAATTTTTTTAATCTGGCATCAAAAAATTTGATTTGTTTCTAAAAATTTGACTTAATTCATTTGTCATTTATACAACCGTTGCTTAATTTGATAAAAAGTAATCAGGAATTTTTTCAATATTTGTTGCATTGATAGCAACAGGATTCTTAGTTAACATCAGCTTATTGGGCCTAAGACTTTAAAATAGTATTTGTGATGACCAAAATGTCAAAATTTTTAATTTCAACAATCTCTTGGAGGAATAAAAACTAAAAATGGCCTTAAAAAGGTTTTTGAATAGCTTAGTGTGTTTCAAAATGTTTGCTTATTTTTAAGCCATTTATAATCCTCCATTTAATATTTTATCTCTGATGATTTGAACAAAAATCCCTGACAAAACAAAAGATATGCAAGAAAATACACATATAGAAATTTAAGTCCATAGGCCATCATGATTTTACCTTTTTCAAATCATATTTCTTTAAAAATGCATAACTAACTTCATAACCATTTAGTTTTCAAATCAAATGCTTTTCCTAATCACACTTACCAGGATCCTAATATTAGCATAAAATCATATCTAAGTTAAATTATTGGAAAAGCCTTTTTAGACTCTATGACTAGAGATGGGAGTCAATTGAAAAAAGGTGTGAAAATATCATACTCACTGGAAATTTGCCTGATGCCGGTTTATTTAGATGTGCCTGGCATATGTAGGCCCTTCCAAGATGATCATTACCTGATGCAGCTTTTTGAAAGAACATCTTAAGGCAGTCCTCTACGATGCTGAGCTGTTCATTCTGCAGTAGAATTAGAAATCATTGATACATCAATTATTGACCAACTGGCATCCATAGTCATCAGCAATCAAGGGATGAGGATTAATAGACAAAGAAGTTGGTAATTACTGTAAAAAATTATATTTATGTTGAATTGGCTGAGTTTTGACGTTAAATACGGGTGACATGTCAAGGAAAATTCAAATCATGCACAAAAAACATATTCATCAAGATGAATTTGAGATTAAGCTAAAAAAAAGAGTGGAAGTGCTGATGGTCAAATAGCAATGGACATCAAGAGATAAGATTATTTAAGAGTACTATCATTTAGACATTAAGAGTACTATCATTTTTACCGAAAGGCTTAAGGAATTTTGTGAATCCAAAAATATTAAAATGAATTAAACATCAAGTTAACACACTATTAAAACATTATTTATTCAACTAAGAGCTCAGAGCTGTTGGCTTTAATATAAAGCACTGGCTCACATGCTAAAACTTTACAAACATTTTTTATTACATGGGATCACAAAAATGTGGGCTTTCACCAAAAAATATTGTTTTAAGAAAAGCAAACATTTTACAATATACTGCAGCTTTTAGTCTGACACCCTTCAATGAATAAAATGTAGGGTAGAAAAGATCAAAATAATTAACACACACCCAGTTTTGGATCAAAATATCATTTGAGCACTTTATTTTTCCTTCTAATCCTATATTCAGTAATTTCGAAATTTTAAAGCTGCAAGACCTTTTTCAACTCAAATTGCTCACCTTTGTGTATGAATGTGTTATTAAGTTACTTTGTGTAATCAACTTACTTCCACTCCTTCTTTGATTTAATTAAATCTTTTCATCAATATGGTATTCAGCAAATTACCAGGAATAATATTTTCTCACCTCGCAAAAACATCATGCAATATGGAATTAGGCCTGTGCATTAATGTGGTGTGAAGTTATGTACTGCCATTTTGATTGAAATATATAAATCCCCATCTTTTATTAGTTTCCATAAAGACCTGAATCATATTTTTATGACAAAATTTACAATATGATTAGTTGTAGCTATAAATAGCCATGAAACAATGAATCAAAACAATATAAAGTATTGCTAAAAGTATTGCTCTTTCCTAGATTAGGTTATCTACTGAGACAGCTCCTCCTTAAGAAATTCGTCGGCATACACTTTATTTTCCATTTAGTTATGTCTTGTTTCCTGTATTTGATATTTAGCTTCATTTATGTAATTCTTTTCTGTATATGTATATGTAGTTTTAATTGAAGTCATATGTAGTGGAATTTTAAAAAATGAAACTGAACTGAACCAAACTGAACTGAACTGAGATACCAAGCCTACCAATAGAAAGATTAGCACTAGAGTCCAAGAGAATAGTTTATGACACAGCTTGAGTTTTCTAAAAGGTGCCGCAAGATTGCAAAATCATTTTTTTCAAGGGTTTTTTTACCTAAAAGCTTGAGGAGGCTGTTTTCTAGAAAAACAAGTTGCCCCTTAAGACCTTTGCTTGTCATGTGCTTTTGTTTTTCTGATTGGCCTATTTTGATATACACTTACGTTCAAAAAGTATTGGGACACCCTTCGAAACTTCGAAGACATTTTATGCAACAAATTCGGAAAGACTTTTTTAAAATCTTTCTCATTAAAAAAGTACGGCAGTTATTTCCATGAAATTTTCACAAGACATTGTTGATATTTTGAAGCCTTTTATGTACGCCAAAAAATTAAAAATTCATCTACCATAAAATTTCTATAGGTCTCGAGACGAAAACATGGAAGCTCTGAAAACTCAAGAACTGAGTTAAGAGAAGCGCTTACAAAGTGCTTTCTACTATAATAAAGTAAATGGATTTTGCGATATTGCATCAATTCTCGGCTGCTCAATGAGTGCAGCTTTTCTGGTGTGTAAAAAGTTTTTCCGTGCAAGAACAGAAAAAAATTTACCAAGGGTTTGCAGACCAAAGAAGTTTACGACGCCAAGGGACGACAGTTCTTTACTGAGGGAACTGCGAAGTAATAGGTTTGAATCCTTACCAGACATCGTGTTGTCATGTAAAAAGAAGCTAAATAATGGAACATAAGCAAAAACATGGCTATAAAGTTATGAAAAATACAAATTCTCCAGCGTTATAAGAAAAACAAATGCTCTCTCAAAGTTAAAATTAATCATCGACAATGAGTTCAATGGCTTCTCCTTGAATGTTACGCAATTTTAAAAGTAGCTTGAATAAATGCAATAATTTAATAAATTTGTAGCATTTTCGTCGATGAAGTAAACTTTTTTTGAAGCTTAAAAGTTTGATTTTATAATTTCTTTAATAATTTCTTTTATTATGCAAACGTGAAATTAAAAAGTTGTATTTGTTTGGACAGCTCTAAAATTTTTGGAAGGTCATGTGACTTTGCCATTGTTAGGCCATTCAGCCCTTCTGCATATTTTGCTGTTATAATCAGGAAAATCGAAAGAATCCTGTGTTTTCTTGGTTATTCTTCATAAGTTGAAGCATTTTGTTAACTTTTTATTCCATTTTGGGGAAACTTGGGCCTAGATTATTTGTAGAAAGACTGCCTAAATCTGAAAAAGTTTCCGTTGCAAAACCGAATCCAACGGAACGCCATAATTCGTTTATCGAATTCGTCCCAATACTTTTTGAGCGTAAGTGTATTTTCAATTCTGGTATTTTCAACTTTAATTTTGATTCTTATATTCTAAAAAGTGTCAGATGAAAAGCTTCAGTAGGTTGTAAAATGTTTGCTTTTTGCAGTACCTAGCAATTATGTAAGCAATTTTCAGCTACCAAAATACAACACAATTTTTGTTTGAAATAATCCTTGCGTTGCATTTGATTGGACTTTTCATGTAATGGATAGTGAAACAGAGCTAGCTTAAATCAGATGCAGATGCACTGCTGAATTAAACCATTCCTGATGTTTATTCGCACTTCATTGTAAAAAACCGTAACTTGATAGAACAGAAGTGTTGCTTCCATACTGAGAGTAATAGCCATGACTCAAAAATGAAGTTGTTTGGTTTGGTGTGTTTTGTAGAGCAAAAGTTCCATTCAAATAAGTTAAGACAGCTAAATCTTTCGAGCTTAACTTGAATAATATCAATAGTGCTAGCTCTAAAACATCAAATTATTAGACATTTTCAGTGATTTACCTGCAGCGCTGCCTCTGCACAAACAACAAAAATTTCAGCACCAAAGGCATTTGGTTGATCGGTGGACTCCTGACTTCTTTTTAGCTTTGCGTATGCATCAAATAGCTTTTCTTCATTTCCATTTCCACTAGCAGCTTGAGAAAGTAGATTTTTTATTGTTTCGTCCATGTTTGAATTGAACTTTCGGGCGATGTTTAGCAGTAGGCCTGATTTTAATATGGCATGGTCGCCATCTTTGTCCTTGTAGGTCCTTAGCAACTACGCTCGATTTTCACTTCTCATAGCAACAAAATCTACTATAACGAGGCAATCCAACAACAACAATTCACAATTTCAATTCAATTTACCGGCTCTTACTAATCTAAAAATTATGAGCAGTGGCTCCTGCCATGTGATCTAAAATGATCTAAAAAATGATCTAAAATTATTAATTACAGATCAGTGGCTCCTTCCATCAAGGTTCCTTCCCCCCTTTCTGTAAAAGACCGCCGAGAGGTTTTGGAGGCCCTTGGGCAAAGGCGAAATAAGTTCCCTCTAAATTTTTTGCGATGGCGCCCTCTAGATTAGCTTGAAATGCATTTCAGAATATTTCAGAAATGCAGCTATTTATTGTAATAAGAAAATAGCTATGAATTTCAGTAAATTATACTAAGAATAAATAATAGATTGTGGATTAACGACGTTAAACAAAAGTTTCCCGGGGTAACACCCCGGACCCCTATTTTTCCTCCTTTTAGATTTTCAACTGGATCCGCGCCTTAAAAAGCAAGGGGCTCGTTTTCGAGCTGCTTTCTTGCACATCGTTCGTGTCTGAACACTGCAGATTTTGTGTCAAACCATGTTGTTAGTGCCTCTGATAAATTGTCAAATTCTGGTAAGGTTTGAAACTAAAGCGTAACAAAGTGAGGATTCCAAAAGTCCTGCTGCACATTCTCTTCATGAACCACTTAGACCGGCCAAAGCAGGGCCGTTTAATAAAAATAGTAAGGCACCGTGTTTTTTTAATTTGATCAATTATAAAATCCGGCCAGCCTGTTAAATTTACCAATCCACTCGGATATATCTTCGTGTGTTGATGCGGACACAACCTCGTGTAAACATGGCCTACTGAAATAAGCCGGAGATGCCATCTAAGGCGTTACCATCTAAGGCTGCTTGCATAGAGGCAATTATACCCTGCAAATCTCATACGGTTGCTTCAATTCGCTATGCCATGTTGTGAAAATCTGATTTGTTGAAGCAATGTTCAACAAGCAACCAAAAAATATCCTTGAAGTCAATGATTCCAAAAATTCAGCCAACAACTCAAGTTAATATACGAGATATATCTGCAATTTTTTCAAACGGAGTAAGTTAGTAAAATACTCTTTTGCAAATATGCAACAGCTACGTAACCACAAGTTGAGTGTGATATTGGCACCAAATTGGACTTTTTTTGCTTGAAAATTGGAGTTAGTTGAAGATTTTTGGCCGTTTTCAATACAACACCGATGTGCACTCTGAACAAAAGGTCATATTTTCTGTCTCTCCCCAACGTCTGTCAGTAGAGTTTTAGCATGACTCCTCCCTTCCCAAACTTGTCTAAAAATCAATAATCAATGTTTTTCTGAGAAACGTCGAATTAATTCTGAGCGGCATAGGTATACTGTTAAATTTTAGTCTGGGAGGTACCTTTTTAGCCTTCCTAGGAGGCTTGATTTCAAAAACTTTCAGAAAAAAACTGTTAGTCAGGCAAATTGTCAGTTAGTGCCAGTTAAATATATGAATCATTCGGATGAACCTATTGAGTTATAGATATGGGAAAACATTGCTGAGTTTTGTCCAGTGTCTGCGCTATGAGATGTGTATTGCTTATTTTGATGATTTTATCATTTTTTCAAAGAACATGTCTTAACACTGTTCTTGCTTAACATCAGTGCTTGACACATTCCGTCAACATAATCTGCAAGTAAAAGCATGAAAATGCTCCTTATGAAAAAGCCAGTGAAGTTATTTATTTATGTCACCGAACATCGAATGCACATGGGTTCCGACATGGGTTGAAAACAATAGATAATGAATAACTCAACAAACGCATTAAGCATTGACTATTTGAAAATTTGAAGTAAATGACAGTAAATGACAGTAAATGGCACTGAATATGACGTTTTAACCTTCCACCCTTAATAGAGGGGCGTATCAATGAAATGTGGCTAGTTACAATAAAAAAATTTCTATTCCACCTACGCAGTTCGACATTGTTTGTTGAACTGAACTAAATTGAATTGGTGCACTGTATTTTCTGAATGTGCCTTGAAAAAGAATTCCAAACGAAACTTAGTTGGTCATTGTCCTATACCTTTTACTCTTCTCAACATCTATTTCAAATGAAATAGGCGTACCTAGTTTCGAGTCAATACCAACACGTACTGTTTAACAGTACTAAATATGGTAGAACTGACTGCCGCCAGTGATGGTATATTTTTATGGAGATGATTTCAATTCATTTCATAGAGTGATATAATCGCAATTTATTTAACTCAATACAAACTAACAGACACCTAAAATACCCGAGTTCATAAAATCAGCATGTACCTGTCTGTGGGTGAAAATGCTGCTGCCACAAGATAATATGTAAAAGGAAATAAACACGTTCACAAAAATGCGCAGGGAGTAAAATCACTTAAAAGATAACACAATGTCCGTAATACGATTGATCAAACATTTTCCACTTAGATTACATTAATACACGACTGTCTTTTGCAGCAAATTGACAAAACATAACAGACGTAAACACACAGCATATCGAACAGAACCGCGGCACAACGAAAGTATTAACTCTTAAAGAAGCTCAAGGTAACACTATAAAAACAATGTCATTTGGGGTATTTGAGGTATTTGAGGCATACGCGTTAGAATATTGCAAGCTATAAAACAAGCGAAATTCAGGGAATAACCAAAAGTTGGCCTTTGGCAAGAATAATTGTTCGAAATGGAATAATTTTGTTCGAACAAGGACAATGACAGTATGACATTCCTGTTTGGTTACCGGGGATGTGTACCGGGGATGTGCAGATGATGCAAATATGGAAGTGGTGACCACTGAAGACTTCCTTCTTGTTTTTTTTATACCGAAACCATTCAGTTAAACATAGACAACGGCGATTAGTTACAAGTAACAGTCATTTCCCCTTACAGGGCTTTAATTCTTTAAATATGACATTTAAACATCTTGACATTATAAGTCTAGTCGAATCACACAAAACTACGCCCTATATCTGTCCTTTGTCAAACGCGTTATGATGTCCTGCCAGCTCTGTTTATTTGCCTCGCCACAAAACATTAGGCATCTTAATGCTCATCTTTCTTTTCTGAATCACTCGAACTTTGACTGCTCCCACTTTCTCGATCAGCAGCCATCTGAAATAAAACGTAGTTGGTAATTGGGAGAACACATGTTTCAATCTTATAACGACTTTGCTCTTTATTATATTCTTACAATCTATCTACAATCAACGAAAAAACATCAAAAACTTTACCCTAAGGTCAAATTTCCTGCAACACTGACATTAAAAATTTTCCAGTTTACAAAAAAGGCCTACAAAATACTTCGCCGATTAGAAGAAAGGTATGGTGAATGCCAAAGTAGAAGCAGTGAATAGAGTCTTACCTTTTTGTAGGCCATCTCGAACAATTTCAATGATTTCTGTTGGAGCGCTTGGTAAGCTTCGCGGATGTCATCAACCGTCTCGTTATCTTTATTTGCTACCTTTTCCCTCACGTTTGCGATTTCAGTCCTCAGGGCATCAACCTAGAATAAGGTTTTTTTAGAAATCTGATGTCGAGATAACTTTCTTTAACAGTACTACATTAGCATAATACCAATTTAATTGATAGGTATAATTCTCTAGTGTCGTAAGGGATTTTCTGCTCCCACACCCATGACCACATCAAGCGGTTCGCTCAAGATAAAAATAACTACAAAGTGAAGAAATTAGAACACAGTATCTTACCTCTTCCGATGGAAGTTGATCTTTGTATTCTTCAATTTTTGTTTCAATATCGTGAATGGCGCCTTCGGCTTGATTTACAATTTCGACCATATCCTGTTTTTTAGAAGCATAACAGTTAGTAATGAATTTGAGCCAAGATATGAAATCAACTATTGGTTACTGGCCCAGAAAAAGATGAGCAAGTTCAACTCTCTATTCACCAAACATCTTCTTAGCGAATTGTCTTCAAAACAATAACATTGCAAACTGACCTTTCTTTGTCTGTCCTCTTCTGCATATTTCTCTGCTTCCTTAACCATATTTTCGATGTCGTCTTTGCTAAGTCCACCTGACGACTGAATAACGACTGCAATAGAATTGAATATTGTATCATTATACTAAAATTGTAGCATTGGTCAGCCAGGTATGCATGCAGTCAACATCTCTATAAAATTAAGCAGATTTCCTCTTTCTCAAGATTTGTTGAGCTGCAGTGGTTTAACAACTTAAGCAACGCTGAAAATTACAAAAGTCAGAATACATATGCACAATACACACTTGGATACCAAATACCGTTCCTTTCAAATGCTTTTTCATTCGGGCAAAGAGTACTTTCAGATTGCAATGATACGCTACCTACTGAACTAAGAAACACTTGAACTGCTACTTACTCTGCTGCTCCTTGCCAGTTCCCTTGTCTCGTGCTGAGATGTTCATGATTCCATTAGCATCGATGTCGAATGTGACCTCAACCTGGGGTACCCCACGTGGGGCAGGTGGGATGCCAACCTGTTAAAGTAAAACCAAACGTAAGCAAAGGAAAGAAACAAAAGTCAAAATATATTGACTTATGCTTTTGAACAGGCAAAATATATTTGACGTCAATTCAAAATTAGCATATGACTAAACAAGAATAAAAATGGCTATTATCAAATAAGCTTTCCTCTGCAGTAACACAATAATCATATAATCTTGCAAACAGTTTCACTTACCAGCGTAAACTGACCAAGAAGTTTGTTGTACGATGCCATTTCACGCTCGCCTTGGAACACTTTGATTTCCACTTGAGTCTGACCGTCAGCCGCAGTCGAGAATACCTTCACAAAACGTTGAAAAAAATTCAAAAAAATTACTGTCAGTACAGTTTTAAGTAGACATAAAAGTCTACCTTAGTATGGTATGCGATGAATCTAAAATTATAATGGAAGTACTGCTAAGAAGCTGTTGCTTTAAACATAAGACGTTTTAAACACAAATTAAAACCAACAATCTCTACATCACTTGAAAATGATCAACACATCAAAAATTCGAATTACCTGGCTTTTCTTGGTAGGGATAGTTGTGTTTCTCTGAATAAGTTTTGTCATAACTCCTCCAAGGGTCTCGATTCCAAGAGACAGAGGCGTCACATCCAAAAGAAGAATGTCCTTGACTTCTCCTGCAAGAACACCTCCCTGAATAGCGGCTCCCATAGCGACAGCCTCGTCGGGGTTCACAGCTTTGCTTGGAACACGACCAAATATTTCTTTCACTGTGTCTTGAACCTTAATAAGAACGTAAAATCTCAACGAAAAAACACCAAAGACAAAAATGCCACCAATCTTCATCTATATGGCATGGCTGAATCAAACGTTTTGCAAAAAATTGCCATGGCAAATTGAACAAATTGAAAGTAGTTTAACAAAATTAGTTTAACAAATTGAAAGAGCGTTGCTTTCTAACTATCTTGAAGATAAGTCTTGCATATACTCTGGTGCGTTATACTTTGCGCTGCCAATTTTCTTGGGACAAAACAGTTGCAAGAGTCATTAAGAAATACTTCAGTAATCTAGTAAACAGAAAGCAAAAAAGACAGGGTGAATAACCAGGCTCCACAAAACGACTCACCTTTGGCATACGAGTCATGCCACCAACAAGCAACACATCTCCGATTTCTGAATTCTTTATGCCGGCGTCTTGCACAGCCTTTTTACAAGGCTGTATTGTTCTTTCAACCAAGTTAGCTACAAGACTTTCAAACTTCGCTCTGCTGAGCTTCAGATTCATGTGTTTTGGGCCACTTGCATCCATTGTTAGGTACGGCAAGTTGATGTCAGTCTAGACAGAGAAATGTTCGGTTAATATAAGTTAAAAAGCCAGCTCTATTGAGAGTTAACTACTGCCAAGATTGAAACATTCTAAAAGTTGATCAACAGGCATATAAACAACTCAGTAAATACATTATTGCTTGGAGTTATGTTGTTCTCTAAAACTACAGGAAAGACTTGTTTGATTTTCTACTTTAAGGGCTAACATATATCCCAAAAATATATTTTTTACGGACCACTAAAGTCAATTCTCAGGACAACAGAGCAAACTACTAAAACCAATTCTTGAGTTAACCTGCTTTGAGAGTCCTCCTGAAAAATTCTACTATTTACTAACCTGATAACCAGCCCATTAATCTAAAGGAATTATTCTCTCTTAGGAATTATTCTCTCTCAGGACTAACTATTTACCAAATTATTGAAAATTCTATTTGAATGCGCAAATTCACGTTAATTTGTTTCCTTTCTAAATTCGGTAGATTTGTTAAATGGTTAATACTCGAATTTGAATCATTATCGTTGAGTCAATATTTGAGAAACAAAAGAATAGGCTGGGATGGTAGAACGTAGATTGAGCCTTATTTCAAAATTTTGGTATTTATACAGAAATAGTCCTTGTTACAAAATTAGAAAGTCAACTATCCAAGGACTGGTTCTATGTTTCAGAGTTGATTTCCAGAGTGTTATCTAGAATTACAGTGCAATTAATCTACAATGCAGGCAAGCATTCAGAGAGGTCCTAAGAACTTTGGTACAATGAAAGCAACTGCAAACCTGAAGTGAAGATGACAATTCGCATTTTGCTTTCTCGGCCGCTTCCCTCAACCTCTGCAGGGCCATGTTGTCCTTAGTTATGTCGATTCCAGTCTGAAAAATAAAGCAGCTACGTAATTCTCTTCATCTATGCAATCTTTGAGCTTGCAAGTAAAACATCAAGTACGATGTCAAAACTATGTCAGTATTCAAAACAAATAGATCATCCATTCAATCATCATCCGACATGTCAGGATCTGACGACACAAATACGGTTTAAAGTACAAAACAAACAGAATACCAAAAATACAGAAGTTTGACTTACATCCTTCTTGAATTCAGCCACCAAGTGTTTAAGGAGAGCATTGTCAAAATCTTCGCCTCCTAGATATGTATCGCCATTCGTTGATTTGACCTACAATATGAACACAATAAAACTATCTATGAACATAAATTGGTTGATACCGTTGACGAATATGAATATCACTGCTCAGCCTAAAGTACACAAAAACTCGAGGGAGATTCCTAGATCAAAAATTCATATCCACAAGATACGAATCAATCAACTACAAAATAATTAAGTCTTACCTCGAAAACTCCCTTTTGGATCTCCAAGACTGAGATATCAAAAGTCCCGCCTCCAAGATCATAAACTGCAATACTGTTGTTGTAGGAAGAGAAATTATATTTAAGGGAAAAAGTAATGGCATTTTAAAGATTTTTAAATCATTTGGTGTAATATTCAGACGAATTAAGATGTCAGAAGCGCAACAAAGGTCCGATTTGTGAAGCTGACCCAAACGCTGACGCAAAACAGAAAACTAAACATAAATTCAAAGCTGTGGAACAATATAGCACTATTTGCTCAACACAGATTATTCCACTTTGCAATGCACCAAGTTACTTATACATTATTTGGGTAAATGTGACTTACATTTTGTCATCACTTCTTTCCATGCCAAAAGCAAGGGCTGCAGCCGTTGGCTCATTAATCACACGCAGAACGTTCAAACCAGAAATCTGACCTGCATCTTTAGTTGCCTAAAGGAAAAGTTTCATTCTTCATTGCCCAGCCAAATAGGCACAAAGTGGCATTTAAAGCTATGGCAGGCAGTTGTGTAGGGCCTATGTATGCTTGTGATGAAAGTACAGGAAAAACTGACTGATGTTCAATCTGATTGAAATTCAAACCAGAATTAAAATAACTAAACAATCAAACTCAAAATAAAAAACGGTCTTTGATAAAATTTCAGCAGGCTGACCAAGGATTTACTTTCAAATAATACCAGCACATAAAATAGTTCATATGTTGTCAATTTTTGCTTAAGAATCGCTTGTTGCAGTACTTTTTGCTTTCATTTTCTTTATCTAATTTCAGGCCATTCTATTTCACCCTTGGGTTGTAGAAACATTACTATCCAAAACCACTGAAGCACTTGCTTCATCATTTTAAATTTTGCAAAAATCTGTTTTCCAACTTCCTTTAAGAAGCTCAGGCTGATAAATCAGAAAACAATATTGCCACAATATTTACTATTAAATAATTTACTTGAGCCTTGGTGAGCTGGGGTGACAATATGCTAGTTTATGGCTTCTTCTGTTCAGTGATCAAATTTAGGACTCAAAATATCAGGTGTTCATACTGGCAGCAAAACCAATTCACTACCGAATGATACCTTTGAAATAACATAAGAGTACTGGTGCAAGCCAGACTAAAATGGCAAAAGTTAACAAAATCAGAAATGTACCTGTCTTTGAGAGTCATTGAAGTATGCTGGAACTGTAATGACTGCATTTTTTACACTTGACCCAAGGTAGCTTTCTATTGAAAAAAACAAAACTTTGTTAATCCATATATTGAAGACAAAAATAATGAAGAATTTTTGACAACCACAGAACTTACAATTTTGTCCTTGTCAGTTTACAAAACAGCAGGAACTAATCATGAAAAATACATTGGATAATACATCAAAGTAGTGCACAGATAACATATGTACCTGCTGTTTCCTTCATCTTCACCAGGACAAATGCACCAATTTGGCTTGGAGAATACACTTTTCCTTGAGCTTCAAACCAGGCATCTCCGTTGGAAGCCTTTACAATTTTAAATGCCATATTTTTCCTGAGAAGAACAAATATAAAAAATGCATCAAGCTTTTGCTCTTGATACAAAAGAAAAATAATCAGCATCTATATACAAACAAAGATATCTTATGATTTAGTTTTCTCACTGATAAGCTACTAATTTATAAATTTACAAATTACTCTTCTGTGACGAAAGCCAGGCAGACTGATTGAAGTTCCTTATCATTCTTAACTTAACAAAGACCATATTTATACAGAAATGATAATTAAATCTTGAAAACGGTTTACTTATTTCAAAAGGGAGTATTATAAGGTTCTTTGAAGTTTTCTAGTTGTAAAATCATTTCTTTGCATAGGTCATAAATTTGAATACCTATTTTACTGTAGTGATGCATTGAATCTCACACAAACATGCAAAGAGTGCAATTCCACTTACTGCAAGCTTCTCATTATTGAAAACCTAAACTATACACTTAGTGAGCAAAAGTATTGTACAGGTTTGATAATTCAGTAATGGCCACAGCGTTGTCAACAGCAAAGTGATCGAAATTCAAACCGCTTATATGAAGCCATTAGGCGTCTTTTTATGGTTAAATCTAATCAAATTTTCCAACAAAAGTGAGGAAAATGAGCAGTTCTAGACACCCAAGCATAAAGTAAGTACCCCTGAGTTTATTGTAATAAGATATTGCAAATTGGTGTAAAGATGAGCTTTTTTATTGCAAATGTTTCACAGGTACTTCAATTATCATGGCTCAATTTTTGCATTTTTGCGACTTGTTGATAATGTTTAGAAATAGGCAAAAATCAAGAATATTCTTGCATCATCAACCCTTGATGAATTTTCCAACATATTCCAGTTAAACAGTCATCTTATAACTTTCATTAAACTTGCTATGGCCACTTGAATTTTGTTTCGCTACAACTTTTTGCTGCGGAGTGGCCATTTCTGTTTCAGCTTGTGCAATACTTTTGCTTACTAAGTGTATAAACAAAGGATTCAAAGGTCAAGTCTATGCTGCTCCTAACACATTAGTTAATGGTATTCAAATGAAGCAGTAAAATGTTCACATCAACTATCTATTGATATTCAAAATGATCCCTAATGTCCACGTTACTCCAGCCTTTTATAATAGGTTGGCATTTGGCACTAGCAGCATTAAAGCTGAACTGGATACACTCATGGTCTGCTTTTCTATGCAGACATTACAATATATCTTGTAGTTGTTGACAAAAATTGGTAAAACTGGTGATTTGAAGGTTTGTATTTCTTTATCACTGTTTTTTCTTCTGACTTATCATGACTTTTTAGTTTAGAAAGTGTTGTTTGGCCCCTTTGCTTAACAGAAAACTTTAGATTAAAATGAATGTCAATGCTGCAAAAAATTATTATCAAGCTTTATTATGGTTTCCTTTTGAACTTGACCCTTTGGCAGCACAGACCTAAATTTTTCTAAAAGTATTTGTACATCCTCATGCAAGCAGACACCATTATGGGTGGGAAGTCTTAAGTACAGGTAATAGGAACATATAATGCCTGGTACATATACATAAAATATATGTAACAACTTGGTTGCAGATAATCATATGGATCTTCCAAAAACAACTGAGCACTTACAAGTCAGCTTGAACCTCTTTATCATCAAACCTCCTTCCAATATATCTCTTTGTAGCATAAAGTGTATTAGCTGAGTTGGTTACTGCCTAAAATACAGAATTTAGTATTAAACACAACATTAATCAAGCATTTGAATAACAGGAGGGAAAACTCAGTTCAGTGCTTTTGATGAAACTGCTTTGCAAGAACTTTCAGTAAAAAGATGTTTGGAACTTTCAAATTTTGATCATCAGGAAAAATACATGTAAGTTGTTGGAACCTTTGCCTTCTAATAAATAATAAAGCACATTTGATATATTCAAAATCTATTAAATCTACAAAGTTATTATTAGAATAATATCCTCATTACTTAAATGCTTGTATTTAAGATCTATAATTGAATAACTTATATGAAGATAATGAAAAAGACTGAACTTACTTGACGCTTAGCAGGGGCACCGACTAATCTCTCCCCATCATTACTAAAGGCTATAACTGAGGGTGTGGTCCTTGCACCCTCTGCATTTTCTATAACTTTTGGGGTTTTCCCTTCCATTACAGCTACACAAGAGTTTGTTGTTCCAAGATCAATTCCAATAACATTTCCCCTGACTGCTTCAGACCTGCAAAAGAATCAGATAGCAAAATGAGATGACAGAAAGAAGAGCATAATGAGAGGAAAACAATCACAACTAATGACTTAAATTACAACTCAGCCTGATTTCCTCTACATATACACTTATATATTTCTACAACATAGATCTTGGTTCTTGGCATGTTGTTAATCAAAACATGCATGAAACTGGGGATGTGGAACTGCTGTAACGTTCAGATATTTTTCTGACTAGGTACATTAATGGTGTAGCATAGATTTGTTAAGGACTTTTACTTTTCTTTTTAGAGTGTTCTTCATTATAAGCTCATTATAGTTTTATGACACAATGTTTTTACCCATGTAATATGTGTGCTGAAGGCATGAAAAAGGTTCCCTATAGAAAGGACTATGTTATGTTATGTTATGTTATGTTATGTTATGTTATGTTATGTTATGTTATGTTATGTTATGTTATGTTATGTTATGTTATGTTATGTCATGATGGTGGTAGCCTAGATGGTCTATCAGGCTTCTTGATGACTACATTGTATAGTATTATATATATAAAACTGTGCACTGGTCTGTCTATATCGCATCAAGCACCATAAAACCCAAAACAAAATTCATCAATACAATACTTACGCATATGTTCTGTACAAGTAACTTGAGACATTCTGACATAGGCATCCCTAAAAAAGATAGATAATCGTTTAATTTTCAATTCACTTCAACATACCCTAAATGTCACACAAGCATACATATATAATTCAAAGAAAAAATCCCATTATCTGAAAAAATCTGTGCTAAAAATTCTCATCATAAGGTACATTTAGTTTGAGGCAATAGAGCAAAACAACAAACAAATTGTATATATAGAAAGGGAACGATTTACAGTGATTTCACTAGGGTAAATCCCATTCAAAGGCTCTTGGTGCTGTCAGGGTGCATTGCATCCAAACAAGGAGTGTCAAAATCAATGCTGTTCCAGCCAGATAAGGCCTAATTTGATAATTACCCATACAAAGCAATTAAGTCCTGTTTTCCTCTAACGTGAAAACAAGAAAATCTTTACAGTTAAAGAACCATTATCTACCAAAAACTATGAAAAACTACAAATGGACAAACATAAGCAATATCAGGTCTCTGCATACAAAAAGCCCTGCATTAGCACTCACTCCAAGAAAAGATAACCAATGAATGAATATACATTAGAAGAAAATCCATAGCTTTGTTCAATATACATTGATTGGTAGTCATTATTAGAACGAGAACATTATTGTTGATTTTGCTGATTACCATAAATTATAATACCAAATGCCTATGTGTATACATATGGAAAGAAAGCTGATGTCTATTAATAAACAATATGAGCAACAAATAAACTGTGGAACTATTGCTGACAAGCTATACTGACAAAAAAGTGGGAACATGGGTATACTCCATGCTAAAAATCTCCAGCACAAGTAGATGGAATGCAAGCTAGCAATAATAATTATATAAGTGTATATTGCAATCAGTCTGCAGAGTGTGGCAGATGCATGTGTGAGATCAGCATAGTGCTGCATGCCAATATTTGAGGTAGGCCATCTCAGAGATCACAAGGGGGGCAAAAACCGCAACAAATAAAATGGCACTCAAACAAGGTGGAAATCAACAAAATTCAGATTTTCATTCTTAAAGTATTTTTCTCTATTATATATATAAAGTTTCATGGCCAAAAAAGAGTGGCCTCTATCAACAATGACAATGACAGTACTGGTGTTTGTTGCTCACCTGAGGGATTGGTACTTGCTATAGAACAATATAATTCTAACATGGAGTCATGAACTCCCAGATGTTCTATTGCACACCAAACTTACTATAATGCTACTAAAACAAATTCTTTGTGCGTGCCATGTAAATAATGAACATGTGCCTAAATTGAGAACTGCCAAGCTCTTAGCTTGTAGAACCCTGTCTGCAGGGCATGTCAGTTCTGTGTGCAAGAGCAATTGAAAATATGTGTAAGTGTACACAAATTATGTGAAATCTTGTGTATATACATGCCACACTATGCAGACTATTCAAGAACGCTTGATTATTTTCATGAACAACATTTTTACACCAAAATTCTGGTGGTCACATCACAAGCTGAAATTCTTGCTTAGTGTTGCATAACATAACATAAAATTTTTTTTCGGGCATTTATCGTACTGAAAATTGGCCTTAGAGACTAACAAAAAAACTGCATTGAATAGTCTCTGTTTACATTTGACAGGAGTGAGTGGACCTATGGTATAACAGTGTATTATGTAATAAAGGGACAGGTTTGGGGTGACGGAGGAATATCTTACCGGATCATGAATGTGGTAATGCTTGGAAACTGGTCAAGGCCAGCTCGCCTACAAACACAGAATCATATCTATCGAAACCTCAATCATACAGTTATAGCAATAACAACAGAAAAATTGACTAATATATAATTATTCCAGGTAGGCCATCCCACTAAAAAATATATTTTACTCACGTGTTTTGCTACACTACCAGAGAAACTACTTTTTGCAACAGCAGATGCAAGTCTACTTGAGTTGAGCAAGCCCCTAATCATTTTTACGAGCTTTTTGGAAACTCTGGTTGTGAGTTAAAACTTGTTTTCTCACTGAATGCGGTGTCTTCACCCCTCCACGTTTTCTCAAATCGCTAAAAGAATCATGCTGATGAAACTAGAGAACTAGTTCACTGCGAGACAGTTTCACCGAAACGAGGCATAGTGACGCAATAAAATTGGCAGAAAATTCGAGAAAATCTTGACTTAAAGAAGAATGTGACAATGGAAAAACTGTCCCAGAATATTTAACCAAAGTTCAATTGGAGATATCTTTAGAATTGCATAAAATTCACTAAATGTATATATAATAAATTGACTAATATTGAATTACTTCAAACGGCGTCATATTTCTAACAACATTGCATTTTAGCTCCGTTTGTTATAATGACAATTTTTCGAGTGAATTTTGAGGCAATCATATCTTTGAGAAAATTACTTATTTGTCAAGGAATCATTGGAAAAGAGGTTTATGTGTTGAGTAAAAACCAATGTCCAGGAAGGGACCTGTAAATTTAGCTTTATTTTGTTCTCCTTTTCTACAAAAGCTCTCCCCTTTTAAAAATTTAATCTCTAAAGACGATCTTTACTCCTATTGTAACATGTAGAGTTTACGTAACATAATTTTCAGGTATGAAAATAAGAAAAAATAATCAAGACTCAAAGACTTTTTAAACCCATTTCAAACCCTAGATATGAAATACTTATAAAGTGCAATAAGACAAATAAAGTGCATGGGACCAAAACTACTTCTAAAAACTACTGTCTTTTAATAAAAATTCATTAACAGTCCAGAGCCCTACACCGCATGCTAAGAAAAAGAAAAATAGTTATTGATTTCCACGTTGGAAATTTATTGATTTCGATTATTATAGGTTAGACAGGAAAACAAATCTAACGGATCCGTTGGAACGCCACGTGCCAAAAGCACATTTCTTATTCTCCGATCACATCTAACGTGCCAATTTTTTACTCTGCAGCAAACAGGAAAGTATGCGCACGGTTAGGTATGATGTATTAATTTTTGTGGAAATTTAGAAAAAGCAATAATCAACCCAAATTTTCTAATGCGGTATTGTAAATGAGCGTTTTCAGAGCTGCTTGATATCAGAAACCTTACCATAGAAAAGCAGACAGGGTGTTTTGAAATTCAAAGAAATCGCCTTTTCTGCTAGCCATCAGACAATTATTATACATACTAAACATAGGATACCACAAGAAGTGTTCATGATATGCTAACAAGTGTTCTTGCAAGCTAGATTACGCAACAGGCTGCTTCATTAATAATAAGGTTAGGGGCTTCAACATTATGCAAAATAATACTTAGGTGCATCAAGTCAAACACAAAAATTCAGCAATTTACTAGAAAGCCTGCTGAGATCCGAGAAAATACAACAAAAATCAATTTGGTTAAAAACCCTAATTTAAAATTTTTCTATATGCACTGTATTTTGAGCTGTTTATATAACCATGTATTTTATTTCCTAGCTTATGAGCTAGTTGCAAATATTGCAGTTAGAAGAATCAATGAAGATTTTAGATTTTACGATCAGAGTAGAACTCTGGGGCTTGTCCACGGCTCGTCAACCAGGTGCCCAAAGGGGCTTCCCGGGGTTTTGTGGGTATTCTAGTGAAACTTTATACCAAATCGGCCATGAAAATGACTTTTCTCTTTGATGCAAAAATATAAAATCAATATTTAGAATTAATATCAGATAAAACTCATACAAACAAGACAGTCAATGATGACTTTTTATGCATTGGCGTAGCGGATTATAAGGGGGCTTAGCATTGATCGTGCCCGCATAGTATTGCTTCATTGAGATGAAAGTGCCTGAATTGAGCCGGAATTGCGATAAATTTTGCCAGATAGGATCCCTGTGTCAACTACGCTTACGCTTTCAAGAGTTAATATACAAGCAAGCTCTTTTAATTCTGTTTTAACGTCCGTTTTCTCCAAAGTTCAATGTTATGATGATAAGTCGTCCAATAGACCAATAAAAAACACTAGAGAAGTTGGAATTTTAAAATCTTCTTGGAACCAATAGGAATAAAAAATTACATGATGTGGATATTTCAAATAGAAAATAATGACATAAATGCTGACCAATAATAAAACGAAGTTGTAGAATCAAACCTACAGCAACAGTGTTCGCAACGAGACTCCAGCAAATGAGAATTCAAAATGAAATAAAAGACAATAGAATTTCTCGAAATTTCACACTATCATATAAAATGTTAAAAATTTTATACTTTCAACTCTAGAATAAAATTTCCATTCAGAATTTCTTTGAAATTTACAGATGACTCGGAATTTGAATAAAACTAAGTGAACTTTTCGCTACCTAAAAGGATTCTGCTTCGTTCTCCAGCTTTGTTTGCTTTGTTTACGAGGATGCCTATCAAGTCCCATTTCAATAAGTAATTCAACCTCAACTTGGAGTTCTCTGACATCCTCTCTTTCGATGAAAATAGCCTCGTATTTGTAACTGAAAAATAACGTACAGTGTGCAGAAGTCACAATGCAACGCAGCTGTTAATTCATAATTTAAAAAGAGAATTGTGCCTGGAAATTGCTCGAACTTCATTTCAATATTAAGTTAAACGAGGCGAGAATGTTCACTTTACAAAAAGATCGCTTTTATAATGAATATTAAATAAACAAAAAAACGTCAACTCATAATGCAGTAAAAAGATTTCTAGCACTACGGTGAAGCAACATAACTAACTACAACTTAATGCGCCTCTTGAAATAATGACAGAAATATTATCCGTGCATATAACACGTGATAGGCCATCTGGAGAATTTGAAACGGCTTAAAAGACAGAAATGAATAAAGCCTGAAAGAAAATGATATTTACATCCCAAAATAAAGAATTACCTCATCCATAAATACAGGTCAAACACGTCGTGGATGGATTCAAGATCTAAAAGATCATCCGGTGAACGTGGCCTTTTAAGGGGCCATCTAAGAATCTCTTTCATTTGATTAGGCCCAATCGCTTTGCCTTCACTGAACAGCCTAGCTATCTAAAAACCAGAATTACCGAGAGATAATATTTGGGGAAAAAAGTTAAACCATGTGCATTGTGATAACAATTGTACATTTGAAGAGAACAGGTTTCAAAATACCTTAAAATGCAAAAAATAAATCTTCATTTACTTTCAACACCTAAAATAATGTGTGATCTTTCCTTTTTGAACTACTGTAGTTTTCAGAATTGACATGATTTTGATTAAGGAACAACGATAAAACTGATAATCATATCGGTATAATATTGTCCATTGCTTTATGATATATCATTCCAACGAAGTACTGGTATTAAGTAAATAAAGCTTTCCTTGTCTGGACAATGAACTACAAATAATTAGACAAACCTTTATAACTGCTCTGGTTATGAAAGGAGATTTATTTGTTCTGTCCGTGGCTGCTGATGCCAGATGGTATTGCTGCTGCAACGTCAATGGTATGTGCTCGATTTCTTGAGCCATTCTCTGTAAAAGTTATGTCTCTGTTCAGAACTCTTATTTAAACAAAGAAAGAAATAAAAGACGCAACAGGACATCTGCAAACGAGAATTGACAAAGAAATAAAAGCCAACAGACGACCTTGAAATTTAAAAAAAAAACAAATCACATACCACATAAATTTCAAAACTTCAAAATTTTTAAAACAAGAATTAAGTCTCAATTCAGAGTTTCTCTGAAATAACAGATGAAAATTTTAGAACAAAACTAAATGAAGTTGTCGCTTTCTAAAAGGGTACTTCGTACAATAGTTTCGTTTGTTTGGTTTCTTCAGGTTTTGTTTTGTTTCTCCACGGACCCATTTTAATAAGAAATTCAAGCATCTTTAAGTATGTGAGCGGAATAGGAGCCTGATATTCTTATCGCAGTAAAAGAGGACATTCCATTAACAAGAAAAGGGTTACTTTGTGCATTAGCAGACTGTTGAGTCTTGATCGTGATGCCACTTTGAATATATTGGAAAAAACGAGACTTGATCTTGACGTTTTGAACTGATGTAACGTACATAGCAGGTTATATCTAAAATAATTTCTAATTTGCTCTTGATAGCTGTACGAAAAGTACCGAATGGGAAAAAACATTGATTTCAAGGTTCTTCTTTAGTATAAACTTAAATATGCAAGCATTTGAAGCACCCCAAACATCTGCATTGATTCTTGAAATGGATATCATAGGACAAAAATGGAGATTAAACTCTAGTAGATTGCGCAGCAATAAATGGCCTATAATAATAAATATGTCCTTTATTCTATCTTCTTTATGAAGGTTAGGCTTACAAATTAAGAGCAATAGATTTCAGCATTATATAGCTAAATTGCCATTAATAATTGCCTTTTTGGGGCAATCATCTTACCTTCGTGTGCTCAATATCACATAAAAAGTAACGACCATCAAGTTTAGCAAACTGCTCAAAGACAGTCTGGAAGGAAGAAGAAGTTCATTAAAATATATGATATATTGCCGACGAAATTCACCGTTTTTGCTAATAAAGATGATTGTTCTGGAAACTCAGCTTCAATGCTGAGAACAGTTCAAAGTGAACTGCAGAGTACAAACCTATCACCAATTATGCTCTTAATTCAATCGAAGTATCAAATAATTTTTTTCCTCAACGCTGCAATCTTTTTAACAAAGGAATTCTTCTTACATATATAATACATTTTTTGCTTAAAATTACTTTCATCGTTTAGAAAATACCGACATAACAATAACTTTGAATGAAATCTTATGAAAAGGCTTCAAAGTTTAATAATTAAACATTACTCAAGACAACTTAGTATTCAATCCATGATTTTCGAAACCGTTCCTTGCAAATCGCTTTCCTCTACACATGAAAGTTTTGATGCAAAAGCAGCCAAATAACATGTAAAGAAGTAAGACTAAAGATTGAATAGTGGTGTAAGCGAGCAGCAAATATATTTTTATTGACTTCAATGTTCTTAAATATATCCCTAGTAATTATGGTGATGATTATGATCATGATTAAGATTATGGTGGTGTGTATTAAACTAGAACTGCAAAATTAGTAATCAAAGGTTTTTTTAAAATTATTTCTACAGAAAGTATGACGTCACAAAAAGTATAACTTAAAATTGTTCAGCATTTGAATAAACATGCTTATATATATTTCAACAATTATCCAATTTTGTTTAGAAGTAGAGGAACAAGTAGAAAATAGAAAATGCAACAGACCAGTAGTTCAGTTAAAGATGCTTTTGGGAGGATGTGTGAAAGTAGATCGATTTGCTCATAACCTGGACGCAATCCAGCTTTCTGGAAGAAAGACACGGCAAATGGCTTGACAATAAACAATTTAGAGCATGAACATAGTTGAAGAGATATTAACATTTGACTAAGAATTGTCCTGAGTTTGTCTGTAGTTTGAAATATAAATCTTCTTGAATTCGTCTGTATTTTTAAATATAAATCGTCTTGAATTCGTCTATATTTTGAAATATAAATTGTATTGAATTAAAATGTATTTTGAAATATAAATTGTCTTGAATTCGAATGTTTTTTTAAATATACATTGTCTTGAATTCGTCTGTATTTTTAAATATAAATCGTCTTGAATTCGTCTGTATTTTTAAATATAAATCGTGTTGAACTCGTCTGTTTTTTGAAATATAAATTGTCTTGAATTAAAATGTTTTTTTGAATATAGATTGTCTTGAGTTCGTCTGTTTTGTCAAATATAGATTGTCTTGAATTCGTCTGTATTTTGCAATATAAATCGTCTTGAATTCGTCTGTATTTTGAAATATAAATCGTCTTGAATTCGTCTGTATTTTGAAATATAAATCGTCTTGAATTCGTCTGTATTTTGAAATATGAATCGTCTTGAATTCGTCTGTATTTTGAAATATAAATTGTCTTGAATTAAAATGTATTTTGAAATATAGATTTTCTTGAATTCGTCTGTATTTTGAAATATAAATTGTCTTGAATCCATCTGTATTTTGAAATATAAATCGTCTTGAGTTCGTCTGTATTTTGAAATATAAATTGTCTTGAATTCGAATGTTTTTTTTAAATATAGATTGTCTTGAATTCGTCTATTTTGTCAAATATAGATTGTCTTGAATTCGTCTGTATTTTGAAATATAGATTGTCTTGAATTCGTCTGTATTTTGAAATATAAATTGTCTTGAATTCGTCTGTATTTTGAAATATAAATTGACTTGAATTCGATTGTATTTTAAAATATAAATAAATTCAGAGCCTTACAACCACCATGCTGATAAATTTCACAAGAAACGACAACATGTTTAATAAATGCAATCACACATTGTTAGTTAATTAAATTATGAATATGTCTTTAAAATATCCATATAAGAGAAAACAGCATATCTGCAACTGCATAAAAAACCCTATAAGAATTCTTAGAGAATTTTTCAGAAGACCAGTTTAACTAAGTCAACAGTAAGAGCATAAAAAGTATTGCTAAAATTCCATTGTAACTTGCTCTATGCAAACAAAATAAAATTAATGATTCTGTTTTTTATTGAGACATGCCCTTACCTCCACATCATCAGTGGGCAAATTTAGCATCTCACGAAGTGGTAATAAATCTTTTGCATGAAGCCTGCATCATAAAACAGTAAAAACGTAACCACGTGCTTACTTCCATGAAATTGCTTTAAAGGAAAAAATGCGGCAAGATGATTCAAGTTTCGAGCAATAGTCACAGTTATATCAAACAAGTGTTCCCTGAAAGGAGGTCAGCCTCGAAGCCCGCTAATAAGAGGTTGGCTGTAGCTAAAAGACAACTTATAATGTGATTTTCAAAGTCTCTCTTGGTGAAAACAGCGCATTAAATGACGCAACCTTAACCCGTTGACTTCCTAGAGTACATGATAACAGATCAAGTCCCAAATATATTTCAAATTAATTCAGGGTTCTTGTCACATAGGACTGAAACAATAATTTTTCAAAAATATAAAGGTATTTTCTTCTCTACGCGATTTGAGTGAAGCTTGATCCAAAGCAAAAAGCATCAATAAACCTTAAAAAGGATTGTAGATCACTTAACAGATTACTTAATTATTAAAATATTTTAAAATGAAAATAATAGAAAACAAACGTGGTGGCAAATCCTTCTGGAAAATCAGTACCAAACCGGCCTGCTCTACCGGCAATCTGCTTGGCATGGTAAGGTGGCAATGGTATCATCTTTTTTCCATCGAATTTTCGCAAGGAGTGAAATATCAGCCTCCGAATGCTCCTAAGGCGAAAAGGTTTTATGAAATGATTTAATAGCTTCTTCTTCATAATTATACATCAAAGAAAACTGCACAAATTAGGTCTAAGTGAATAGAAAATCCGGTTTTCAGAATCTGCAATATCTAGCCTGAAAATCTTGTACCATCTTTTATTTAGGTGCCAAAAACAGCTCTGTAGAAATAGAAAAGATCCGAGCAGCTAACAATACTCCTTTGACCTTGCAATACTTCTAAGACTGCAATACTCATTTGACCTTGCAATACTTTTAACAATACTTCTAAGACAAGCAGATTAAAACTGGTAATTTTTTTATTGATAGTCTTGCAAAGTAGATGAGATTACAATTGACATTATTACAAATCTTTCGAGTAGACTTTTGACTTACAGATTGAGGCCCATTCCAATAGCATCGGAAGCAACCAAAATACATTCCTCAAACTGAGGATCGTTGAATTTTCTTGCTTGCTCCAGTCTGATAGCTGCAAACGTGGAAAGTCATTCTTTGTAACATTATATTATGTAAAATTAATGGAATTGTTTAGTAGCAGGTCAAAAGCAGAGCATCTTGATATAAAAAAAGCCGATGTATATACATAGCAAATTAGCAGAAAAAGACACCAGAGTATGGGGAGCTTGATAATGCAGACTCAGTATAATTATCGTCCTTTGCTCCAAATGTGTAGAAAAGTCCTAGTACTTTCTAGTGACATGCACGTAAGCATCAGAATCATTCATCAAAGTCTAAATACTGCAGATTTTTATCACCCACAGGCAGTATTGATATTTACTGAACAAGGTCTCACAATAAAGTGAAAAGCGGCATGTGTTTAAAGAACTAACCAGGAGGCAGACCACCATAAATTACTGAGCACTTCAATTTCGTCTTTCTCTCGATTTCATCTTTAATCTGAAAGATCTTTTGCCGGGAGAACGCAACCACACAGTCACCCGGCCGTACTGCCTTTAGACTTCCTGTCCGTGCAAAGCAAAATATCAATGCTTATTCTTTGAAAGAGGTATTTCAAATAACTGTTATTAAAAGCTGATTATAAATAAAGAAAAAGAGATAAGATACATGTTATGAAAAAACCAATGTTCGGTGGTGATCATTAAAGAATGGGTAACTGCAATTAATCACTACAGAACATCCTCTTTGATCTTTTGACTAGGCCTCCATGATGGTTCTAAGTAGTTGTTCAAAGGTGGCTTACGTTTAGGGGTGTTTACCCCCGTATCCAGTAACCAGAAATCCCTTCTCCTCTTCAGACATCTAGAACATTTAAAATTGCACTAAAGGAGAACAATATAGATTTTATACTTACTAAATAGACTGAAAATGCAGTTAATTTCTTATCAGAATTGAATCCAACCTACCAACGCTCTTTGTTTGAATGTGAAGTGGAGTAAGTCTTTGGTATCTTCGTATCTATGTAATATTAGATACAGCAACTTTTAGTACCTTTTATGTACTTAACAAATGCCGAAGAAAGAGTCAATGCCCCAAAATGATAGAAATTTAAATGGCCACTGCGATAATTCAGCAGACGATAACCAATTCACATTTGATCACAAATGAACCAGAACATCAGGCAATGATGGCGATGACGAGCCTACCTCTAAATCATCCCCTGTTGCACGGACAAGTGACCTCAAAGCTAATTCAGCTGCAGGCTCTCCACAGACATGTACCTCTTTCGCCTGAATACCTAAAATTTCAAATAACGTGTTCTTTATTGCTTCCTACTTCAATAAAACAAATCTTATTTTGTGTAAAAATGTCTTCCACTTAAAAAGATACTTGCTAGAAGTTGACTCAAGTCTCCTATAACTCCTCCTGTTAGAAAATATGCAAGAAATATGCCTGTTCCTTCCCGTTCAAAACCACATCAAATATCTAGGCTTGATTAAATAAACCATATGAAATTTATAAAAGCAAGTTTTTAAAAAGGTAAAATTGCTTGTGAAGTTTCATTAAGTAGCATTCTTTCTTTATTCTAATAAAAAGTCATCAATGAAAAGGTATCAAAATTGATTAAACATACCAAGAAAAGCATTTGTCCATGCCCATCCTCGTTCTCTGTCACGAAGCAACTGGATTTCATCAATAACAGCACAATCATCTATTAACAAATGAAAACGCTCGAGGTTAGCATTCATTTAACGTTGGTTGAAATCTTCTTTGAAAGGATCGCCGTAATTACCTGTCACGGATCTTATATTTAAAATAACCGGGAGAGCAAAAAAAATTGACTAAGAAACAAATCACCAAAAATTCCGGAAAACTTATTTTTTTGTTAGCTTTGAATAACACCACACCATTAAAGTTACTTGATGGGCTGAGACGTATATAAGATTTATTGACTAAATCTGGGTCAGTATGGGTTATTTAAATTCTTTGAAAAATGTTAAAAAACCGAAATGATTTTCTGATCCATTAACCAACATATAAAAGTTAAAGAACTCACACTTCACACCTGATATAGAGTTACTCTGAAGCATTGCCTTTTAGTGTAAACAGGAATCTAACATGGATTACTTTTACCCCAAGGTGAGCTCAGGTTAATTAATTTTGAGGAATGATAAACTTCAATATTACGTAGAGCCGTAAACCTGTAAAACGGAGTCAGCAAAACGTAAGCAGGAAAACCAGCGTTGATTGATTGTATGCAGTGCAAATAAATTTCAGCTATATACAGTTTTGAATTACCCATCTATGTTCAAGTTTGAAAAATTACTGCTTACATAGGTAAGCCATAGGTAACGGAGTTATACAAGCAAAGGAGAAACGATTTGTATCATACATACATTCATTATCAATTTTGTACATTTCAACAGTGCAAGAAACATGATCTGATGGTTGGAATTCACTTGTAGCATAAAGTCTTTGTTCACCAGTTAACATGTCGCAAAGAATACCCTGAACAAAAAATTCATACTTGTCTTAAAAATAAAACGTTGCACTTTAACATATATCTATTTGCAAAAAGTATGTCAACAGCATTTACGGGCAAAGTGACATAAGTTTCATTTTCATTAATTCAACCAAAATACTTTTCGGTACTACGTTACAACTACCTTAAAAAAAACTAAAGAATCTTGCAATATTCGACGTTGAGAAAAGCACCTATTTTTGACGCTTGGCAAGAAAACATTAAGCTTGCTTAATCAAGAATCACAGTGCCCTACACTTTCGAAAGATGTATATATTTATAAAGATAATGAAGATAATGACACTATATGCCAGACGGCTGTCAAAAAACCTGGCTGTTAAAAGTTGAAAAATAACTATTCTTGGAATTAGAATTAACTCATAATCAATACTTATTTGTGTAAAGGTTTGGATGCCACTTTTACATCAGTAACCTGTGTACCCAAAGCAAAATAAAAATGGACGAAAAAGCTCACCCCAAGCCGATATACCAGTGGCTTTCTCCAATACCATAACAAACGTATTTGCTTGAAAGTAAACAATGTCTGGAAGTAAAAATTTTTACAAAGCCAAAATTAAATGTGAGGTAAAAATTACTTGCATTCGTGTTGGTCCTGGTGTATACCTCTGCAGCCAACATTCTCAAGGGACCTCCATAAATACCAGTATTCGATCTTTCAAACCTCCGAAGGGCGTGATAGGTTTTGCCACTATTGGTTGGTCCTGCGTGGAATATTATCTTCCGCTTGATTTTTCGAGCCATGGTAAACCTAAAAGGAGAAAATTATGTGCACCTACAAAGATGTTTGGATGGGCCTAATTTCAATTTGTAGAACTCAAATGCTTGGCTTGCGTATAAAACATTATTTTAACATCTCTGTTATACTTGAAGATCACTATTTCATTTTCACTAACCCAGACTGGTTTTCATGTGAAACAGACGTTACTCCAATACACCTGAATTCAAAATAAACCCAACTTTAATATCTTAAAAGACAATCGACAGATACCAAAGGGGCATGGCTTTCTTTCAGTAAAGAATTGACCTATCAGTGAGTGAGATTCCACCTACACCCCAATTGATTTGCAAATAGTGATTGACAAACGACTTAAGCCACTTTTACACATGTCGATTGCCTTTAATGAAGCAGAAAACAATTTTCAAGATGAACAGAGCATAAACATTGGAGTGCAAACTGATTTGCCTACAAATACCTGACTACCTCCAATTCGAACATTGCTACTTTTAATTGATTGAAAGTGTCAAGAATTTTGTAGTTTCAGGTAATTAGCTGGTCAAAACAAAACGTAAAGTAAAAATATTATGGCTTAAGGTAATTAACCCTTCTTTCCAGCACTAATAACATGTACAAATAGCTTGAATGTGTAAATATGCTAATAAAAAAATTCTGGAAAGCCAAAGGAATTCGATTGGAGTTGAATTACACAGAACCAAACAGGATTTGTAGGATCAAACAAAATGCGCAGTTTCTATCATACCCCAAAAACGTATATATATCTCCGCTCTAGAGACAATTTTATTTTAATACCTCGCCTATGCAAAATTTAAAGCACTACACATTTACCGAAGATAATATTTCAGCTACACCAGATATATTTCGTTATTAGAAAGAAAAACTTGAATAAAATTTTTTTAATCATTGAAAATATGCACTTTGATAAAAACAATCACAGTTTAAGAAAGCATCCCACGGTAAGTAAAAAGAAGCAAACCTGACGGATATTACAAAGAGATGAAATTTCTGGCGTCTCTTGAGCCACATATATTAGCTTTTTCCTGAAAGACAAACAGTGCTGCAACACTTACCAATTTGCAATGTTCCTAAGATCAGTTGCCGCTTCCAACTCCGGCTGTGTCTCCTTTACTGGGTATCTCTGTTTGATATAGTTGATGAAGCATTCAAAGGCAACCTCTTCTTTATCTATGGAAATAGTCTGAACTTAGAAGCAGCTTTGTTATTTCAGAAAGAATAAGTATTATGAATGTGTAATGCAACGTAGTTACTCTTCACGGTTCAGTGAAAATCTACCAAACAAGTTGCATATGAGCTCTTTGATAATTTCTTATTCTAACTGTATATTTGGCACTTATGGTAATGCCATTGCATAATTTGGTTGGCTATTGCACTTTGCACTTAGCTTTGTTAAGAAATGGCATGTAATGTTTGCTGCCCCAGGGCTCAAAACCTTTGAACAAATGTTGCTATTTAAATATTCAATATTTAGAAAATGTGGCAGTTCCACAAAAATCTTGTCAATGATCCAACAAAACGTTGAAAATAAAAATCTGATTTGCAAAATAAAGATACAGCAAACCTTTGCTTGAGCCTAAATTTTTGATGTGATAAGCAAGATTCTCATCTCCCTTTATTTCCATGGTAAGATTTGTTTTCAATGCCTCAAATGCCTCATCAGCTTGAGTGTCTAAAATCACAACTCATAAACTGATGTCAAATTGCAATTACTTTGTTAAAGCCAAACAGCCTGATGCAAATACAACACTGGATGGTTTAGATTCTTGCAAGATACACTCAACTGGCAAAACTCAAATTAGAAACTTGATCCAAAACCCATTCTTTTCTTTGAATTTAAGCTTCCCAAATAAGAAAACAAATCCAACTACAAACCTATGTTTGCAGATTAGAAAAAGTAGAGAATAACCCAGATATATTCTATTCTAGTACATTTGACTGAGCATCACTTAATGCCAAGACCTTGATAACTCCAAAAGGGTACAGCACAGAATGATGTTAATTTAGTATTTCTGATACTCTATTTGCAATATCAACCTAAAGAGTATTATTTGGAAGCTCTTGATTATGTTCTGGATTTTTAAATTGTCTCCAAATTTAATGACACCCTCGTTTCTGTAGGTATGTTTTTCTTTAACTATACAAGAAAAATAGAGAACATACTAGAAATGCTGAGTTCTTTCAAAGGTTCTTTAAAGGTAGTCTTGCAGTAAGCAAGGCACTTCACAAATTCTTTGACTTCTTCTGAAATAATGATTACAATTACAAATGAAACTCTGCAAAATCTATTAATTAGCATTTTGATTACATATATCAATGAGCAGCCATGAATGCCAGATAAAAAAATAGCAAATGATATACACAAGATGTACACACTAGTGTAATAGATACACCCTATTCTGATTGTGCCTTGGCTTTGCCAACAAATCCACTGAGGCCCAAATACCTGAATTTGGACCATCACCTGCTAAAGCTATGCCTGGCAATTACACATGTCTTACTTTTGAGTGCAAGGGGGTTCGTTAGCAAAACCAGAGTAATTGTTAAACTATTGTTGTGTTTTACCAAGAACAGGTTTGAAATAAAATCTGCTCTAAATTTAGTGCTAAAATTTCAATTTCAAATGTTTTCTCATTTTCCAGATTAAGTTTTTAAGAAAGATAGCAGATAATAAATTTAGAACATATTTATTGGGGGGAAGACTTTCTTGAAAAAGGGAGCAAGACCTTCTTAAAAAAGGAGACAATACTGATGATTCTGTCACACAGAGAGCAACTCTGGCAAAAAGTTCTGTTTTTATCATGACTGAGCAAGCTTCATGTGCAGATTTAAGAGGTCATAGAGGAAGGTAGGTTTGTAGAGTTTGGTAGATGTTGGTTAATTTTTTTTTTGCCAAAAAATTTCCCAGGATTTGAGTTGAGAAACCCCTCTGTTCAGTTCAAAAAATCTGCTTCCTTCAAATACTTTTACTCATATTTTCTTTTATTCCTATTTCAAAACACTGATAACTAGAACAACCTTATTGTGAATATGGGCCACAGAGCTTCTTCAAAATATTTTCTGTTGGTGGTGTGCCTGTGCCTTAGTATTTCAATGAAAAAGTATGCCATGGATAAAAAATTGTCAAAAAACACTGGCCTATAGGATTATGACTAATAGCTCATACACTTTTGTCGAAACGACATGCAAATCGCACGCAGGGACATAGCTAGCAGGGGGTGTAGGGGGGTGTAGCACCCCCAATTCTTCATGAATTTGTAGTGACTCTACTTAGGCCTGTTTGCATCAATTTTTCCTTCTCATTCATTCCATCATTTTCCCACATTCTCACATCGCAACACAGGCATCCTCTACGTCACTCTCATATCACGCATTCGCTAATCCCTATTGTTTACTTAATCTTTGCCACGCTATTCAATTTACTCATCACCTTTACTCGCCCTTCCTATCCTTTGTTTTCCTTACATCATTCGTGTTAATTTTAGATATTCATTTCTGTATATAAGCATGTTAATTTTTATGTAAGTCAGTTCAGTTCACATCAGAGTTACACAGGCAACACACTGTCTCTCTCACTGGCTCCGTGTTCTCTGCACGTAAAATAAGACACGCTGGGCTGGAAATGACACGATAGTCAAGGATGGATTTATTTAGTGTTTACATTGATCGCTGTTCCGATATACACTAAAATGGTGACCACGACGTGACCGACATGGTTAAAAACAACATCCTTCGACGTTATTTTCAACCCAACTCAACGCAACAGAATTTGTCAGCTACATTCACTCACTCAACTGGATTGTCACACACTCGAGCTCAGCTAGACAACACAGCACTCGGACACAAGTGTCTCTATTCGCCTCACATCCTCGGCAGCTCCACGGCACTCTCCGGTGCTCGGCAGTGTCTCACGCTCTTCGCAGGTTCTTGGTTACCCTACTCATAAAACCTTGGCATCAACACACTCGACTCACTGCAGTGCCCTCGCATCCCGGTTCCTGGTCATCCGACTCACAAAACCTTGGCAAAACAACTCTACCGGTTCTTGGTCACCCGACTCACAAAACCTTGGCAATTCACTCATCGCAGGTTCCTGGTAAACCTATTCACAAAACCTTGCTCAACATCGGACTACGTCGCAAATTCAAGGCAATTTTCATCGCTGCTTGCAGACCCTCGCATGGTACACGAAAGCAAGTCAACGAACAAATTGATATTCGAACATTTAAGTATCTTTAATTCGTAATATTCTATATCTTTAATTGTTTGTACCTAGCCGCATATTACAATTTATCGAATCCTTCGCTATCGCTTGCCTTCTAGGAGGGGAGCTATGTAGTGACTCTACTTAGGCCTGTTTGCATCAATTTTTCCTTCTCATTCATTCCATCATTTTCCCACATTCTCACATCGCAACACAGGCATCCTCTACGTCACTCTCATATCACGCATTCGCTAATCCCTATTGTTTACTTAATCTTTGCCACGCTATTCAATTTACTCATCACCTTTACTCGCCCTTCCTATCCTTTGTTTTCCTTACATCATTCGTGTTAATTTTAGATATTCATTTCTGTATATAAGCATGTTAATTTTTATGTAAGTCAGTTCAGTTCACATCAGAGTTACACAGGCAACACACTGTCTCTCTCACTGGCTCCGTGTTCTCTGCACGTAAAATAAGACACGCTGGGCTGGAAATGACACGATAGTCAAGGATGGATTTATTTAGTGTTTACATTGATCGCTGTTCCGATATACACTAAAAATTCATCGATAAATCTTCAGTTTGTCTACGAAACCCTTAGTTTGTTAGTAAAATCAGCTTTAAGTAGGTCAAAAAGTACCTAATTTCTTCTCAATCTATGTCTTCGTTGGTAAATTTTTCTATTGATGACCCTCCACCCCCCTAGTCGGGAAGGTGAAGCGATGCCACTGATCGCACGCACATGCCCTGGTGCATGCCTTCTTCTTTCAAGGAGTGCAAAATATCACATGCCTTCTTTTATTTTTAGAGAAAAAATTCTAAATGATTGGATATATTGGTTTTTGAGACAGGTTTAACTGTTTTTTTCCTGTGTACTTTCTGGTGCCCCCCCCCCTCCTATTTCCTATGCTCCCTGTAATTTTTGCCACTGCACTGGTTGGTTTGATTAAATAGTCTTTTTCTGTTGTCTGCCACTCCTGGGTGTTCTTTGCCCAGAGCTTAAATGCCTTCCCTTGCAGGTTGCAGCTCATAGTGTACTGTTGCTTTCAGCTATGCGTAGCCAAATCATACATTACTCCAACCCGGCAAGGGGTTCATTAAACATTTTCTGGTGCTACCCCACTCTCATTGTACATGGGAAATAGCTTCTAGATTCTAGCTCAACTTACTTTTCGTTGGAATCTCAGATTTTGGTTCTTTCCCAAAAGATTTCTTTGGAAAACTGTTTGATTCGCCTTCTTTAGGTATTCTACTATTAGTAAGTCTTCCATCCTTTCCCCTTGGTGGGGTGAACACGGTGTAGTCAATTACTTCGTAGGTATCGGTGGTTTGATTACCACTTTCACAGTATAACTGCTGTCCACATGAAACAAAAAGTCTATAACAGAACAGTTTGGTGGAACTCTGCATTATTCTGCATTTCAATGCAAACAAAAATTGTGTTTTTAGCATCGAGGACATAATTTCTCTCAGAGCCTGCTTGACCGAGACTTCCTTTCACTTCAGCTAGCAGCTTGCGCAAAAATTAGTTCAAATCGAAAGATCTCAGCTTACGAGTATAATCTTTGCCTGTTCCATATTTTTGTGGCTATGTATGCCGTAGGCAGCCTATTCCCAAATCACAGAATGCCCAAATAATCATTGCTCATCCCGCCATTTTTCAACAGCAACATGAAGTGGAACAGAGGCTAGCCGAATACAGTCGAATACGAGAATGCTCAAAGAATCTCGTCATTTTCCCGAAAAAACATCTTCAAAGAAACTCGTCATTTTCCGGAAAAACATCATTTTTCCGTTATTGTTTCCATGAATTTTCTTCTGAAGATTTTCTCTCTGTTCTTGTTCTACTAGCTAGGGAATTCAACTAGCAAATTTATCTGGCATCAGGTGTGCATAGCGTTATGAATTTCGGTTTAAAGTTAAGTAGCAAAATTTCTTATATTTCTCGCCAATTTCAATGCTTTAGGTGCTATAGTCTCCCACCCCCTAATTAGTGCATATTTGCTAAGATTACTCAGGGGCGTTATGGCTAGGCGGGACACCGTTAGATTTCCTGGTGGGCCCCTTACAAGTGCCTAGACATAAAAGGCACCGTGAATGGGGTGCGTGGAATTTGAAAGGAATGAAGGTCAAACAGAAGATGACCTGCTAGAATGAGGCTTGGGCGACCTGAAGAAAGGGCCTTTATTTTCAAGAATGCTGTGAATCTAAGAATTAGCCCTTGAAGGCCATTAATTAGACAATTTTTAGATCGGGCATATTTTTTGGAAGCCTGTACTAGAAGTCGCTTATAAAAGCAGAAGAGGACTGGCCCGTTTGGTAGTTGATGTGGCTATTTTAGGGGTTGAAGTAGACTCCACTTATAGTCACTCCGCATTACATAGCATCTCCAGTCACGCTCTCCTTGCAGTTAGAACTTTTCATGCAACATTTAGTCTTCGGTAGAAGGTTCCCAAAAAGCGAAAAGGTCTAGCTGCATTTTAGGCTCCAAGCTTCAAAAAAATTGAAGAGCTGCTTGCATATGATAGAAATGCCCTTTAAAAGATCTCCAGCTTAGCAAAAGATGACCGAATAACTTTCTAACAAATGCTTTTATTCAGGCACGGCGCCACTTGCGGACTGGGGGGGGGGCTAAAGCTCCCCCACTGTTTCAGAAATGAAAGATTTTGACAGCCTCTTTCATTATTTTTAAAAACAGAGTATGAAATAAAAAGAGAACAAACAGTTTATATACTGCTTGATCTCATTTCATCTGTTTACTAACTTAGTTGGGTATATTTCTATTATTTGTCTATTATTTGCATCGATTCAGTAGATAATTTTCTGTATCATTGCAATATATGCATTTTGGAAGTGTAAACATGTCCTAATTAAAATACTAAAGACAAAGAAGATGCACATTTTTATTCTAGAATTGAAATTCTCTCAATCAGTACAACAGCTTCTTATTATTCACACCGATGAGCCAAAGGACGCCCTTTCTTTCCTTCCCCAACGTCTGCTACTAGAGTTTTAGAATGACTACTCCCTCCAAAATTTTTCCTAAATATCAACAGGACAATTTTGAAAGGGACAGTTGCAACTTTCAGGCCTTCGTAACTGATTGATTTTGACTGAGTTCAACGGCAGTTTTTTAATACATTTATCAAAAATTCATGTTATAAAAAAATATTTAGTTTATCTTTCCGTACATTTTACACGTTTATTTTTTGTGGGTAGTGGTAAATACATCCAAAATAGGCCTAAATCTAGCTGCGAGACACATTTGTTGTCATATTCTTGAATTATGATTGGCTAATGGGGTATGGAGAATTTAGGTCGCTCAGCCAATCAAAGGTTTCTGACAGGCTACCATAGAGATATGCAGGCTACAAAATTCAAAGCAACAACAACAATAACAGCAGGGACGAAATTTGCTTTGCTGTCATAATGGCGTCATAGACGAATTTAGAAAATTCGTCATGTCCTGCCAATATAAATACGACCTACAACACAAACGAAGGATACCTCATTGGATCTGACAGGGTAGATCTAAAGCCGGGAAAAAATCATGGCTGAATTTCAAACTGAACCGGTCGGGACAAACATTGCAATAGATACGGAGCACTCTTTAGTGAGCAGTGACCAACTGGATACTTCAGTGTGCCGTAGACACAGCTCGTCAACAGAAGATCTTTTCAATTCAAAACATGATTCCATTTTTGAGGCTCATGGCGAAACATCTTGCGAAATAAACGAAGAAAAATTGGATGACTGCAAAGAATTTGACATTTTTCAAGACGATGACCATGATTTTGATGACGAAAATTGGTGGCCTTCTCCTCCTGACCTCGGGGTTGAAAATAGCTCCACTGCTTGTGAAATCCTACAAACAGTCTGCAATGCTGCCCTGGAGAATTTTGATGTCATTTTACAGAGAACTACAAGGCAATTCAATTTGAATCAGATTTTGCAAATACCGTTGTATTAAAACCGATTTTCTTTCAAATATCTTATTCTTTTTGTTTAATAGCAAAAGAAGCTGTCTGTTAAAATTGATAAAAAATAATTGCCCTCTGTAAGTCAAGAATCGGGGAGTTGAAGCAATGTGCCCCCTTGACCTGAGGGCCTTGGCAGGAAAATATATACCAAAAACGTGTGTCTATTGCTCAAAGAAAGTCACCAAAATGCTGATAGCTCCAACATTATTCTAAAAGGCATTTAAAGTCACTTTTATTTTCCATTCCATTCACATAATTTTGTACCTAGGTGTCTCATTCTTTTAAAAATTTATCTTTTCCCACCAGTTGTGAATCTTTGGTTCTTGCTCAATTCCAGCATTCTACTGTGCATTGATTTGTTTTTTTTTCTGCGAAGACAATTTCTGAATACGCTATCTCAAAATTTTAATGATATGCTTTCTTTTTTATATTAGGGAACGATCGTCAGAGTTGAATGAGTTGCAGAATACAGCAAGACCTGTCACAGGGACAAGTGCACGACAAAATCTGCTCCAGTTTTTCTCCAGAGACACAAATTCTTCATCAGTTTCAAATCAAAACTCAGACAGTCAGCCCTCAGAAGACATTCAAAGTTTGATACAAAGAAGTATTGTTTCATCAGCATTGAGAAGGCATGAGTTCCGAAGTGCTCTAGAGCAATCTCTGGCCACTAGGTTAATGCCGCAGGCTTCTGCTACTAGCAATTCTATCACAAGGATTGTTCAAGAAGCAGCAAGGTATTGTCATATATTTGGCCTTTCTGCATGGAAAAGATTTTGCAGGTTAAATCAGTGGGTATTACCCAAGAGCTTTTTAGTTGATTTGTCAAGCAAAACAAAGGCTCACTTTTTCATTATCTGTTATTATCATTACAATGCAAGAAAAGAAAGTTATTGGATAAGGATCTAAGTATGAATTATTTTGGTATTCTGGTAAATAAAAATGATTGGGCATTCAAGGTTGATTTGACTAAAAGTATTTTATGGAAAGAAATAATTCCTTCTAAGAGGCAATAGCAATCCTGCCTGCAATATATAGGTAATTAATTAATTTTCAAGCTTCTACTCATAGACCTTCAGATAATTCTAAAACTTTTTTCTCGATGATGGTAATTTTTATTGACAGGTCAATAAGTGGTGCCTCTACCCCATCATTGCACACACAAGACTTTGAAACTGCCTCTGTCATTAGTGAAACCACAACAAATGACTTCTCTGATGCTGCCAGTGAAATTGAACATCTGCAGAGAGTGCTTGATGCTGGTGTTCAAGTTCTTAGTGAAACAATTGAAGAAGACATTGCACAAATCCGTCACCTTCATGTTGTTAGCTCTGTTCTAGGTGGCAGTTTTAGAAATAACCTGGAAAGATTGTTTCAGGTACCTGGAATATCTGTAAAATATTACCTTTAAACTTGATTAAGGGAAGTTTAAATACATTCCCTATTTATATTTCACAAAATTTTTCATTGAAATAGGTTTTAAATCTATGATTCAAATTTTCCATATCTTACCTTATGTGAAAGGAATATGTGAAACAATTGCCTAAAAAGGTCCATTAAGTATCCTAAGTTGTTTTTTTCAAAAATAGTTTTTTTTTTCATTTCTGAAATTTAGTCAGGAACATTTTGAGAAATTTTGTTCAATACTTTGGGCATCAGCTAAACCATACCATATTTCAGTGTCATTTTGAAGGTTATTGGTTCAATACGATCTTTGTATACAGTTTTAAAAGGCTTTCATCAAATTTACTTTTTATGTAAGTAAAAGCATGTGTAGTATTATTTTGATTCTGCAGGAGCGTGCTCAAAATGTTGGTGGTGGTGAAATTGTGGAGCAGTTCATCAGGTCATTACCACGCTCCAATCGCCAACCTCCAAGAACAGCTAATCATAGCAATATCAGTCAAAGAAGGACTTCGTCAAGACCAATGACTGGCACTCAAAGGCAACAACTTACTACTGAAGTTAACTCCTTGAAAACACAAATGGATGAGATGAAAAGGATGTTGCAGACAACATTAGAGATTCAAATGGAGACACAGCGGTCCATACGTCAAGAAGTTTCAGCTGTATTCGCAGCTTTTATGGAGCAAGTTGGGCAAGGTATGTTTCAAAGACACGTGACAAACAATAAAAAGCTCACCTCATGATTACATTTACTTCTTTTTGAAGCCAGAGAGTCAGCTGTCCAACTGAATTTGAAATTGTGCTGTCAGTCTTTTGAAATATATTCAATAAGGTAACAACATGAGAAGGAAAATCTAATTGGAAATGTTCAAGATGTTTACAGCCCACTGTCTTCTCTCATATTGTTTGATGAAACTTCACACCAATAAATCATTATCAACCTTAGTTAAAATGCTAATTATCTTACAGTGCATGGCTTTTTTGTGAATATGTTTACCATTTGCAATGCATTATATGTCTCTACTAACTTTGACATAAGCCCCTCCACTTTAATGAGTCCTCTTGAATAAGAACTGAAATAAGCAAGAGAACGAAATAGCGTTTTAGGTTCACTATAGGAAGTATGCTTGCTCATTCTGAATTATGGTTTCTTCTTGAATATATATTTTTCCATATTTGTGTTTCAGCCTCTGGCTCTGTTTCCTCTAATCAATTCAGAATCCCAGAGAGAGATCTGTCAGGCCCTGTTTCTGCTGGTTCATGCGTCATTTGTCTTGATAATCAAGTTGACACTGTTTTGTATCAATGCGGCCACATGTGTGTTTGCAACATGTGTGGCTTACAGCTGAAAATGGATGGACATCGCTGCCCCATGTGTAGGGCTCCAATCCGAGATGTTATCAAGGCTTACAAAGCACAGTAAAACAACAGACAATGTCATTTTTCTAGTATCAGAAATTCTCAAGATTTTGAATAATGTAATTATTGGTTTGTAATAACTTATTAGTATATTCTGTGAAAATATTCTCTCTCTCAAATTAACTTTAGTTGTAACCTATAATTTTTTCATTTCTGATTTTTGGGCATTTCTTTTTTGTTTACTCAATACTGTATAGATCCGCTATTGCAAATGTATTTGGATATTTTGTGTCAATAAAAGATTAATTAACTGTTAAAATGACTGGTGCTTTTAGTTCTTTTCGATAAACAAAAAGCTCAATTGAAGTTTTTGCTGGCCATGTGATCAATAGCAGGGGAGAGGGGGGAGTAATTACCCTCCCCCCACTTTTTTAAAAGCATGGTCTTAATCTTTTTAAAAACCAAGTAAAAAGCGCTAGGTAGGGGTAGATCCTCTTTCCTAAGGAAAATTAGCCTGGTACAAAGCACTGAAACGATGCGAAATATGCATGGTTTCACAGGCCACGCCCATTACCCTCTCACTCTGCAGTAGCTGGAGCCGCCACTGCATGTGATGATATGAAAGTATTTCATCCGTCAATCAAGTAGCATTTTTCATGAAGGAATTCTTGAAACAGCTTACAATATTTTTCTTTAATTTTCACAACAGATTCAAAACAAATATACCAGGAAAGATTTGTCCCTGAGTGCCCAGCGTCCGGCATTACCCATGACTACCCCAAACCTGTTAAGGTCCTACACATGACGTTTTTAATGTGGGAGCAACAGTAGAAATCAGTGTAAAGAAAAAATTTAAAAGAATCCTTGCGAATTTTGAAGAACTATCAATTTTGAGAACAATAAGAAGAGACATTATGTTATGTCATGACATTGACAAACTACGCTATTGCTGAAACTCAGAATCTAGAAATTTTGTTGATTTGCGGACGAATGCAAAGCTGAGGGTTGCGACACTCCTTGCACTTCCCTACTTGGCCTACGCCCAATGAAGATGAAGTCTAGGTTTCCAGATATAACACTATTTCGATATAAGTGAAATTAATCACATTAACTTAATGTTAGCAATATCTACAAGCAGGGCGTCGCGAGGCAAGCCTTGTTGGAGGGAGATGGACTACAAATTTACCTGATTAAAAATTTTTGCCTGAAATTCTTTAGTTGCTGTCACAAACCTCTGCAATGCATTTTGTCAATCTAACTCTGTATATAATTCGCAACTTTTATTTTAATTTTGATAATAACGGAATTTTTTCTAATAGTTTTGTCAAATCTCTATATCAGAACGGACAAAGGATATAGCTACCAGTGGCGGACTTGCTCAGAATTTTCAACCGGCCACGAAGAACTTAAGGGGGTCTTGGTGGGTGTGGCTATAAAAAGTAAGGGTGTGGTCAAATGCAAAGCGGTGCTAGAAAAATTTCTTAGGAAGCGTGTCAAGTGTATTTTTCAATTAAATAAAATTAAGGCATTCGCTAATGTCGAAAATGGAAGATACCTTCTCACCCGTCAACTACCTAACGAGCTTATGACTCTTGGAACTGTTACTGTAAAAAGAAATTCAATATTTTGAAGTTTTGCTCGTAAATTGACACAGGCGGGCCCTAAAGTCAGTCCTAATTATAGGGATAGGCTTTCCTTTGAAAATCTTTATCACAAAATTTTCTTCATTCAATCATTTAACAGAATAGGAACCTTTTTACTCAGGTATGTTAGCTTTTTGTAGCTTTGCGACACGAACAATAATAAGGCACACAGAAGTTTCTACCTGAGGCCGCACCATGGTTGCCGCAGAAGGCAAGAAAATTTTTGAATTTCGATGCTTCCAGTTCACTGGAAAATGCAATCATTAAACCTTACAATACAAACTTCCTCATAAAATTATTATCCACAGGCAGAACGCTATTTGACGGTTTTAATCGATTTTCTGGTATATATTCTCGCCATTTGTGCACCCAAACCCTGAAACATTGTAATGTGCAGTTGGTTCTCACTGGTTACAACTTGCCAATTAACAGTTGAAATATTAACATGCCGACTTGGCACTGACGAGGAGCGAAGAGGATCAGAAGTTGAATCTGCCGAGTAAAGAACCGATCCATATTCTTAGTGAGTGTCACACCACCACCATCCCCCCGTAGCACTATCCCTGGCCAAGTGAACATCCCTGGCCAAGTGCACTATCCTTGACGTAGAACTATCAATTTTTTAATCAAAATAACATAAAGCACTAATTACCTGTTTATTAAAAATAAGCACTTACTTTTCACGTATTGTAAGATGTCCATTATTAGTAATGGAGCATCAAAAGGAAGGCCTCATTAGCCCGGGTATCTCATAAGGGGCCCCTTTTCAGCAAAAACTGGCCGTTGGGCCAGTCCGCCACTGATAATTACTGCCTGAGGTGGCACTGGTTACCGCCGAAGGAGCAGGAAATTTTCGAATTTTGATGCTTCTAGTTCCCTGAAAAATCCTATTGAAAATAATTTTTTTGCAAACAAATTGATACAACAACAGATAAAAACAACTGTCAAAATTTTGCCGTTGTTTTGAGAAATACCATGTTGTCAGTTACTTCTAAAGCTAGGTAAAAAGCAGCACTGGTTGTCAATTTAGATCCCTTTTTGTGTACGAAGAATGAGTACACTACGTGGTGGGTCGAGGGAAACGCATACATGTATGTATGTATGTATATATATATATTTCCATCTTAGCATGCCTTTTGAATGTTAAAAAAATCTGGAGCTCATAGTGAACTGCAGTTGACGCTTCTATCAAGAAACTTTAGGAGAAATGGACACAAGACACAATTTTACCTAAAGAGGGCCTGGATTTTTCGATTTAGTGCCAACAAGAAATCTTCAAATCTTCAAATCATTAGTTTGTTTACCTTCATTCATATCAAGGAATATCATACTTAACCAACGGAGCAACTACCATTGCTTGATCCTTTATTGATTTTATGACATGAAGGTCTCTGAAATACCTAAAGCCTTTCTTCCACCGAGCGGATTTTACCTGAAGTTTCCTATTGAGATACTATTGGAACACCCCCACACACTCCCCCGGTCGCAATGCCCTTGTCTATAGTGGTCTAGGGCCGATTAGTCCTTGAATATGTAATGTCACTTTGATACGTGAAGTTTCTAACAAAAACTGCTGAATCGATTTTTACAATAAGAATTTGAATTTAACCAGGAATTTTAACAACCCTAGAATGCTGTTTTTCTTCAACTTAGAGATCGCACCAAAGAAAGGCAATTATTATTCCTCACGTCAGCTTTGATTCGAATAATTTTTTCCAAGTATTTTAAGCACTTGTTTAAATATGTAATAAATGCTTCTAGCAGAAAACAGCTGAATCAGTTTCAACAAAACAATTGTCTGAAGAGCTTGCAATGATTTTTAGCGACCCTCGATAAGTTGTTTTTCTTTTACCAAGATCACACTAAAAATGACAATTATTATTCCCCGCATCAGTTTATATTAAAAAAAGATTGTTTTCTAAACTTTTTCCGCACTTGATTAATCAAAGGCAAATAAAAATAGCAAAGCAAAGTCACCATCTACTTCTTTTTTCAGCTTCTTACTTCGCAGCACGTGTATTTGTACCACAATTTCGGACCATTCCTTTCAAGTTTGAAATGACTCAAGAAGCGCCTTCCTGGACACTCGACTGTTTGCCTGTCTAAGAAGAAGTTCTTGCCGTTGCCACCATCGGTTGCTCGGGTGTTTGCTGTCTCGCAATGAGTCCTCTCACGATATCTTCTGATCTGCAGCTTACCGCACTTGACGTCATATCTGAATTGGGAGAGAAAAAAATCATGAGATGATAGGATAGGTTAAAATTGGGTAAATGTGACAAAAATCTACTGGATAAAAATGAATCTGGGTGCTATCAAGAACTTGGTGCTAGAAAAATGTTTACTTCAAAATACAAAATGGTTCTACAGCGTTGCTTTGCAAAATGTGTATGATGGCTGAAAAACATTTATCACTTCCATTACGCATGAAGTTTAGTAAAAAGGCCTACTTGAAGTTGCTGCCGCTTCTCCTAAGCCAATAACCATTTAGATAACCATTCTTGCTACAGTCAAGTGTTTGTCGATCAAGGAAGAAAGTGTCGCCTTTGCCATCATAAGTGTAACCAGTTGAGTGACTTGTGGGGGTACACATAGTCGGCTTGTTCAGCTTGCAGCACTTGTATTTGTATCGAATCTGGTCAGGTCTTGCTTCCAAATGAAACATTTTTAACACCTGGCCCTGGCCGCCACAGTCAAGTTTTTGCCTGTCTAAGAATATAGAATTTCCGCCTCCATGCTCATCCCATGCAGTATACTTAGTTGTGCACTGCTCTTGACAAGACTGCTCATCCTGATTATCGCCACAGTCATTATCATAGTCACATTTGTAACATACGGAATGCACTTTTTCCTATTTGAGCAATGAAATTGGTTACTACAGCAGCGATTAAAGCAGGTTTTAATCTGTTTACTTTCTC